>JAWNON010000193.1:0-137500 GCA_035045945.1 Drosophila anceps | reverse complement strand
AATAATTTTCCAATAATCCTTTTAATTCATCACAGTCTTCACCAACAAGACCTGTGTCTAAGTCATAAAATTTATCTTCGTTAACGCAATGATTAACAGTTTTTGTTTCAACAATTTCAAATTTCCCTGGTGAAATTATGACATTAAATCCAGGCGACAATATTTCTCGACCAATAATTATGTCATTTTTCATATAATTATTGTCTAAAACATGAAACAAAATCTCAATTTGATAATTATTAATATTTACGTTGGTAAGTATTTGCAATGTGCTGCAAACGCTGCCATTGCCAATACCTTCCAACCTCACAATATTATTTAATCTTTTTCCAGTTAGCTTAGCACTTATCTGTTGTTTGATTAATGAAAACTCCGCGCCAGAGTCAAACGTTGTAGCAAATGTCATTGCTTGATGAACCATCTCTCCTTTAGGCTCAACAACTTCGCACAGTTGCACTCTCTTTACAAAATGCGTATCCTTGCTGTTGTCCATTTTGGGTTTACTGCATTGTGTAGAAATATGGCCACGCTCTCCACACTTGAAGCAGGTTACATCAGATTTTTGACGGTGACCAAATGTGCTGCTGCCATTACGGTCCATAGCACGAGACGAAAGATTTTGCTGTTGTCTAGCTCTGCATTCGTTGATCTTGTGGCCTAACTTTCCACAAAAGTGGCACTTAATTGTTGAAAGTTTTTGCCTCTTGATGTCAAGCAAAGACATTTCTTCCCGCGACGTCATCTTCCTTTTGTTAAATGTGAATGCTTTTAACTCGGTTTGCAAGTCACATCTGGTGCGCACATTTGAGGTGAAGGTCATGCGCTGCAATCTGCTATCAACTTGAGCTAGCCTAGCAAGCGTTACGAAAGCTGCAATCTCCTCTACATCCATTTCACGCCATTTCACAATAAGTGACGTCATCATGCGACCAGCATAATTCGAAAGGCATTCACCGTCGCTCGGACTGTTAGCATTGTCAGAAACATTGCCGCTGGTGTTTCAACATTAGTGAACTGTTGAATGAATAGTTGCTTGAACTCGGGCCAATTCATATCTGGATAACAAGTCCGCGCAAGCCATTGTGAAGCACTACCTTCCATCGCTGCACTTAACACCGTCACAAGGGCACTACCTTTTATATCATTTTCTGCCAAAATAATGTTTGCCGTAGAGCACCATGCCGACGCATCGGCGCAAACAAGGTCTGTATTGACTTTTGGCAAAAAAACCGCGTTTTTATTTGCTTTTTCGGAAATCGTTGCTTGAAATGTTTTTACAAGTTCTACTAAGTTTCTATTTTGCAACTCTATTAGTGCTTTCCACGGCTCAGCTTCGTTGTTAGGTGCCGAGCCCGATCCCACTTCTGATATAAGCGCGTCATTAAACTGTTCCATTTTCTAATCGCGCAGCGAGTTTCGGTGGCCGAAGTCTAGCATAGAACTGACTTGCGTCGCACACTTATTCTTTTGTGCCTACCATCGAACCACGCTCGGCGACAGCGTCGTGACGCACACACAGCACGCGCCGACATTTATATATATATAGTCGCCTCAATCGTACTCTACTTTGGCGCCAGACAAATTCTACATAATAAACAAATTCATGCTTCCGCAATGTACCAATCTCATTGCGCAGCCGCGTCTTGCATGCACAGTGGTCAAACTATGTTCACAATGTGATAGGCACGTACAGTGTCATAATGCGACATATAAATACAAATATGTATATATATATATATATATATATATATATATATATATATATATATATATATATATATATATATATATATATATATATATATATATATATATATATACATATTTGTATTTATATGTCGCATTATGACACTGTACGTGCCTATCACATTGTGAACATAGTTTGACCACTGTGCATGCAAGACGCGGCTGCGCAATGAGATATATATATATATATATATATATATATATATATATATATATATATATATATATATAATGTGAATTACTGTATACCTTGACTTACTTGAATATGATGAGGTGATCAATAGTAAACACAAATATATTTGCATATGGTATTTTTCCGGTTCCATTATTCACTTATTTGGGTAGCAGCTTTCGTGTTAGTTTTTACGAGCAGAAAACATCTTCACTGCTTTCCAAACATGTTGAAAAAAAAATCATAGGTGATTATTATTACAGGTTATAATAACTCGGGCCAATTCATATCTGGATAACAAGTCCGCGCAAACCATTGTGAAGCACTACCTTCCATCGCTGCACTTAACACCGTCACAAGGGCACTACCTTTTATATCATTTTCTGCCAAAATAATGTTTGCCGTAGAGCACCATGCCGACGCATCGGCGCCAACAAGGTTTGCATTGACTTTTGGCAAAAAAACCGCGTTTTTATTTGCTTTTTCGGAAATCGTTGCTTGAAATGTTTTTACAAGTTCTACTAAGTTTCTATTTTGCAACTCTATTAGTGCTTTCCACGGCTCAGCTTCGTTGTTAGGTGCCGAGCCCGATCCCACTTCTGATATAAGCGCGTCATTAAACTGTTCCATTTTCTAATCGCGCAGCGAGTTTCGGTGGCCGAAGTCTAGCATAGAACTGACTTGCGTCGCACATTTTTGTGCCTACCATCGAAATACGCGTCGTGACGCTGTCGCCGCGCTAAAACGGTACTTTCCAAAACTACAAAATGCCATCAGCCAATCGCATCTCAAATAAAAGCTGAAGCAACTTTTCACATTATGATGAAATAGCATTCTTGCGAAATGCCTCACACACACACAGCACGAACTGTACGCGCCGACATATATATATATATATATATATATATATATATATATATATATATATATATATATATATATATATATATATATATATATATATATATATATATATATGTCGGCGCGTACAGTTCGTATATATATATATATATATATATATGTACATATATACATATCTGTATGTATGCACAAGCAGCAGCAGCTCAGAAAAATTCAAATTTGTACGCCTAGAGATCTTCCTTTAAGAGCGAAGAGTATACCAAACTGCTGAAAGCGTTTGCCATGCTCATGCAAATTGTTCAGATTTTTATTATTATTTGTGTGAAGGGTATGAAAACGTTGATGCGCATGATGAAACAGTAAGACTAGAGTTTCGCACACAGGCACACAAATGATATTGCAGTTCGTAAATGCTCATTTAACAGTCACTCTACAATTCAAAAATTATTAAACTACTGAATCGCGACACACTTGAAAAATTCTATCATCGCTCATACACATATGTGTGCAAATGGGTGTATGCAATTCGCAAGGTCAAGCAATATCAAACGCTGTGTTCTTACAATTTCCACAAGCAGCAAGAATAGAGTTTCGCACACAGCCACACAAATGCTTATACATGTAGGCAAAGGACTTTAAGTGTATGTGCATGCTCGTCGCGAATAAGAATCTGAAAAATTTGCGTGAGTTTGCCATGCTTTTAGCAGCTTGGTATACTCTTCGCTCGAAAGGGAAGAAATGCGATCTCTGGCACTGCACTGCAATGCACTGCAGTAGTTCTCGTAAGGGGATACCGTCGGTAGATCCAGGTTGTTAGTTGATAATGTAGATTAGGTTGAGATACGGTTAAGTATCAGATCACTGGCCTTGTGGCTCAGCAGTTATTTAAGTCTATTCACTCCAGTAGTCCTCGTAAGGGGATACCGTCGGTAGATCCAGGTTGTTAGTTGATAATGTAGATTAGGTTGAGATACGGTTAAGTATCAGATCACTGGCCTTGTGGCTCAGCAGTTATTTAAGTCTATTCACTCCAGTAGTCCTCGTAAGGGGATACCGTCGGTAGATCCAGGTTGTTAGTTGATAATGTAGATTAGGTTGAGACACGGTTAAGTATCAGATCACTGGCCTTGTGGCTCAGCGATATATTAATTAATAAGTCAAGATTATACGACCAATTGCCGGAGCAATGTTTATTCAACGTGCGTTAGCTTACGTTATTGGAACAGAACTGATTGTGACAATGAAATGAATAGAAGACTAAAGCTAAGTGCATAAAGATCACGCCATGGGCTGTCAACCGCGCGGAGCTATGCCAGCGTATTTATGTTCCGTTACAATGTCTGCGATTGCGACATATAACAGAAACTGCTAATGCCCGCGTATTTATGTTCCGTTACAATGTCTGCGATAGCGACATATAACGGAAACTGCTAATGCCCGTCCGATACGTGGATGTTCTAGCTGCGTGGGTTGCTCCGAACTTAACGCGAGGGTTGTTCGTTAACTTGGTTGTCAACTTATATGTACCTACATATATATTTGACAGAACAGAGAGAGAGAGAGATAGAGCAAGGAAAAATAGCATACAGTCATCGTCCGTATGAGAATTTGACCACTTTGGTTGAACGCTCGTAGCGCACTGACTATGCCGGATAATATTTTCACTGCCTGAAGCGATAAGCGACCGAAACGAGCAAATACGAAGTTGATTGGTTCGCCAAGCGGCCTCGCTATACGCTGAAAACGCTTGGTCTACTTGTCTAGTCTATGTGTTGTATGGTTAGTGATTTCGGTTAAACGCTCGTAGTAGTGCTGAAAAAATATCGTAGCAGTATCGATATTTTCGAATTTTGGGATTATATCGATTCGATTTTCCGAGCATCGATATATCGAAAAACTGGTCACAATTTGCGTTGGCGTTGGCTGAATAAGTTGCTTATTTATTTAATTATGCAAATATTTTAAGTAATTGCATTGGTTTTATTTTATACATTAGAAAGTGAAAGAAAGGAACAGTCAACACGTTAACTTTTTTTAAGAAAAACCAATGGATTTTGCCTGTGTTTTTTTGTGATTGATGATTCTAATCAAACAAACCAGGAAGGCAATTATATTTAATATTATTTTTGTTATATTACCTAACTATTAAGGTTTGTTTAATATGTTTGTTTGTAAAGAATGATCTCATTCAAACTGCCATAGAGGCAATTTTTTTCTCGTTAATTAATTTTTAGTTTTCTACCACTAAATTTAAATTTTCAGCTTAAATATATACTAGTTCTAAATTCAAAGAGAAATGAAAATTAAAAGTAAACCTTTTAAATTTAAATGAATGATATAAATACGATTTTGTTTGATCTCTGACGAGCTTTTGTTTTTATTTTACTCCTGCAATTAGTTGTTTTATCCATTTAGGAATATTAATACATCATAAAAACAGGCCCTTTTCAAAAAAATATTGAATAAAACAAGGTGTCGATATATCGAAAATATCGATTATTTTACAGCACTAACTCGTAGCGCACTGACTATGCCGGACCATATTTTCACTACCTGAAGCGATAAGCGACCGATACGAGCAAATACGAAGTTGATTGGTCCGTCATAGCCTCTCTATACGCTGAAAACGCTTGTTGTACTTGTCTAGTCTATGTGTTGTATGGGTAGTGCCGATACGTTCAAACATGAAAACATTCATAGCGTATAGGGCGCATATTACGATAGTTGAGCGTATTGCCGTTGCAAATTTTTGGCAAATAAATAAATTTTTCAGTAGTTTTAAAATTATTGCCTGTCACTCATAGTTTTGAATCGCCATATCCACTGAAAAAATATTTACACTTTTGCTTTTACAATTTCAAACTTGTTTGGAGATATGTCATTTAATTCCTGATTAATAATTTCACTACCAATAACAATGTGGCTTTTCAAATGTTCATCTTGCACGACATAAAGCAATACTGGCAGTGCGTTCTCGTTTATACTAATTTGGATTATATCTGTAAGGTGCTATCTGCTGCGACGCTGATAACTTTCGACATGATAATACCATTAATGCGAATCAGCTTACAAACAGAGAGTGTTCCAATAAAAGACTGTGAAACACTCTTACGTGCCTGAGCCATCAGGAACTATGATGCAGGTGTGATCTACCCAATTTTATCGACTCCGGAGCAGAATGCTGACTTATTAAAGAAAAGATTAGCAGTAGGTTATCTAGAAAACGCAGTAATATCATTATCATTTTAAAAGCATTGATTGCAAAGTGTTTCGGCTGGTCGCAGTTAAAGCACGCAACAAACGGCTCTTCACGCTAAGGTATCGCGTCGGCCTTATGTCGTATTTGTTATATACTGCAATTTTATGTCCCGAGTTTCCACAGAAATGACAGACTATTGTTGACATTACGATGCTTTTGAAATGAGAATGCACTAGGTTCAGATTGTAGCTCGATTCTTGTTTGCAGCTTTGATGTAAAAATGATTTGTTGTAGGCGGCTATTGCAAATGTGCCTAATGCGCGAGAACAATTTTGATAATTATTTCTTCACTAATTGACTAGCATAAACCGGAAGGCACTCGCCGTTTTTTGGACGGCTGTTCAGCAAATTAAAAAACATTGCCAATGGCATTCATAATAATAATAATTTCTTGAATTCGTTCCATTTGGTGCCGGGGTATGAAATTTGGATCAACCACTGAGAAGCACTGTTAAAATAATATAAACCATTCGAGGCATAGGTGCCTGAATTATTAGAAACAAATTTTGGCAAAGTG
This sequence comes from Drosophila anceps, assembly GCA_035045945.1. Taxonomy (NCBI): domain Eukaryota; kingdom Metazoa; phylum Arthropoda; class Insecta; order Diptera; family Drosophilidae; genus Drosophila; species Drosophila anceps. The sequence continues at coordinate 130,945 of JAWNON010000193.1, read as the reverse complement.
ACACCACGGGTCTGCTGCTACTCCAACAAGTTTCGATTTTGCATCTGTAGTATTATGCGCAACTGTTCGTTTGAGAATGCAGCAGGTGCGTTCGGCACGATCCCACTTCTGATGTTAAAGAACGCCAGTTAATCATTTTTCTTGTAAAGAGCAGTGAGTTTTGGTGCGCAGGCTTCGCCACTCAAAATTAACCTAACTTAAGCCAGTTCAGTCTTATTATTGTAGGTAGATTTTAGGACTTGGAAGTCCACAAGTTCGAATATAACCTAAAATCGCTCACACAATTCAAAACCGAGGTAACGCCCACGTACCATGCACACATTCATATGAACATGCAAATCTCTGTGCGCTTTACAGAAGTTCGAAATATTGGGTCTTTACAATTTTCACAAGCAGCAAGAATAGTTTCGCACACAGGCACACAAATGCTTATACATGCAAGCATGACACTGTAAGTGTGTGTGTGTATACTCGTAGCGAACATGTATTCTTCATGAGCATCAACGCTTTCATACCCTTCTCACAAATAATAATGAAAATCTTAACATTTGCATGAGCATGGAAAACGTTTTAGACAGTTTGGTATACTCTTCGGTCAGAATGGAAGAAATCGGATCTCCAAGCGATCAAATTTCAATTTTGTGGCAGCTGCCACTGCTGCCTGTACTGCCCGAGCCTAAAGCGACCGGTATGAGCAAATACGAACTTCAATGGTCTATGGTCTACTTGTCCAGCCTATGTGTTTTGTGGTTAGTGGTTAAGGCTAGAGAATTCACATATATTGTGTAAATTACGAAGTGTGCACGTATCGACTGTAGAATCGGCTCCTGCTCCACCGGCGATGTTTCCTCGTGTTTAAGTTGATTGGTTATTATGCTGCGGAGGCGACTTAGCCCCCTATCGCTAGTCTCGGACTAGGCGATAATAATACGAAACAATGATTACTTATTAATGCCGGAGTGATGGATTATTTGTGTCTTATGTATTTGCGCGTTTTCACAGAACTGATCTCAAAATACAATAAAGGCATATAACTAAACTTAAGGGCAGAAGTCCATAAGCTACAAAGTTGCAGTCGGCAAGTCGACTCAGCATAAGCGCTAACATAGCCACTTGTGACATAGTCAAGTGTCATGTTGCACTGCTGACTAAACATTCAGGGCACTGAACTTCTGTGTCTGCGGAATGCGTTTGGAGCGAATGGATAAACGAAGCATTTTGATATTATTATACATTGTATTTAAGTGTAACTCTTATGTGTTAACTACTCCCCCCTCAAGTTCTGACCGTCCTTGGTCACCTTATAGCTATTGACGATCCTTTTCATCTTTCTCGAAGTCTGCCATTTTGTTACCACTAGCCAGATGATGATGAAGCTGCTGATGGAAATGCTGAAAGCGACGCCGACTGTGCCCAGGTGCTTGGATGTTTCCGTGGATGCCAACTCCTCTTTAGAGTTGTTGATGACCTGAAGATTATGATTATTCCTCCTGTGGAGTTGGGGCATGCTTAGCACCGGGTAATGGCCGATAATGTTGAATAGAGGTGACTCATTCGTATATTTTATGCCATTGATGCTAGCGGAGAATCGGAAGGTGACGAGGTGAGTCCCGTTTGTTACGACCTTTGGGCCATCGTCAGTGCTCACTTTAGCTGTGCTTTTGTTGAGGATGATGACACATGACATCGTCTATCAATGCGACTGGTTCGAGGTGGCTCGGCTGTGTTCTTTCGCTATGAACTTACAAACAGAGGAGTAGGTTGTTGACACGCACTCTTTGATTGCTAGTATGTCGTCGTTGCAATCGGTGTCAGCCGTAGCCTTGTAATCGTAGTGCGACATTTTGGTGGGATACGGGATAGATGGTGATCTTCTTGCAGATGAATTTTACCCTAGGATAGGCTATTTATCTGTGGACTACAGTTTCGGAGTGGACGACCTTAATTTTAGACGCTTCTGCAAGTCTAACTATGACGGTTTCTACTGGATGTTCATTCAAAATGGTTTTCAAATTATTATGTTTAAAAATAGTTGGATTTATTATATTGGCTTTAGCTAATGTAATTGTAAGAATTAAATTCGATGTTTGATTAAGTAGTATTCTATTTCTTGCTAACAATGTTTCATACAAATGCGGTGTGTCCACTAAATTATTCTTTTTTGCTTTTAGTATTTCATTTACTGCGTCAGTTAGTTTGTTGATTTGCCTTTGCGTTTCTGTGTTGATAATCAATTGCTTAAAGCTTGCATCAATTAATTGGGATTTCGTCCATCTTATCGTATCGAATTCAAAGGTATCTGGTGTACCTGCTATGATCTTTAACGCTGAGCCTAGGAAATCTAGACTTCTAGCCATTCTATGGTGATTTCAACAACGGACAGTAAGATCTTTATCTGCATCTAATAATTTCCGCATGTGGGATTGTGGGAATAGTTCTATTAATTTTTCAGTTTCATCTGCAATGGCACTAGTTACTTGAATGCCTCAAGTAATCCCTTTGTTCCCATACCAATACCTTTCCGACTATTATCGGAATATAATTGGAATTCGAATAGTCGATAATCCGACTCTGTACGAAACCTAGCATTAACAAGATTGCAGATTGAATCCTGTAAAAAGACAAATAGTGTTTGTGCGGTTAGTAATATAAACTTAGCTGCTAGTTCTTATTCTAACTGATTTTCCTGACTGCTAACTCAGGTTGTCTTATGGACCACCCTGCCTTTAATGAGAGCGAACATTTGTGCTAAAAAGACCCTCCGTTTAAGGGGGCAAGTGCATTGACTGTTGGCTACAATATTTTAATTTGTAGTTAAAAAAGAAGTAGCAAGCGAGGAAAATCGCTTTTTTCCCCTAACGATTACGTAATACGTATGTGTACAAAAAAATAAAAAATTTGAATTTGATTGTAAAAAATGTAAAAAAAAAAAAACAGACAAAACAAACTACGGTGTGAACGGAGATTGTCCTTATGAACAATTCTTCCCTCAATGAGGACCGTTGTCCCCATATCTATCTCGACCTTCTTTTCAATGTAGAGGGGTGATAGCTTATTTCCCAATCTGCGGTTTGATTTTACCAAAACTTTTTCGCCTACTTCAAAACCCCTGTTTTTTTCTGGCTGCGTTACATCTTTCAAGTACAGCTTGATGTGCCGTTTCGATTTTTTCTTTAATTTTCTGTCTAAATTCGACAGATGTGGCATATAAGACATCCAGCGGTTTTTGGTTCGTAAGCGAGTGGATTGACATATTGTACTCCACTGTTGCCCTCATAATCAGTTAAACTGTATCGCTGGCTTTCCTATCCATCTTTTAGCTTCTAGCTATGTCCGTCAAGGTGCTATGAAAGCTTTCTGACCATTGCAAACACTGTAACGGTGGCGCGTTCACGATGTGACACTATTGTTTCAGAATTGAATGCTGCTTCGTTATTGCAAAATATCGTTTTCGTTTTAAGATACAGATTAATCAGCTGAATAATGGGCATTTTTAACACAATTATTGTTCGTGACGGGATCGACTGACGATAGCGAATTTTGAGAATTTGTCTACACAGGTAAGGAAAAGCTTCTTATCGGTAGAAAAAATGTTCATATGCAACATTTCGCCCGCATATGAAGGTATTGGTCACACTCCAAATTTTTGTTTTTTTGGATGCCTATCATATTTTTTTTTTGGTGCATACTTTGCAATTTGTGATAACTTCATTTTCCAAATTATTAATTTTGGGAAAATAGTAGTTCCGAAGGACTTGCTTGATATTCTCCTGTGCGGCTCTGTGTGTTCGGTTATGTTTTGTCGTGACTATTTCTATTTGTTCGTTTTTGTCAGTAATATCTGACACATTTTTGCAATGCCACAACTTAGTGGCTGGAAAGTTTAACACGAGTTCGTGTTGAAAGCTAGCGAGCGTTGGAAGATCGCAATGAAATGCGTTGTTTGTATCTGGGATTATGAGTGGTTGTAATATCTCAAATAGTGAAACTTTGTCCACGAACTCTTGTCTCTACCGTATAGGTTAACGAGGTCTCACTGTGAATGGTTGAAGCGTCCGAAAAGATCTCGTCTTGCATTTCATTTACATTTTGTCTAGATAATTCATCGGCCACAAAATTCTCCTAACCCGGTTTGTAGAACACCCTGGCGTTATGTACGTCAATGAATGCATTCCAAATTTTCATATTTGCATTCGTATTTCTGTCAGAGACAGCGAAGGTAAGGGGCTGATGGTCGGTGAATATATTATATATGAATATAAAATATATTATATATATTTATTTTTCTCATCCCGTATAAATAATTTTGTAACCTTCCTAAAGCCCAATTTATTTCCAGCAACATTCTTTCATTTGTAGCGTAATGAGATTCGCTATCTTTAAGTGTTCTGGAAATCATAGTTATTGGCCTACCATCTTGATACAAAACGGCACCGATGCCTTCCATAGAAGCGTCAGTGGTCAGATCAAATGCTTATTTAAAGTCCGGGTACATGAGCATTACACCATCTGATTCCAAAATACTCCTCAGAGCTTCAAACGCATTGCGTTGAGTTTCATTGAACTCAACTGGAACTTTTTTGGGTATGTGTTTACTCAAGGAGCCATTTTCTCCTTTGAGAACGTTGGTCAGTGGCCTAGCTATTGCTGCAAAATCTTTAATAAAACCTCTGTAATAGTTGGCTGGACCAAGAAACGATCGCAGGCTGAACAAGTTTTTTGGCTCAGGGAATTCCTGCATGGCTTTCACCTTTTCAGGGTCGGTTCTAGTCCCGTTTTTTGTTACCACGAATCCCAGAAATTCGATGCTTTCTTTGGAAAACCTTTTCTTTTCTTGATCAACACGCATGTTACCATTGCACAGACATTCCAACACCATGTTTATGTGCTGGACATGACCGGCTTCGTTTGCGGAAAAAATTATGACGTCGCCAACGTACACATAGAAAACTTCCCTATATGTTTTCTGAGGACATCGTCGATAGCCCATTGAAAAATACTTCCCGCATTTTTAAGTCCGAAAGGCAATCGGCAGAACTCGTATTTTCCCCTATTGACCGAGAACGAGTCTTTTTCGCGATAATGTTCTGCTAAATAAATTTGGTGGTAACCCGATTTTAAGTGAAGGTTCGTGAAAAATTTTGCCTGTCCCAGATTTGCTAAAATCATGGGAATATTCGGCATTAGGTGTCGATCGGCTATAGTTCGTTGATTGAGCTTCCTAAAGTCGATTACCAATCGTTTATTTTTGTTGCAATTGGCGTCGAGACCTTTTTTGTCGCCGACCCAAGAAGGGCTGTTGTATGGGGATTTGGATGGTATAATTATACCATTATATATGCCTCGTTGGAGGTCGAAAATCTCCTTGCCCTCTTCAATATCATAGCCTTAATCTTTTTGGTAACACAGTTTGGCACTTTAATATCGTCTACATCTGTGAAATTTACACTTTCACAGTTGTGATATTGTAGCTGCTCAGATTTAGCTTTATAACTGAGCGTGCTCTCTTGTAAATTTAATGCTACTCCATCAAATGAGGTGAGAGTGTCTAGAATAAAAAATGGGGATACTTGACCAAATATGTTCCCTGTGCCTTTCAGTATTTTTATTGTTTTCCTACCCAGCTGCCGTTTAATGTAAAAAATTAACTGAGTGATTGTCGTAGCGTGCTTCACTGTCATCTTCAATGTCAGCTACGGCGTCTTCTGCAGCGTTTGCATAATTTGGCTCTATCTCTTCCTGGCTATTTTGAATGACGTTGTTCAAGCGCTGATGTCTTTGGCCAGTAGCTCGGTCGGATGTGTTTGGTCTTTTTTGTGCCTGTTCAACTCCTGCTTGAATTTGGAAGAGGAATCGATTTCCATCGGTTAGGGCTTTTGACCTGACTCCACCCTCTTATTTTTTTCTTGGGGGCCATTGTCATTATTGGTCTGCTGTCTTTTGACATAATGTGGATTCTTTTTTTGCCCACGCTCAGGTTTTCCAAATTTTCCCTGTGGGCGATTCCTGATTTCTTTCCTAACCTGTTCACTCGCTCGGCCAAAGCCTTGGCATACGTAGCTGTAAGTCTTTCGGCTGTGCCGGGAAAACTACCGCTTAAAGCGATTTTTTCATACCAGAGATAAATGCGTGAAGCGCAAGTTCCTCATTGAGCAATGTGGCTTGCTCGGTTTCATGTGTCATGACAATTTTATTTGTGACGAGTGTTAACTTTCTTTCAACCTCATAATATTTCATAAGGCTTAAATCACCTTGCCTGACCATCTCAAGTCTCTGCCTCAACAATCGTAACGATGTCTTGTCCGCGTAGGAACAATCTAACCTGGCTATTATGGCGTCAAAGTTAAGCACTGTATTGTGCGAAACTAAAACCGCTTTTGCCGCCCCTCTTATTTTGTTCCTAATTATTGTGACGGCATGATAATGAGCGCAGCTGCCATTGAATGGTTTAAGCAGCTCGTAAGCATCACAGACTGATTGCCTCCATGCTACGTATTCATCAGAGCCGTCACCAAACTCGGGGACAGACTTTATAATGTAGAGACGGATGTCACATTTGATTTCTGGTTTGACAGAAATTCTTTGATAACATTTCACTTGTGGCGTTTCAATGCATAAGTTGTTTACTTTCAATAATACAGTGTCTAGCTGAGAATGCAACCTTTGTTCTCGCTGAGCAAGAGCTTGGGAAACAGCATTCTCAATTAATCCTTGTATGAGTTCTGGGTCCATGATCGTTTGGTTGTGTGCTAGGATAGCGTCATGGGTCTGTACTTGGGTAAAGTTGTGGTTTTGTAATTGGCTAGAGTGTGTCTGGCTATTGTTTTCTGTTTCCCAGCCTATGTCGCTATCAATTTCACACTCCACCTTTATTTGTCTTTTTAATTCAAAGCGGCTAATATGACTGCTATTTTTATTATTTAATTCCGTAACTGGACTTTTCGCATGACCATGAAACACAAATATTAGACTCAATTCAAACAAGTGATAAACACAGCGGTCCAAATTGAATTTGAATATTTCGTTTTCAATTACACAAGTATATTTATTGGATTTTATGTATATTTTTATTTTCCGTTTTCACAGAACTGAACTTAAAATACAAGAAAAGCATATAGCTAAAATTAAAGGCAGAAATCCATAAGCTACAAAGTTGCAGTCGGCAAGCCGACTCAGAAAAAGCGCTAACATAGCCACTTGTGACATAGTCAAGTGTCATGTTGCGCTGCTGACTAAACAGTCAGGGCACTAAACTTCTGTGTCTGCGGAATGCGTTTGGAGCGAATAGATAAACGAAGCATTTTGATATTATTTTACATTGTGTTTAAGTGTACCTCTTATGTGCTAACTTGTAAATGTATCCGCGTAATGAATACAAAGATTTTGGATACCACGTACCTTTTCGCCGAAATTTGCAAAAACGTATTTCATACGGAAAATACGTATGAACATATGAATGCCATTATCATATTCCAAAAGTTTGATTACAAAAGTGCATCTACAAGAAAAGTTATTGAACAAATAAGTTCTCGTAATATAGCCCTACTGCAGCCCAAGCACAGCCTCTGTGTAAAATGCGCAGTAAGCAGAGCTCGTGTCTACATATATGTATGTGCGTGTGTATGCGTGTTTGTGTATTTGTGTTCTTTGCTATGTATGTAATAAAGAATAATAAAATTATTATAAAAGGCCTTTCGCTGGGTTCAGGGTATCTCTTGGACGCGCAGGCTGGAGTAAAGCACTTTAAGTTTTTTTTTTTTTTATATTTCAAATTGACTACGAATACATTTTTTTTCAAACTGTTGAAGGAACACTCCATGAGCCAAATTGCAACAGGTATCAATTAGTTTATTATTTTTAATCAGTGATCTGCTTGTCTGCATAGCATTTTCAGTAACCTCCTTAAGAAATATATATTAATAAAATATAACTAAATCATTATATAAAAGTACAAATAAATTAAATGTAAATAAAAAATATGAATGACTAAAGTAATGTACGTATATATTATCAAACTATAATATTCATTTAACATTTTTAAAACACAATCTGAGGTGGAATGATTTTTGTGCTGAAATATATTTTTCCAAACGATGATGCGTTACAGTTTTGTGTTCGTAAATATGTATAAGAAAAATGGAATCGTCACCGCTTAATTATTGGGCACCACTGATTAAATAACATTTACCATACATAGAAAGTTATCGATTGTTAGTTACTTCCATCTCTTTAAATTTATATTTAACATTAGGAGCGCTATTTATTATCAAAACATCTTGTGTTTTATATAAAACCTGCAACATTAACTGAAATGTCGATTTAAATATACCAAGTCTTAAAATGTGAGTTTCATTGGCAGAAAATTTCCGTTCATTAGTCGTGTATTGTTTCATTTGCTTTTATGTTTCGTTAGTTAATGTCTATATTCATGAGTATTTATGCATATTAATTAAGTGTAGGTAGCTTAACAATAATGATGTGCATAGTGTGAATTTTAGTATGCTACTATGTAATGCATATTATTCGTCATGCGAATTTAAGTACTTGTGTAATTGTCAAGTCTGTTATTTGAACAGATATATTATTGTTTCATCAACAAGTATGTATTTTAAAGCTCCTCTTACAGTCGAACAATTGACATTTTCGGTTATTGCAAAAACAAATATGGCCACATATTCATGTGCACTTGCACCAATCGTTAATGAGTAAATTTGTATATGTACATATTTATATAAAAACATAACTCCATGTTCGCTTGCATATACATACATACATGCATATCTACATGCTGTGTATGCTTTCTTTTATATGTACATAACGAATATATATTTGTTTACATTACCTTATATTCTGTTTCACATACATACATATGTATCTGGCGACTATCAAAAGGTAATTCTTAAGTTCAATTGATACATATGTATATCAATTTATAATATACATAGTTTTTTATTAATTCACTTAATAGTAACACAGGAATTCTAAAAAAAAAATTAATATAATTATAAAAACAAGTAAGAAAACTCGAATCAGAGTGTCCGACTAGGAGATACCCTGGGCTGTTGTAGGGACTATATTATGAGAACTTATTTGCTGAGTAATTTTTCTTGAAGATGATCGATCGTAATCAAAATTCCAGAATAAAATAATGGTATTCATATATGTATATACATTTGCCAACGCACAAGTCTGTAGTATTTGTCTTTTTGCAAATTGAGGCTGAAAGCGTGGTATCAGAAATCCAAAATTATAACATCTTTGTATTCATTGCAAAAATATACATATATTGTAAGTCAACCATCTTACTTTATCGGTATACGAGTTATGCTTAAAAACAAAGTCAAATTATCGATTTTTATCGATAATAAGGAAATAGGATGAGTTATTGAAAAAAATGATAAAGTCCTACTGCGTACGGCATACACAAATATACCTTTCAAATTTCAGAGAATTTCGAGATCTCTGCGTTAATACCGACGGGCAGACGGACATGGCTATATCGACTCAACTCGTCTTCCTGATCAAGAATATATATATACTTTATGTGGTCTACCACGCCTCCTTCTGCCTGTTACATACATTTTCACAAAACATTATACCCTGATATTTTCAAATATTCAATCGCAATTGCTTTTCTTAAAGTATATGAGAATGCATGCATTTGAATGTATATGTATACATATATTGGAAAAAATAATGGTTTAAAATCTGATTTGTAGGTTTATGTTATTAATGCCTCAGTTATACTATTAGCTACAAGGGATGATTGAAATGGGTTTAATAAGAGAGAGCGAGTTAAACAATTAATATAAAATCATATTCAAAACTGTTTATATTTTCAAAAAAAAAATTTCGTTTTAAAATTTCCATTTCAATATAAATGTTTGGAATATTAGGGCCTAGAGTAATCTTACTGGATTCCTATTACATATTTGTAATTAAACAATTATTTATTTAACAAGCACATTAAAAAAACTAAAATTTGTTTTAGTTATATCATTTATAAATTTTTTTAAATATGTTTATTATCGAATTATATGGCCCAGACAAGTAAGCGATGGAAAGCCTTACCTTTAAAACCAGTACCTTTAAAAATCATTGAAAGGTTTGACTATTTCCTTTTCTTTAATAAATATTATTGTTATATATCATGTACCTTGTTCTTGTATTTTATATGTTGAGACGAATTGAAAAAGTAAGAATCATTCAGTCGGACTTCCACACTACATAACATAAGTTAACGTATTACTTTTGTATTTTACTTTGTAAACAAGTTTAAAAAATACTTTTAACAATAACCATTTTAAAATCAGATTATTAATTTTTTAAAGTGTATTATCTATCAATAATAATATAAAATATTCACATTTCTTTACTTTCCAGAATCCTTCGTGCAATAAACAGCACCTATATGCCTTTATAAATACTATCCATCGCAAAATTTTGCAATGAATGCATCGTTCCATTCATATACTGATATACTAGCGGCGCATCAGCAAGATTCCTCTAGTCCGGAAAATTTTCCTTCAGTAGTCGTTGGCTACAGAAGTAGCCACACCAAGGATATTGCTGAAAGTAACTCAAATATATCTTCGTCACAATTGTCGTTTATGGATGAGTCTTCGAATGAATTTAATAACCAACAGTTAATACATCCAAACACATTAATTAAAGTGTGTGGTGGTTGTGGAGGTAACTTTTAACACATGGATTTACTAATAGTAAAATAAGATACCTTCTATTGGTTTAAGTCATTCAAAAAGTGAAAGAGTATATTGTTTTTGTAAAATTTTCGTATTGCTGTCCGTATGAACGCAAACTATTTCGCTGTTGAAGCTAGAGACTTGAAATTTGGATAATATCGCGTTTTCAAGCCTAGATCAAAAATATAAAGTGGATTTATCTATAATCATGGGGGGTGTACAAAACTGCAAAATATGATATATTCTAAATTTTTAAGTTAGAAACTTAAAGTTAAACGGATAATTTTCTGTTGGCCCTGTCTATTAATTGATTAAAAATTATATAAATAATTACCTTTTAGGGGCATGGAACATCGGAAAATACTATATCTTCCGATGTCTTGAAGGTAGGTCTCCAAAATGGAATAGTTAGATTACTTCAGACTCCTTCCTGGCACATTTACTAAATAAAAATATTCAGCTATTGTTGGATCGAGAATGAGTATTATGCAGTCCGTAGCCCATTGCAAATGTAAATCAGGGAATGAGGTTTGTTATAAAGTGTATGTATCAGGCAGAAGTAGGCGAGTTTATTACAAAAAATAGTTCCGTTTAAAGTTATCCAATAAAAAACTTATCAAATTCAGTCATTAAATTTTGTCTTGTATGTCTTTTACGCTAGTCTCCCAAACTTTGTACTTAGATTTATGTATATTTTACACAACCTATATATATATATATACTACTTATAGATAATGTGTAGTATTAGTGCGATTAAAATGATTATTAGGGTTATTATAATTATAATTTGGAATGTGTTATTCAATTTTGTTTGTTCGCAAATAATCTCTTTTGTTTGAACATATGACACTGGTTCTAGTTTGGTTACATTATTGTTTATATAAATTGTTTGTGTATAATCTAACATAGTACTGGTTATTAATATTTCGTCCAATTGGATCGAACAATTTAAGGCTTGTATCATGTTATTACCATCAATGATTATTTGTCTATCGATACAATTTTGATTTAGTACAGTTTTTGGCAAGTTTCATGTTAACATAATATTTGATTCAACGTATTTAATTTCATAATTTTTATGTGTTTTTGAATATCTACATTCTGTTTCTTTTTGATTTAATATGTCTCTTATACATTTATTCATAACTAAATCTTTTGAAGTTGCTGTGAATGCTTTATTATTTTGTAAAAAGTAAGTGTCGTATATAGTTTGTGTCAAGATATATTTATTTTCGTCGGGGTAGGGTATAATGTCAAATAATGCTGTATTTAAAATTTCGCTTGGAATATGGTAGATGATCAAAATTTCGTTAGTAGTTTTTAACCAAGTTGATGTTTTAATGTTTATTATTTTTTCAGCGTTTATATGTGATAATGAGTTATATCTTAATAATTTAGGGTTGAATATACACAGTCTAGTTAGTTGCATTCCTAATTCAATATCTTCGATATATTCTGTGAATTCTTGTAAGTTAAAAATTAATAAATCAAGCTTTTTATCTTCCCCATTGGTCAGGCTTAAACTATTGATTATTTCTATTCCCTTATTATTTCATTTAATTCATTTACTTTACGCTATTTACTGCAAGGTTATCTATTTTTGATTGTAATTCTTCTTTGTCTTCTTCATTCAACGTTCCGAAAAGGTATTTATAAAAAATTTAAAAGTCCTCTTTTGATTCGTTTAACAAATCTTATTCCGTTAATTTCTCTGTCCATTTTTTCAATTAAATATTGTATTTTTCCTGAAATTTCAAATTCTTTCGTTTGCTTTATAATATTATTATAAGTTTCTTCAGTGTTTGTTATATTGATAGTTAAATTATGATATTCATAATTTAATGGTAAATTTGGTGTTCCTGTTATGAATATAAGATATCCATTCTTTGATTTTATTGAGCTTATTTCCAAACTCTGACCTTTTATTGGCCATATAAAATATAATAGAAAAAATGTTGCTATTAAAGTTGTTATATTATGAGGGGGTTTCATATTGGTTCGTTGCATTAGTTGATCTGGAATTATCGTATTTGCTTTCATTAGTTATTTATTTCTTTTTATATTTATTTTTATAATGTGTTATTTTTCTACCTCTATTAACTTCTTCATATTGTTTTTCATCTATTATTGTTACTTTGCCTGTTTCTTTAAAAGGGTTTGTTGATTTTGATCTTACTAATGCTGATTCTTTGTATCTAGTATCTACTTCGAAATCTTTTCTATTCTCATTTAATTTTTCAATTTTGCGTTTTTTGTTAAGTTGGGTATCATAGTCAGGGGTTCCTGCGTAAATAAAATATCTTCTGGTGTTCTACCTGTTGTATTATGTTTTGTTTTGTGGTTATAGATATAAAGGATTTTTTCGAATCTTGTTAACTTATTTTCTTGATTTGTGTCAGTATTGATAATTCTTAATTTTTCATTTATTGTCTTATGGAATCTTTCTGTCTGAAATACCGTTCTTACTAGTTGTGATTGATATATTTACGTTTTCTGATTTTAACCAGATTTGTAGTGCGGTGCATAAGAATGCTGAGTCTTTATCTGCTTTTATTTCTATTGGTTTTACCATGTCATTGAATACTTTTAAAAGAGCTCCTTTAGCTTCTAGCCAATCTCGACCTATTACTTCAATTAAAGTTGCATACTTGGAGTATAGGTCTATGCAAGATAAAAATTGTTTGTTGTCTACCATGTAAAAATCAATTACATATTTTTTCTCTCGGGCTATGAGTTTCTGGAGTTAATTCGAAGGCTAACTTTGTGTTTCGATGTTCTGTTTTTGCAATATTGCAAACTTCACATTCATTTATTATATTTTGGATTAGTTTCTGGTAATCTGGATAATAATATTTTTCTTTGAATATAAATGTCATTTTTTCTATTCCTGGATGCAATAATTTTTCATGTGTGCTAATAATGTGTTCTTTTAATTCTGCGTTGATCTCATTAATTTTGTAATGTTATTAGGACTTATTAATTCTACGAAAGCGCTCTGGAAAGTGAGGAAATCGGGCTCATTACTACAATATATGACGCTTTCTTTTGAACATAAGTATTCTTTAATTAATTCTTTTGCAAAGTTAATTGTCATGTCGACAAATTTTATTAAAATTTTTGTTTTATGAAAATACTTTGTTACGCTTACTTTGTTTGAGTTATTTTTTTCAAATTCTATTTGTCTTTTATAATTTATTGGTCTTTCAGTGAGTGAGATGTAATATTGATTGTCCTCCGGGGCACTATGAATAGTAGTTACAGTTTCATCGGGAGTTTCTCCTAACAGATTTTCTTCTATTTTAATTCTGAATAAGGCGTGTGCAACATTGTTTTCTTTGCCTGGTACATATTTGATATGATAATCGAATTCATTTAATTTTATTTTCCAACGTTGTAATTTCATATTTGGTTCTTTTATATTATTAAGCCAAATAAGTGGTTTGTGATCACTGAGGATCTCGAATTTTCTACCATAGAGATAGAGTCGGAAGTATTTTGTTGCCCAAACGATAGCTAAAAGCTCCTTTTCAATTGCTGCATAATTAATTTCGTGTTGATTTAAAGTTCTACTGGCAAAACAAATTGGTTTTTGATTCTGAGACAGAACAGCTCCAAGAGCTATGTTACTGGCATCAGCTGTGAGACAAAATGGTTTTTCAAAATCGGGATAAGTTAATATTGGACCGGACGATACAAGTAGTTTTAGTTTTTCAAATGCAGAAATGTAATTTTGATCTTGAATTTTTATTTTGGCACTTTTCTTTAATTAAGAAGTCATTCGTTTTGCGACGTGTGCAAAATTAGGAATAAATTTTCTATAATAACCACAAAGTCCTAAAAATGATTTAATTTGCTTGGGTGTTTTTGGTATTGGAAAATTTTGTATTGCTGAAATTTTTGTTGGATTTGTTTTAATTCCTTCTGTCGTTATTATGTGTTCTAAGAATTCGGTTTCTTTTTTCATGAATTCGCATTTATCAAGTTGTAGTTTTAATTTTGCCTCTCGCAATTTTGTGAATATTCTTTTTAATGATAATATATGTTCATCCAATGAAGTGGAATACACTATAATATCATCCATGTATATTAAACAATCTTTATAAACTAAATCTTCTAGCACGTAATGACCCTTTTTTGTTGAAAAGGCTGTATTTGGTATACTTTTTGTGTCCATTTGTATCTGATGGAAACCCTTCGCTAGGTCGATGGTTATAAAGTACTGACATTTTCCAAGTTTATCGAGTATTTCGTCCATGACTGGAATAGGATATCTATCATCAATTGTTATTTCGTTCAGGTTTCTATAGTCTATGACTATGCGAAACTTTTCTTTGCCTGATGCGTCACGCTTCTTTGGCACAATAATAATTGCTGCGATATAAGGCGAGTTTGATTTGCGAATGGTTCCTTGTTGAATAATTTCCTTTATTTGTTTTTCGACTTCATCATCGAATATTTATAAAACTAGTATTTTCTTTATCGTTAAGATGTTATAATCGAAATTGATTTGTTTCTTTTGATTCATTATTTATGGAGTAATTAAAGGCTGTGTCTTTTGTTTGTAGGATCAAGGCATTGAAATGCGGTCTTGTCCTTAACAGGATCCTCACGATCATATCTCATTGAAAATGGATGATCGTTCAGGATTCACTGTTTTTTGTTTATAATTGATTCTTGCTTTACAAGATTCTAGATATTCTCTACCTATTAGAATATCGTTATTAGCAGAAAAGTTGTGTAAGTAAAATGTTTGATGAGTAGGGCAAAAGTTTACTAGGGGCAAACGATATACAACTTTTTGTTGTTTGCACATTTAATTGGCAGGGTTTAATTGGATAATTTAAAAAGTTTATTTATTAGATTGATGGATGAGCCTCTGTCAATTACAGAGTTAAATTGCTGCCCATTCATAACTATTCTAATGAAAGGTTTTGTTTTTCTTGGTCCGAGGCTCCTTGATGAAAATTTTCGGAAATATGCATCTTAGAGTGACCACTTGTAGATTCACGCTGTCTTTTTACAGGATTATAAGATGTTTGGTTTTGGCCTTGGTTTTGGTAATTCATTGGATTTTGTGATCTTGCTTGATCAAGGTGTTGTTTAAATTCATTACGTAATGCTTGGTTATTTTCAATGTTATTACTTGGTTTTAGATTTTTTAAAATATTAGGTCATGAATTCGCAGAAAAATTATGATTTTGACTTTGAATCTTTCCTTTTCCACGGTTGTCAGTGTTTTGATTAGTACGTTCGTTCGAAACATTTTCGTAAAAACCTTCACGTTGGGCTACTTGTTTTAATTTTGCAACAGTTGTTATGTCAAATCTAGCTAAAGTCATGAATATTCTGTCCGGAAGTTTCTTATTGATTACGTCGTTCCAGATGTCTGCATTTCGATCGCTCCAAACAAAACGCTGTGCTGTCTCACGTCTTGTGTAGGGTATAATTGCATGATGAAGTCCACTCTCCTTATAAATGCGGTAAGCTCCTCCGTTTTCCCGTCGAAGATCGGTACTTGGCGAATTTGTCCTAAGGCTTGCTTGAGATGCATCTCAGATAGCTCCATGATGTTGTTATAAATTGGAAGACTTATTGTTTACAGGGATCAAATTGATATGTAAACCCAGAAATAAGTCCTTATCATACAGATATTCTAAATAGTCCAAAGGATCTATTTGTTATCAGAACACTGTTTGGTGGTTTGCAAGTGTGCGCGATATTTTCTTTACTTTCACTTATTTTCAGTGACGGTGGCACCTTAACAGTGGGCCACAATTAGTTTGTAAAGTTATTAAAAACACTTGTAAGTTCTTTGGCGGATATCGGAAGTTTTTCCACAATTGTAATAACCGTATCACTTTTCTTCGGCAAATTCGCGTACTCAATCCTTAAGATATCACTTGGTCATACAAGGATTTCTATGAGTGGATTGGAAAAGATCGATTACTGTTACGAGGATATTTTCCGATATCCTACCGGGTGCGCCAATAACGTTGTTTTTGTTTTGGTTTAAAAAAAGAAAAAAAATAATTTTATTTTTATTAACTCTATTACTACGGAGTACAAAGATGAAATCTAGACTACTTATGCTAAGCTCTGCAAGCGCTTGTCCAACCTCGGTCTTGAGCTTTTATTGATTGGACTTTAGACTATTGGAGCTTTTTAGCTCTTATGTAAACAGAGAGGATCACTCTTTAAGAGAGGGGGCTCTGTCGATCGAGATTTGTGCCACGTTAGCAGTTTCAACCCCAATGGTGGGAATAGCGATTCTGGCGTTTTGTTTAAGATATTTAATAAGCTCGTGAGAAGCCAGAATTGTTATTGTCACCATTTAATTATTTTATGTTTATGTTTGTGAGAAGAGATTTGAATGTTAAGTGTGGGTGAGTAAAGCATGTGCCTGCATATGTCACTATATATATATATATATATATATTTGGGGAAGGATGCGGTATCTAATATCCAAAAATTACAAAATTCTTGTGGATTAAATGAATTTACACAATAAATCTGAATTGTCTAGCTATAACGGTATACGAGTAACGCTTAAACGCTGTTTTCCCATTTTCAATGGGTTTAGGGTATTATAAATATATATTATCGAAGACGACACAAATCACTAAAACATATTAATGTCTGAATGATGCTCAATTAGCTTTCGTTAAATGGATTATTGATAGATGAAAACGTTATAACTAAATTTATTAAACCAATTAGGTATTTGATGTTACTTAAATTATTGTTATAGCTGTAATTAACTGTAAATTAATATTCTATGGTCTAACACGTTTCTTTTCTTTTATATTTCGATAGATAAAATAAGTGATAGATATCTTTTATATGCATTAGACAGATATTGGCACAACGGTTGCCTAAAATGTCATTGTTGTGGAGCTATGTTGGCCGACGTTGGATCTAGCTGTTTTACCAGACGAGGTCTAATACTTTGTAAAAAGGATTATTCCAGGTATGTTGATAATTTGCTAACACACACACACACACATACACACACACATACACATACACATACACATACTCATACACATACACATGCACATGCACATGCACATACACATACACATACACATACACATACACATACACATACACATACACATACACATACACATACACATACACATACACATACACATACACATACACATACACATACACATACACATACACATACACATACACATACACATACACATACACATACACATACACATACACATACACATACACATACACATACACATACACATACACATACACATACACATACACATACACATACACATACACACACACACACACACACACATATATATATATATATATATATATATATATATATATATATATATATATATATATATATATATATATATATATATATTTATATTTATATATATATATATATATACATATGTATATATATATATCATATATTATGGTTTTCTAAATTATATTGGCTATGAGTTGTAAAAGCTTAGAACTGTTTGAACTAAAAGAACATGCATCTTTCAGCTTATGATAAGCTATTGGGCGAGGAAAGCGGCAGTTCACCCAATATATTAGCATGTAAAAGAATTTTGTATTTGTAATGAGATTACGGTTATTTCGCGCAGTTTTGCTCTCCTTTTACATGTTTGTTCGTTGACACGCGCAACGGCTCAGCCTTGTTTAGTCGGCGCGCGTAGATCGTAAATTTATACTGATATTTTGATAATTTATACTGATATTTTAATAGCTTCAAATTTAATAAAGAGTGTTAATAAACAATAAAACGCAACTAAATTCTGAGCTGCGACGCTCCTATAACTTTGAGCTCATACATCAAATATAGCGTGCATAAGCTCAGTATAGTTACGTGTCTGCCGTTAATTCTATTTCTTTTTCATTACACTCCTTCGGTTCGGCTGCAATACGATCGCGTTCATAATAACCTTTCCTGTGCGTAATAATATTGACAATTTATTACAATTGTAAAGTATAAATTCCGAGTCTCATACTTGTGCAAGAGCATACATCTAATATAGTGTACTCTTGTAATCGTGTGCGTACCAACAATATTGAGCTCTATTTTTGCTTTTCTTGTGTTTTTTACGCGTCATAGCAATTTCAGGATGCTCATGTGCAGTGGTACGCGAAGATCGAGTGAGTTTTTGTAAGCTAAAGGTCAAATCGGTGTTTGAACTTTTGAAAAGACTGCAAGGCAAAGTTGATGCGATCACAGCACTGACAGCACTTTAAATGTTCTTTTGGAGCATGTTGGTAATTTAAGCAACTCCTTTAGTGAAGCCTACGACAGCATAGAATAACTGGACTTTGCTGAGATGGGCAGTGATTTGCGCATGAATTTTGACGAATTAATAATATTCATACAGTGTACCATAAAGTTAGAAATTCAAAGTCGCATCACTCAAGTGCCTCATAGTTCTATTTTTAGTTGACCGATGCCTCCATTTCTAAATGCAATCCCCACTTGCATTGCCACCGTTAAAATCGCATACGTTCAGTGCTGGATATGTAAATTGGGCTGATTTCTATTCAATATTTTCAACAATCATTGATAGCAGATCAGATGTCAGCAACATGGAAAAGCTTCAGCACCTACGGTCCTGCGTCGATGGCGTGGCATTGGACAGAGTTCGCGCTCTGGCTATTTCTAACGATAACTATACGCCATAAAGTTATTAAAACAAAGATATGATAACCGATGTTTAATTTTCCAGGCACACATCGTAAAGATCTTGGGTCTGAAAAGGGTGGAAAACGGATCGGCAAGCAAGCTGCGAGAACTATCAAAAATTTTCAATGTCCATATGAGTGCACTTAGTAGTCTGGGCGCAACTCAGCAGATAGCCAGAGCTGCGGTTTTTGCAATGAATCCAAATGCAATCTCCAAATGCTTAAGATCTGTAAACTTGTCCCCTAGTCGTCGCCTGAATGAAGTTAAAGGGCTAGACTATGTTTAAACTGTTTGAAAGGCCGCCAACAATCGCGACAATGTGGCTCGCGCAGCTGTCTGTGGGGACACGTGACACTCCAGCACATCGCAAGCAGTAACTTCGTCACATCAACAATCATCGTTCTCAAGGATGCAAAGCATTCCTACTCCGCCTTCAGCTCCATCCACCACTCCTCTGGCCTAAGATCTGAACAGCAATGATGTGCTCCTTGCTACCGCAGTGGTTAAAATCGGGTTTCCTTGTGCACTTTTAGGTTCAGTCTCAAAATTACATCTCGTTACTGCCAGATTTGCCAATCAACTTCGCCATAAGAGAACAAGTCATCCGCATCTGTGTGGCTTAGGCGACTACAATTTTGTCACCGATGGGAGCACCGTTTGCATCATTCTTCAGACAGACGCGTCGGAGTATGTAACTAGCTTAACGGCCACGGTAGAAGCAAATATAACTGGCGGTGCTGATGTAAATACAAGCAATTGGGGTATACCGCAAAATATAGTTTTGGCAGATCCATCGTTTTATAGGACTAAGCGACTTACTCTGTGTTGGTCAAATCAAGTTAATATCTGGACACCCACTGTTACAAAAGATTTCTCTTGGTTGGGCTGTATCGGGAGGCATAGTTCGCAGCCGAATCTCCTTGCTATTAGGTTCGAAGACGCATTCAGAGCCGGGTTCGGACACCGATGCTGATATCCAATTGGAGAGTCTCTTTCGGCGTTTCTGGGAGGTTAAGAGTTGCATAGACTCCGTCGTAAGGATCAGCAAGGAACACTAATACACTGTGTGGTGCACTTTATGACGCATTATAAGGCTTTATAAGCAATTGGCCAGCTCAATTGTGAGCTTCTTGGTATTCCAATCAGCAAGCATCATTTTTAAAATTTGGAGAGGAAATTAAGTCGCTTGCCTCATATAAGGTCTCACTGTTCAGCAGTCATGAAGGAGTTTCCTGCGATGGGTCATGTGTCACGTGTTCCGTTTTAACAATACAGATATTTTTTGAAGGTTGAGGTGCACGAATTCTGCGACGCCAGCATCGAAGCCTACGGAGCCTGTATCTACAAAGTATCCAATCTCATCGCTTTAAGAGAGGCCTAGTCTGTAACGCCTCTATGGACTGCAAGTATGCGAATTAGTTTGGTCGACTGCAGAGTATTTATAAATACGTATTGATGTTCATCCAAAAAATAAGTGTCCAGGAGTTACTGACAGACAATCGGACCGGCACGTATATACTGCTACGAATGATTCAGTGAGCTCATCTTTGGGACGATATCGATACGCTGTGAACTAAAGCAGTCTTGCCTCTCTGTGACCTGCATGGAAGGTCACCCTAAAAACTCTACACTAAACTTCGATAGTTGCCATTCAAGCTACCCCGAAATCATCCAGTTACTCTGACTATCATCATGCATTACCATCAGCGAAACTTGCACACTGGTCCCCGATCAGTGCTAGCTTTGGTTCGACCCCAGTATTGGCCGATTGGTGGTAGGAAAACGGTAACCGGCATGATACAAAAAATTCGAATCGTAGAGCACACGATGGCAGTTCCTGTTCCCAATGATCGTGTCGAAGGCTGCTGTATTTTGAGTGGAATTGACTTTTGCGGACCTTTCTTTTACAAGCCTGAGGCACGAAATAAGGCACCTGCAAAATACTACGGTTGTGTACTTATTTGCTTTGTTACGAAGGCTATCTAGTTGGAGCTAGTCAAGGATTTAACCACTATTTCTTCATGCTCTTCAGCGGTTTATATGCATTCGAGGAAAGCCAAGTCTGACAATGCTACAAACTTCCTTGGTGCCAGCAACCAGCATCAAGAGCATCAAGTCCACCAAGATGCAATGAAGGATTCTTGTCCGATTCTTGTCCACTTTATCCTTCCACAATCTTCTTACTTTGGCGGCTTGTGGAACGCTGCTGTGAATACAGCGAAGCATCACCTTATTTCTGTTGGCGCTTCCGTCCTGACTTATGATGAGCTTCGCTTACCGGTCTGCAACATCGCTGTTGTTATTAATTCATGCCCTTTAGTTTCCATTTCAGAGCACCCAGCAGACTTGGAAGTACTAACGCCTGCGCATTTCCTCACAAGGCTTTTTTTTAATCGGTTGGATCTTGGCAGCGTGTAATCTATCTCAACGCGGACGCGTTGGCGGGAGGAATACCTAAACCTACTACAACAGCGAGCTTTTGGCGAAATAGTTCTCATAAAGGATGAAATCTTCAACCACTTATGTGGCCACTGGCCAGGATAATTGAACTCATCCCTGGAAGTGATGGCGTCGCACGAGTAGCCGTCCTTAAAACTGAAGCAAATGTATGCAAATGTGTGTATGCAATTCGCAAGGTCAAGCAACATCAAACTCTGGGTTCTTACAATTTCCACAAGCAGCACGAATAGAGTTTCGCACACAGGCACACAAATGCTTATACATGTAGGCCAAGGAATGTAAGTGTGTGTGCATACTCGTCGCGAAAACATATTCTTCATGCGTATCAACGTTTTCATACCCTTCACAAAAATAATAATAAAAATCTGAACAATTTGCATGAGCATGACAAACGCTTTCAGCAGTTTGGTATACTCCTCGCTCGAAAGGGAAGAAATGCGATCTCTGGGTGAACAAATTTGAATTTTTGTGAGCTGCTGCTGATTGTGCATACATACATATATATTTACATACATATATATTTGAGAGAGGAGAGAGAGCGAGAGAGAGCAAGGAAAAATAGCATACAGTCATCCTCCGTATGAGAATTTGACCATTTTAGTTGAACGCTCGTAGTGCACTGACTATGCCGGACAATATTTTCCCTGCCTGAAGCGATAAGCGACCGTTACGAGCAAATGCGAAGTTGATGGGTCTGGCAAGCAGCCACGGTATACGTTGAAAGCGCTTTTTCTAGTTGTCTTGTCTTTGTATTGTATGGTTAGTGTAGTTAGTTAACTATTTGTATATATGTATATATGTAGACTTATTCAACTTCAATTGAAGAATGCTCTTCGTAGTAAGGCATTAGATTTTAAATATTTTCATTCCCTAGAATTACTCCAAATGTACGTGTTTCCCTTACTTTTTATACACGCAGAAAAAAATTAATTGACATTGTGCACTGTCTGGTTAGCTACTGAAAATGTGAACAGATACTCGTTGGTATAGTTTACAGTATTAAGATATTTTGAATACTTTGACAACGGGTGTTGAATATCTGAAAATATTATGGGGCTAATGATGCTTTAGAATATACTTGAATTTGCTCGTGTTGGTAAGCCCGACTAAAAATGCAGAGAAAATAGTCAAAGTACGTTGGGAATTGTACCTTTTTTTTAAAGAAAATTGAATTGTAAAATACATATTTTTGTATATTATATTTATTACATGTTTAATCTTTTTCTTTGATAACTAAACCAGTTTCGTTCTTACCGATGAAAATCGATATTATTACATGGATTTTATTTATTACATAAAAATTATAAAACCATAAAAACATACTAAACAGTTTCATATATATATATATATATATATATATATGTACATGATGTGCATATACAGATTATCCTTTCAACACCCCAAATTGAAAATAATTTGTTTCAAAACAATCAGAAGTCATCCCTATTCATATGTGTGTGTACACGGCAGCACTCTAAAAATATAATACTATTTCTTTACCTTCGTTTTTAAATTTTAAGGTAAAGCCAAAGCAGTTTAGGAACCTAAACTTATTTTATGTTTTGTCAAATAGGGTGTTGCAGAGTGCGTAATATTTGGAAATTATACTACGTTTTAAATAAGGATTAATCACGTGTCTAACAAAATCTAGATATTTAAAATTTTACACATATTTTCTGGTACATCGTGCATCGCAAACATTAATTAATTTGTCGCATTATTAAAACAAACCAAACAACCTTTTTTTTAAAAAAAAAAAGAAAATTAAAAAAAAAAAATGTAGGCTATATAGTACCACTAACCATACGACACATAAACTGGACAACTAGCATAAACTTTTTCCACGATCTGAGACAGTGTTTGCGGGACCACTCGTATTTCGTATTTTCTCGGCTCTGTTCCTTTAGGCTCGGGCAGCGAAAATATGTTACGGTATAAGACAGTGCATTACGAGCGCTCCACCGAAATAGTCGAATTCTTTTATGAAGAACGACTATATGCTATTTCTCCTTACACTCTCTCTCTCTCGATCTCTCTCTTTGCTCTCTTATATATGTATATGCATACAAATGTGTATGTACGCTTAAGCAGCTTAAACAGCAGGAGCTTTAAGTTGGAATTTGTTCGCCTGAGATCGCATTACTTTCCCTGAAAGCGTTATTCATCCTCATGCCAAATGTTAAGATTTTAAGTACGGTTTGTAAAACGAACCACTCACTATTGGGAATTAGTTATGTTCTGGCTGCTTGAAAATATTTTATCACCTCATACTTACGTATTGATATTTGAAGCGTAATACTTGGCTTCAATACGTAAAGCGCACCACGAAATATTGGAAAATCGCGCGACTTGTTGGTAAAGTTCTTCTTTGAGATGCAACATTTTTATCGCTTTGCATTTTGAATATTCTTGTAATTTGACGACTGTTTTTGCTACTGACGCCGAAAAAACATAAAAGGCTTGATTTACATACAGGATACATACGATGGATCGATCAGATGTATCAACTGTGGGAGTCCCAAAGCAAACAATCTCGGATGCAAATGTAGTATCAACGAGAACAATCTCATGATAAGAGTAACAAGGTCTCTGCATAAGTCAAACATATGTACTTCAATTCTTTGAGACTTGGATATGGAGTATGACGCTGTCCTGCACGCATTGCAAGCGTCCACATCAATCACTCTTGAATTACGGTGGATATACAACACAAGACAGAGGTGAAGCACAGCAACACCAGAGGAGTAATTGAATAGGGCACCGCGTTACACCTCAGTGCTAGCGCTGATAAATGTGAATACGAATGGCGTTTACTTTTTGAAATGGTGAACGCAGATATTGAGTCTGGCAAGTTCACATTCTCGGATTTTAATATTTGCGATCTCATCCTTTAAGGCGAAAACAATCTGAGTTCTCTGCACACTGTATATCAAGTTATGAGTATTCGATCGATTCCGTGATATCAAGGCACATGTACTTAGAAATATCACATCGTCAGTGGCAAGAAAAAATATAAACGCAGCTGTACAATCTATGTTTGGCGACTATAACTTATCAGACCCCGCACTCAATACCTTGTATACGCTTGGTAATGATAACATTTCTTTCTGGAAATAAGTGATGCGCAGTTATATGATTCATGAGGGAGTATATTATACTTAAATGAAAGAATTAATGAAAGGCTTCAACACTTCAAATATTTTTTGCATGCCCACTACCTGGTTTTAGATTAAATTGTGTGTTGTCGGTCAGTATCTAAATTATGCACTCGATATCGGTCAATGCACACAGCTCTTTCGGTTTGATGTGGGCTTGTGATTTTTAATGGACAAGCATTCATTCATTCATAAGCTGATATGTTGACGACGTTCCGATAGATTTGGGTGGAATCACTAACCATACAACACATAGACTAGACAAGTAGAACAAGCGTTTTCAGCGCATAGTAAAGCCGTATGACGAACCAATCAACTTCGTAGTTGCTCGTATCGGTCGCTTATCGCTTCAGGCAGTGAAAATATTGTCCGGCATAGTCAGTGCGCTACGAGCGTTCAACCGAAATGGTCAAATTCTCATACGAGAACGACTGTATGCTATTTTTCCTTGCTCTATCTCTCTCTCTCTCTCTCTCTCTCTTTGCTCTCTCAAATATATATGTATTTACATATATATATGTATGTACGCAGAGGCAACAGCAGCAGCTCACAAAAATTCAAATTTCTTCGTCCAGAAATCGCATTTCTTCACTTTCGAGAGAAGAGTATACCAAACTGCTGAAAGCGTTTGTCATGCTCATGCAAATTGTTCAGATTTTTATTGCAGTTCGTAAATGCTCATTTGACAGTCACTCTACAATTCAAAAATTATCAAACTACTGAATCGCGACACCCTCGAAAAATTCTATCATCGCTCATACACACACATATGTATGCAAATGTGTGTATGCAATTCGCAATTTCAAGCAACATTAAACGCTGGGTTCTTACAATTTCCACAAGCAACAAGAATAGAGTTTCGCACACAGCCACACAAATGCTTATACATGTAGGCAAAGGACTGTAAGTGTGTGTGCATGCTCGTCGCGAAAACATATTCTTCATGTGCATCAACGCTTTTATACCCTTTACACAAATAATAATAAAAATCTGAACAATTTGCATGAGCATGACAAACGCTTTCAGCAGTTTGGTATACTCTTCTCTCGAAAAGGAAGAAATGCGATCTCTGGACGAAGAAATTTGAATTTTTGTGAGCTGCTGCTGCTGCCTGTGCGTACATACATATATATATGTACATACATATATATTTGAGAGAGAAAAGAGAGAGAGAGAGAGAGAGCAAGGAAAAATAGCATACAGTCGTTCTCGTATGAGAATTTGACCATTTCGGTTGAACGCTCGTAGCGCACTGACTATGCCGGACAATATTTTCACTGCATGAAGCGATGAGCGACCGATACGAGCAAATACGAAGTTGATTGGTTCGTCATACGGCTTTACTATGCGGTGAAAACACTTGTTCTACTTGTCTAGTCTATGTGTTGTATGGTTAGTGGTAGAATCTAACCATCAAAATTTACAACGTATTTTATGGACCGAAATTCTTTAGCACCATTCAGAGATTTCAAACTTTGCACAGTCACACACGCACTGAATAACCACATGAGCATGAGTTTCCTAGAGCAGATAAGATATTACTAAGGATCCTATTTGAATGAACTGATTAGCATTTACTATTATCACTGTAATGTCAGGTGATAAATTGAAAATTGAAATTAAAAAATAGTACACACCTCATAACTGCGCATGGCAATGGAGTTGACGTTCCAACGACAACAGCAAAGGTACTAGGTATAACTAAATTAGAATAATAGAATCGATATCCATATTTAAAACGCATTTCTATCAGAGAAATCATGCTGTAGAAAACGACAAGTGCTAACCGATGTAGCTAGCGAATATAAAAACGGATCAAAAAATCCGTTTGGCATTTTAGCATCAGTGGTTGTTCAATTTAATATCCAGCATCACGAACTTTGGTTGCTTTACTGGAACTAGGGCTCTGAACTCATGGCAAATGTATCGCAAATAAATTTTGTCGCTGCAATAACTTGGGATACCACGTTTCGTAAATAACTCATCGATTATATTGAACAACATGCTTTTTCGGACGCTCTGCTCAAGACCGACTCTGTTGTGGTCTACAGCCGAGTTGCGAATATGGATGTGTGATTCTCCAATCGTGTTCTTGTCCTTCTGATCAACCCTGTAAATTGGAAGCGTTTGTAGCAAATCGCATGCAATTTAAAGTAAATGTTCTGACAAAAAAAGGAAATGGAGTAATCTCCTTTGAACCTGTAGTTCATGAATTTGTCCATGCAATAACATGTATTTGAGGCTATCGGCAGCGTTTGTAAAGGAAGCAACCGCTGCAACACCGTTTCAAGCTGAGCAAGCATACTCCCCTTTGTTGACGAAAAATATCTTATTCGAGTTGGAGTGTTCTTGGAATATGTAGTCCTGCCTATCCATAATCGTGTAGTTCTTTTGTTATTGAAGCATGAGCATCAATTTAGGCCTCATCCTGGAAATTCGGCTATGTTCGTCATACTTCGTCAAAAATATTGGATACTTGGATCCTGAAATCGAAACAAATTATAAAACGAATTGTGAAAATTAGTGCATGTGTGTCTAAACTGCTTGAAGCAGCCAAAACAGCGTTTGGCTAACTCACCGGCAAATGAGTATGTGATGTGTTTGACTTGTGAATGGCTCTCCTTCCCATTCGAAGACACTGGGGTTGATTATGTTATACTTATTTTGCTGAAAGCACATAAAGACATATTTATAATTGGCTACAGATCTAAGCACGGACACCCTCCTGATGGCACAAAAACGTTTTATATCGTCCCGTCGAAACTCGGTCACCAACTTTGAACCATCCAAATACGTTTTAATAATTTTTAAGTAACTTTAACTTCACTGAGTATACCAACAGCTGTTCTCATATAATTGAAAATTTGCTGATGCTGTACTTCTAAAACCATTTCTTTATTGCTTTAAGAAATGCATATGTGAAAAAATTGGAGTGTTAGGCAGTCAAACAAACGGACCCATGTGTAAAAGCAGTTCTTGATACTTAACAATTTGATGTAAAAAATTTTTTTAATGTTTTGGTATCATTAAAACATTGGTTTAATTATTCAAGTGTTTTTTACAAATATTATTATGTTTTGAGCACTATTGGTGCTATAGATTTGAAATTTGTAATATATATTCGGGTTGACAACCCATGACCGCAAAGTTTATATCTTCTATTTCCTAAATTTTAGATCCTTAGTCCCAAAACTTGACAACAAAGTATACACTGTATACACAAATAATTTTTATCGATAATAAGGGAATGGGATGATTTATCGAAAAAAATGATAAACTCGTACTGCGTATAGCATACACTTGTGTACATTTTAAATTTCAGATCTCAAGCTTTTGCGGCTTACGAGATCGATCGCTGCTTTCATACGGAAGGATAGACGGACATGGCTATATCGACTCAGCTCGTTTTGCTGACCAAGTATATCTGCCACGCGTCCTAATGCCTGTAACCTAAATTTTATCATAACGCTTATACCCTGAAATACCATTTTCAGTGGGTTCAGGGTTCACAAGTAAGAGTGTTCTAGCCGGGAGTGCTCGACTACCTCCCACTGTAAACCTTGTGTACAGCTGCTATGCCAATCATTTAATGCTCCTTGTATAAGTTTGTAACCAACAACCGTTGTACACACACATTCATTCTCCTAACTATGTAGATTATTCAGCGTATTAGTTTTGGGTTGATTGTCGTTCTGAAGAGCGACATCTTTTATTTTTAATTTGAGCATATCTTAATCTAATGACATTGTTTCATTGCATAGAAAAAAAAAACCGAATAAAAACTTTGCGACGCTTCGATTCGATTTTGTTCGAATGGATTCGAAACACAACCTCTATTGTAAATTCACTACCACTCATTCATTTCATTTTTCGCTAGAATGTTTTGCAGTTACGTTACCTTGGACTCCTAAGGACTGTACAAAAATTAAATGTCTACGAATACTGGGATCGTAACAAATTGAAATCTGAACATAATTACTAGACATTTAACATGTTTTGGACAACAAAAATAATAATTTACTTCTAGCTCCTATGGGAACAGGGTATCACGTAGTCGGTTGCGCTAAACTGCAACGTTCTTACTTGTTATTATACTTACTTACTAGTTAATATATGCCTACACCAATTATTAAACATTTTTTTAATATCATTCGTTTTTGCAGTATGTTTGGTAGTTCTGGTGTTTGCTCTGGATGTGGGGAAACTATACCCCCTAGTGAAATGGTAGCAAAAGCTCTTACTGGAATTAATAATATCGATTTACAAAATCAACAAAAACAAATTATAAACTGTGTATTTCATCTTAGATGCTTTAGCTGTGCAAAGTGCGGATCTAATTTACGTCCTGGTGATAGGTAAGCTGACTTAAATAAATTGTAATGCTTTTCCTTAAACACAAGAAATTTGGAATTATTTCCATCGTTTATTGTATTATTTCTGCATTTTTTTGTGCAAAACTAAAGAAGCTGGAGTCATTAGAACATATACCTGCGTAAAGCGTCGACTTAAAATGTGTCAACATTTTTCCGATACGCCCACAGGTGGCCAACCGGAAAGTGCATTTTCCCCTATCTCAGAAACCATTTTAGTTAAACTGCTAGATAGTTGAAATGTATACTCACGCAGATAACCCAAGATCAAGAAGATATAGCGGTTATATCTAGATCCATAGGGGTAGTGGAAAAGTTTTAGAGTTAGTAACTTCAAATTAGATAATTGAGTTACTACTGCCTCCTCTATCGATGACCCAAAAAATATTGTACACCCCTTTGGGGTGGTGGCAGAATTGCAGAAATTGCAGTCACTTCAATTTAAACTTTGAGGCATTGGCCGAAAATGATATGTCCCCCAAATTCGACATTCGAAAAAGTATAGTTCTTGAATTGTTGAAAGAAACATGATCTGCGATTGCAATACACGGATGTACAATTAAAATAACAGTCTCTAGTTTTTATAGGCTCTGAGATCGACGTGATCACACATACGGACGGATGGACAGACCGACTTATATCGACTTAGTTCGTCCTCCTGATCAACCCTCCTTCTGCCTGTTACATACGTTTTTACAAAACCATTATACCCCGATTTCTAATTTTTAATGGGCTCACGATATTTCTACTGATTATTTATTTTTTCAATCATTCTATTCTATTGTACTAATTTAAATGCCTTTTTCATCATTTGTTTAGGTATACAATGTTGGGAGCTAGCCTGGTTTGTGAACAAGATTGGCATAAATTGCTAAAAAACCCCTCAAATTCTAATGGAACACTAGCTCAACGGAAAGGAAAAGTTGGTAGACCAAGAAGATCAAAGGACTAATATAATTACAGATTTTAACTTAAATACCATAAATTAAGACTATAGTTCATTATTTGTATTTCTATAATTTAAAATTCGAATATTAAAACAACTATCAAAGAATTTTCAAATAGTGTATTCATTATCAGTATTTTTTGTAGTACTATGGAGATCGTAAAAAAAATCGTAAAACCCGGCCGATCTGTATTTTAAAAATACTCCATATATTTTCGCCCTTATGTCTATCATTAGTTGGAGCCTAGTTCAAAGTGCAGCCCTTTTATGTGATATAATTGAGCACTGTCATCCGTGTTCCTTTATTTTCTCTCTTTTCGACGAAGTCACAGACTTTTCTATGCTAGACTATGAAATCTCCACGTAAACTTCACCGACAGTTCAACTGTCAGTATGTTGAAGCTGTTCCAAAAAGGTGTCTAACGCTTAGATAGTTCATTGTCCTTTTAATATTTTTGCTTACACTCATCTACTTCAGTTGGAATCTGCTTTCTGGATAATAGAGGTAACTTTGCTTTAAAGGCAGCAATTTTCCAACCTGAAACGATAAGCTACGTCTTCGTGAGGATCATGACTTGAGTCCATCTGTTGAGCGTCTACGGTATTTCTTTATAAGAGATCTTGAGAATACATGAGTCATGAGTTTTAAAGTATTATAGCCTAATAATAAAATCAACCTATTGGTTGTACTTTATTTGCCAGTTTGGCGTTCTATGCCTCTGCAATTCACAGCCATTTGTTGTATATTTTTGTTGTTTATCAAATTAGAAACGTATCTTTAGGGATTAACCGTTTTAGAATGTCGTCGTAGCTGATATACCACAGCAAATAACTCCGGTATACAGTAACGCTGCTCCAAGGAAGCTAGCACGTCAGTACACCTAACACTAGCCAATAGACGTCAATTTGCATTTCCTCTTTGCATCATCCTAGCAACCTGAACACTTCATCAATAGCTCCCATTGTACATTTAACGGCTCTGAAACCGAACTATCTATAACTAAATCCTCTAGCATCCTCTACTGCAGCCATCAATCTGTGTTTTGTGAACTTTTCACAGTGGGCGGTATGCCGATGTTGTATTTATATTGAAGACGTCTCTGTCTGCGTTATATATTCTAAGTAGACAAGTAGGCCATCCTGTTGCTATCAGCTTCGGTATATTCTCCGATAACGGAACTTTTTTATTTTTAAGGATGAAGGTCTGTTATCTCAAGCTTCTTCCCGGTGAAGATTAGTAAAACTCTACAGGTGGACGCTTCTGCGTTTTATGGATGTGTGTTGCAAATAGTGTCCTTACTAATCCATCCTCTACGTTTGGTGCTACTCCGTAGCACATTCGAAAATTCTAACGTTTCTGTTACATGAGTTACAGAGTATCTTGGTCTTGTTATCCTTCGTCCACTTCTAATGGGTCCAGAATAATAGAGCAACTCTTCAAACAGCTTGCTTGCATTAATTAGCAGCAATTCGTACTGACTCTTTATTTTACAAGAAAGTGGACAGCAGGCACAGCTTGCGCATTTAGAGGGAGTATCAACTGTCAATGCTCTTTACAGGGATGCTTGCTTATAAACTACAGAATATATAATTCAGTTCAATTTAAATTCATATACCATTATCACTAAATAGATAAGCATGACGTAAGAAAGACTCATAAATGGCGCGTACTGAACCAATCACTATGCGCAAAGATGATATTAATGGTTTAGATAGGTTTGGTATATGTTGGGACCAAACTCTCAAAAAGTCCAATAAAATTGATTTATTCCGAAAACTTTTGGAACTTTATATTAGGTAGATTTCTTAAGTGTGACAAAGATCTTATCATGGTAGAGTACTCTTCTTTTTTAGTTGCCTATTATTACCTCGCTTCATTAGGAGTGACTTAGTTGACACACGCAACTGCTCGATCGTTGTTACCTTTTTTTTCCTTGTTTGCCAGTCATAATTCTACAAGTAAAATTTAATTGAAACCAATTTCAATCGAAATCAAGCTCACTTAATGTGCAAAGACAAATTAAAAAAAATTGCAGCAAGATAACAAATTCACGCGACGGTAATAAATCTCAACTGCTGTTAACAATGTAGCGAAGAAAACAACCAGAGTGGCAGAATGAAAACCATTGTGAGCAATTACGATTGAGTGATATTTTAGCAAAAGAGAGCGATTAAATGCAATGTAAAGACATGCACACTTGCACATATATACTCGATACTAGTCTACTACTAGTGCATAGCGAGAGCTTGAGTAACGATGAACGCAAATGGTGAGTGCACACGATGAGCGTTAACGATGAGCGCAAAGCCATAGTGCAAGTGACGAGCGAAATTGATGAGCGCAAATGACGATCGCAAATGATAAGCGTAAAGCGAGAGCGCAAAAGATGAGTGCAAGCGAGAGTGCAAATGACGAGCGCAGAACAAGAGCGCAAATAATAACCGCAGATGATGAGTGCAAAAAACGAAAGTGCACACACGTTGCACTTGGTAGATTACACAAACAAAAGTTTAAACAGCAACGAGAGCTAATAAAAGCTAAAGGCGCCAAAGCAAGCTGGGATTATTCAAAGCAACTGTTTATTTTTTTTTTGAACAGAGGTTAAATTTTTCGGCTCTTCTTTGACTGTCTATGCGTCAAGTTAAAGGGCAAAGGTTCAAAGGTTTAAATTCAATCATATTAGTTGATTAGTTGATAGTTGGCATATAATATAATACTATAAAATACATAAGACAACATGCATAGAAAGCAATAAGTGTGTATCAAGTAATACTCTTTTATTTATTACAATTTCTTGGCATTTTATGTATATGTTTATATGTATGTATGAACTTCCTTGTTTGTTGATGTAATCTATATGCCTGTGTTCCGAATCAGTTTTCAGATATGATACAAAATCTCCGATGAAGAGTCTACCCGTGGGCTCCAAAAATGTCCTGTAATAAGGGGGTTGTCTGGTCCACTTCGAATGGGTCCAGAATGATAGAACAACTTGCGGCTTCTTCAAACAGCTTGCTTGCATTAATTAGCAGCAATTCGTACTGACTCTTTATTTTACAAGAAAGTATACAGCAAGTGTTTTTTTCTTTCGACTGTTCTTAAATTGACTTCGTAAAATTGACGCTCTCGTCTATCAATTTCAGAATGAAGTTTCTGGGGGTCCAGTTTGTTTATATCCCATATATGGGATTTTTTACTGCGTATGCAGATTATTATTCTGGAAAGTGTATGAGATATACTTATAATCACTGCCAGTAAAGTTATCAATCATATGCCAGTACCTTTGAATCCCGGCATATTGAAGATTTCTTTGTTCCCTCGGTTTGCTACTACTTTCCCAATCCTATTCTCCTTATCTATTCCTTTCCGTCCTCTAGAGTTAGTCAAGAGCATTCTTCAGTCTACTGCCCTTGGGTTGAAATCGCTTGAAAAAATGAATGACTGCTGGGGATATCCATGACCAGATTTTCGATTTCGTCTAACTAAACTTATATTTCATATTTCAGACAGCAGCTGAGTGCTGCAACGGATCTGAAATCTGCGCAACGTAAGGTTACGATGCTACGATTTGTGTCAACAGTGCATCTGTAGTTTTTAACAGTGCTAATGGGCGTGTAGGCCCGTAGTACTTGCGCATTTTTGCGACCTCCTATTTTAATATAAGTGTGTCAAGAGCTCAGATATCTACTGTCGCTGTAGGCTCCAACTAAGCTACCATTTTCCCCATTATTGAGTTCCACAAGTAATACCCTGCGATTAGTTTTTCCTTATGTCTTTTACATTTCTTTTCTCGTCTTGTTAGATTGTGCTGCGTGTGTTTGGCTGATTTCATATTTTCAATGGGTTCAGGGTATATAAAGAAGAAGGAAAAGAATAGAAAATAAATGAGCTTTTTAGAACTTTTTACTCTGTCATTTATAATATGGTCAAATGATTTGACGAAAAGCTTTAAAGCAACAAAGAAACTAAGTCATGCACCTCTCTCGAGCAGCTGCTCACCGACGCAAATAAGAGGAAAGAAGAGAATAGGCGGTGGAAAAAAAGAGGAAGATTAAGATAGGCGGATTATAGCATTACTTTTCCTTTTTTGCAGCGTGATTTATTTTGACTGCTGATTATAAGTAAGAAGCCTCTAGTCGGAGTGCCCGACTAAGAAGTTTCTAGAACCAAATCCACTCTGCGCTTTTAAATTTAAACAGTTGTGTATTTACTTAAGCATAAAAAGTGAAAACTTTTAAAAGTTTGGACTAAAAAAACTTGTTTCTACGTCATTCGAACTCGGACCTTCAAACCCAAATAGCTTATTTGTCAAAAAAAATAAAATAAAAATAAAAACCTCCCGCAATCATCGGTGAGCTTCGAACCCGTGCCTTTAAGTTGACCTACATCTCTTTTACCAAAGCAGCCGCTTCACTGCTTGAGCATATTCTTAGAACATACAAAAGTCATAAATTTACTTTTTTTTTTGGTTGCGTTACTCATTATTTTTGTTATTTATTTTATTACATTTATATTATTAAATTATTTTATACATTTAAGAAAAATACTGTGAAGAAAAAAAAAGAAAAAAACGCCTTACATAATAAAATATGATGTTAATGATGAACTTGTATGATTTTTTTTATTTTGCAAACAATTAGTAGACAAGAAACTGCTGATATATGTTTTTGAAAATATAAATTCAAATATATCAACACAATTATCTGGAATTGGTAAAGGATCACTTTTTTCAAAAGGTGTAGCATTCATAGAGTTATCCATAAGAAAATATATCATTCTTCACGACTTTCATATAGTCGGCTAAGATTTTCCAATACCCAGAGATGGCATTATTGGTATAGACTTCTTTAAAAAATATAATTGTCAATTATATTTCACACAAACATGTGATTCTCTAATACTTAGGCCACTTACCATACAACTAGTAATCAACTAACACATAGACTGGACATCTAGAACAATCTTTTTCCACACAAAAAATTCTGCATTGAGCCTACACAGCTTCGTATTTGGTCTGGGCGCTCTCTTTAGGGTTCTAGCAGTGAAAAAATGGGATACGTAAAAATATACATATATATATATATATATATATATATATATATCTATATGGTCTACCATGTCGACACACAAACTTTGCACAGGCGCGTGCAATTGTGTGAGCTCGACTGCCTCGCATTTTCTGATCACGCATCGATCTAAGCTTCTTTGCACACGCAAGCTGGACTACACTCGGCGACAGCGCGACAACGCCGTTGTCTCACCCGTACGGTACTTTGGCGCCAGACATATTCTACGTTGTAGACAAATTCTATGAATGGTTTCACAATATACCAAACTCATTGCGTAGCAGCGTCTTGCAAGTTCCTGACAAGACTCACGTCCTTGTGTGTTGTCTTAACTCAACCACATAAGTGACAATACTTCAGGATTCGGCTTTCTGGATATTTCAACGAATTTTTTTTAGATACATAATTAACTTACCATTTGTGTAGTTCCTTTTACACATAATTAACTTATCTTTTGTGTAGTTTCTGTTACACATACGACACACGCCATAACACGTCTCTTCTGCTATGGTGCGGCTTTCAGTTTCCCTATTGGGCAATAGACACAACTTCTATTGTGCTGTCTCTATCTTTACATAACTCATCGAGTATCTGATTATTTGGTATTGCTTTAAACATTCATGAGAATACTTATACTTTCAATTACATGTTAAATATTTTAGTAAATATCTATCTCCAACGAATACTACAATTACCTCAAATGACCATGTAAGATTTAGGATCAAGTTTAGTTTGATGGCGTTCTTCGTTTTTGAAATTTACTATCTTAGCTTTATTTTTATCAAACCTATTTTTGTCGTATTTTGCTTGAGTTTCTATATTTTTTCGGTTCCTTTCCCAAATTTTCTTTGTCTACTTCATCATTACTATCCTCGTTTATCGGCAACAAGTTAAAAGGTCGAGCTTCCTCACCAATCAATAATTCTAAAGGGCTAAACTTAATCACACGATTCATTGCTAGCTGCACTTCAGCCAACGCATCCTGTCATGATCTCTGGTTTCGACAGTAGTCAGCATACCATTCAGGGTAGCCGGGACCCGTTCTATCTGACCGTTTGCTCTACTTGCACAAGTAGCAATTAAATGTAGATTATTTTTTGAGAGGAGCAAAATTCGCGAAA
This sequence comes from Drosophila anceps, assembly GCA_035045945.1. NCBI lineage: Eukaryota > Metazoa > Arthropoda > Insecta > Diptera > Drosophilidae > Drosophila > Drosophila anceps. The sequence goes on along the minus strand of JAWNON010000193.1, from coordinate 94,425 downwards.
AATTTTTTCCTTCAAAACTACGTTCTTGATCTGCTATAATTCGATTGGGTAAACCAAATGAGACCACGGATGATTTTACAACAATAGTGCAGATTTCAGAATCTATATTTAGTGTGTGATAAAAATAAACAAACTTTTTATCACTTAATTTGCCTGTAATGTCAATATGTATCGTATGCCACGGTATTTCTATTTTAGGAATAGGATGCAGCTCGGCCTGCACTTATCCCACAAGTGGCTTCGATACTTAGATGTGATACAATTTACAATTTACAAATCTACGCACATATTTGGACCTTGCCCAGCGTTTTTCCCATACCAGATGCATAATAGGACGTGATTTATGACGGCCCATCGAAATTCATATGTTTTGTCCAGATTTCCAGGTAACTCATTACTTATTAACTTTAAATTTTTTTTGTATCGGGGAATCTCGCTGTTGTTCCGAAACCAACCAGTTGTCAGATACCTCAGTCAAATTGATTCGTAATTCATTTATTATTTCATATTCAGAATTTTATGTTGTTCAAGCACTGGATTCCAGGAGAGAAAGTCAACATGCGCATTTCGAAATCAAATGCCTGTAAAAACGTCCACCATCTATGCACCCTCGGTGTTAAATCTAGTTTTATGCAGCTGGCCTTTAATGAATTACAGTCAGTATTAACTATAAATTTACTTCCCTGCAAATAATGTCGGAAGTGATTAATAGCATTTACCACTGCTAGCGTCTCTAGTTCGTGTATGAATGGCTGAATGGTGAATGGTACTTATATTCGGCGGGAGATGTACACTTACTGTAGTATTCATGAGGTTTATTGTCTATTTTATGTAAGAGGATCGCTCCATACCCAATACAACTTGCGTCTGTATGTAGCTCTATTGGTATTGCGGATCGAATATGATTAAAACTGGCGTCTGAGTTAATATAGTTATTATTCTTATTCGTATCTGTTCATGCATGTTGGTAACCCAACAAAGTCTGTATTTTTCTTAGAGGTGAGAATATACAGAGGTTTAAGTGTTTGGAAGAAATTTAACACAAATTGATGAAAATAAGAGGCTAAACCAATAAATTGCCTTAACTGTCAGACATTTTGGGATGATGGTAATCCATTTAAAGCTTAAATTTTCTTGCTTAAATTTGGCCTGATTTCTCCGTTGCTTAATTCAAATGCAAGATACTCTATTCTAGTGGTGAGAAAGGACCACTTGGTGACATCAAATGAAAATCCAGCCTTACTTAATGTCTCCAATACTCTTCGCAATCTAATTAGCGCATCTTCTTTGCTTTCTGCTATTATGAGAACATCATCAATATACACAATTGCATACGTGTAAGCTAAAGCTCCTAAGGGCTTTATTAAAGCCCTCTCGAACACAGTTGGTGCCTAAACCTAACGGCATTTTCAAGAACTAGTATTGACCATCTGACCTTAAAGATGCAGTTCGTTGGATTGAGTCTTCGTGAACTGGAATTTGGTAAAAGCCACTTGCCATATTTAGCACCACGAATACTGGCAATTTGGTCTGTGATGAGTCACTGTGTTTTCGTTTTGCATGCGATAGTCCACACATAGTCAATCGATGCCATTTTTCATTTTAATTAGTATCATAGGATATATACATATATATATATATATATATATATATATATATATATATCATAATTACTGTGAATTACCCAAGGACTCAGCATCACACACTCAGTGGAACTGTCTCACGCTCACATACAGTACGTTCATATACAGTACGCACGCATACAGTACGATCGATATATATATATATATATATATATATATATATATATATATATATATATATATATATATATATATATATATATATATATATATATATATATATATATATATATATATATATATATATATATATATATATATATATATATATATATATATATATATATATATATATATATATATATATATATATATATATATATATATTATATCGATCGTACTGTATGCGTGCGTACTGTATATGAACGTACTGTATGTGAGCGTGAGACAGTTCCACTGAGTGTGTGATGCTGAGTCCTTGGGTAATTCACAGTAATTATGATGTGAACTGTCGCTACTACCGTTTTAGCAAGGCGACAGCTGCAGAAGCTGTCGTCGAGCGTAGAGAGACAACGGAATCAGTTGTTCTTTGAATCTGAGTGCGACCGATACTCTCTGAACTAAAGTCATGGAAAATTATAATGATATCGGTAAAGCTCCAACATCAGAAGTGGGATCTGGCTCGCTACATAATATAATGCCAAATGATCCATGGCGAGTGTTAATGGAAAAGCAAGGCAAAAATTTAATCGAACTTGTAAAAGCATTACAATCAACGACATCTGAAAAAAAAAACAAATAGTAAAGTAGCAGTGTTGCCGAAATGTAACGCAGATCTTAGCGGCGTCTTGAAGTGCTACAGTAAATAAAATTCTGGCTTTGAGTGCAGCGTTGGAAGGTAGTGCGTCGTAGTGGCTCTCACAAATATGTTATCCTGACATGAATCGGGCCGAGTTAAAGAACTCTTCGTTCAGCGGTTTGCCAGTGTAGAAACACCTGTGGCTAAGTTCTTGAAAATGTTATCAAGTAGCCTAACTGACGGAGAATGTCTCTCCAATTATGCTAGTCGTATGGTGACGTCACTCACTACTAAATGGCGTAAGATGGACGTGGAGGAGATTGCGGTTTCTGTGACGCTTGCTCAGTTGGCTCATATTGATACCAGATTGTAGCGTCTAACTTTTACTTGAAAGATGCTCATCAGGTGAAAAGGGTGCAGCGAAGTTGTTGATCCCAAAGGAGAGATGGTTCATCAAGGCGAGATTTTCAAGACAACGTTTGATTCTGGATCGGAATGTTCATTAATTAAACAGAAGATAAGTGCTAAGTTAGTTGGTAAAAGAATTAATAAAATAGTAATGTTGAAAGGTATTGGAAATGGCAGCATTTGTAGTACATTGCAAATACTTAGTACTTAGTAAATTAGGTTATTGTATTAAAATACTATTCCATGTTTTGGGTGATGAGTATTTGAATAACGACATTGTGATTGGTCGAGAAATACTGTCGCACGGTTTTCATGCATTACATCACCTGGAAAATTTGAAGTTGTTCGATCAATATCTGTAAACTGTTGTTCAAATGATGATATATTTTCTGAATCGAATACTGATCTTGTTGGATGAATTAAACAATTTATAGGAAGAATATTCAAAATCTTTTACCAGGGTAATTTCTTCTTCTAGAGTCAGTACGGATGAAATGAAAATTAAATGGGTAGGCCCCAGAAAAATTGTTCAAAGAGGACCATAAAGACCAAATGAAAGAGAGTTAGTTCGAGACAAAATTAAAGAACTAATGGAATGCAATGTCATAAGACCAAGTTGCTTACCCTATACAAGCCCTATGATTTTAGTAAACAAAAAGGATGTTTCTTATCGTTTGTGCGTTGACTACCGTGAATTACATGTTAATACAGTTTCAGATAGATACCCTTCGCCTCTTATAGCAGATCAGATAGCCAGACTTCATGTAGCAAAATATTTAAAGTGTTTAGATATGGCAAGTGGATATTACTAAATTCCATTGTATGAAGAGTCGATAGAGTGATAGACCTTGATGGTCAGTACGAATTCTTGTCAATGCCGTTTGGTCTTAAAAATGCACCATCAGTTTTTCAGCGTACAGTGATGCATACACTTGGGGAACTTGCAAATACATTTGTGGTTGTTTATATGGATGACGTATTGGTAGTGGATGCAACGAAAGATGAGGCTTTGGAAAGTTTACAGATCACTCTTGATCTTCTTTTGTCATCAGAGAAAAACGAGTTGGTTTGGAAGCCACAACATGAACAAATAAGACAAAAGGTGATTTTTATTCTTACACAGAAACTGGTTTTGGTTATTTTTGACCCTCAACATACAATCGAATTGCATACTGATGCCCGTGAATACGGTGCCATCTTACGACATAAAATCGACAACAAACCTCATGTCATTGAGTTTTTCAGTAAGGCTGCTTCACCTGTTGAATCACGATACCATTCGTATGAATTAGAGACTTTTCCGGTTGTCATGGCTATTGAGCATTTTCGTCATTATTTGACGGGTAGAGATTTGATTGTTTTCACCGATTGCAATTCGCAAAAAGCATCAAGGACTAAACGTGAACTTTCTCCCAGGGCCCAAAGATGGTGGGCAAATTTACAGTCGTTCTCATTTGAATTGCAGTATAGGGAGGGTAAACGGATGGCTCATGCTGACTTCTTTTCCAGAAATCTGCCATCCGACGATGCGATTGATGCTTGTAAAAATCTGAAAAATGAGTTAGCCTGGCAGAGATATCTAGTGATTGACTTATGGGTGAACAACGTAAGAATTCTGATATATTTAATATTGTGAATAACCTAAAGGAAAACTCTCTTGCCGAGGGTATAGCAAGAACTTATGAGTTAAGGGCCGGAATAATTTATCGAAAAATTCAGAGAAACGGTAGAGCTCGATCTTTGTCAACTGATCCAAGAGCATTGAGATGGTCTGTAATAAATCAAATTCATGAGTCAATTATGCTCTTAGGTTGGGAGAAAACATTGGATAGGGCCTATGACTATTACTGGTTCGATAACATGTCCAAGTATATACGAGAATTTGTTCAAACCTGCATTACTTGCAAAATGTCAAAGTCATGCTCAGGTAAATTTCAGCCTAGACTTCATTCAATACCAAAAGTTGATACACCTTGGCACACGATACACATTAACATAACTGGGAACATAACCAAAAAGAGTATGTTATTGTCCAAGTGGACGCTTTTACTAAATTTGTTTATTTGACACACACACACATAAGATTGATGCTGATAGTTGCATAAGTACTGTGACATCAGCTGTATCTTTGTTTGGAGAAGGTATTTTGCCAGCTCGAAGTTCAGTGAGCTCTGTACGAAATAGAAAATAAGTTTGCATTTAATTGCGACAGATGCAAGTAGATCAAACGGAAAGGTAGAACGCATTATGAGCACTTTAAAAATCTTTTTAATGACAGTTGAGACTAGCAACCAATCTTGGCAAGACGCATTGGACGGTGCAGTTAGGTTTAAACTGCACAGCAAGTCGAGTGACAAGGGAAAGTCCTTTGGAATTGTTTATTGGCAAGGTCGCTCGAGCGTTGGGGTTGCTTCCTCCATGTGACATGGTACATGAGGTTGATTTGGCAGGATCGAGAGCTCGAGAAGTGCAGAATATTTCAGCGGTGGTAACATATAGCAAGGAGAAATTTGATAAATGCTGCAAGGCTAAGGTTGTTAGATACGAAGTAGGAGATTTTGTGTTGAAAAATGAATAAAGACAACAAACGAGTCCAAAGTTTAGACGACCTTTTCAAATAGCTCAATTATTAGACGGAGATAGATAAGTATGTAGTATGTAGTATGTTTTGATCATGGCACAAAATATGATATAAAGAATTATAAAGAATGTTGAAAAAAGTTAAAGAATATGAATCTTATGTATATTGATTTATGAATGAAACTAAAAGTTGAAGATGAAAGGATGTATGTATGTACATATGTTATGTTGTAAAAATAGTTGTTATTGAGAAATTTATATGAAAATGAGAAAATTGTTATGTTATATTTGATAATTTGTAAACAAAATGATTTATATAGTAAAGCATTTTTTAAGAATGTCACGAGGACGTGTAAAAGTCGGTGTGTTCGTGTCGAGCCTAAATTTGTGGAAGACACTCTTCAAAGCCGAGGTAGGCACTCACCAATGCTCACGTACCATGCACACATGCACACATACTAACGTTCCACAAGCAGCAAGAATAGAGTTTCGCACGCAGGCACAAAAATGCTTATACATGTAGGCAAAGGACTGTAAGTGTGTGTGCTTGCTCGTCTCAAAAACATATTCATCATGAGCATGGCAAAACCTTTCAGCAGTTTGGTATTTTCTTCGCTCGAAAGGGAAAAAATGCGATCTCTGGGCGAACAAATTTGAATTTTTGTGAGCTGCTGCTGTTTGTGGATACATACATACAGTGGGCCCAAAAAGTATTGGCACACCAAAATTATAAAGTTTAAGCACCTATATCTTTTGTTCCATTGGGGTTGGGCGCATCAACGCTTTCATACCCTTCACACAAATAAGAATAAAAACCTTAACAATTTGCATGAGCATGACAAAACTTTTCAGCAGTTTGGTATACTCTTCGCTCGAAAGGGGAAAAATGCGATCTCTGGGCGAACAAATTTGAATTTTTGTGAGCTGCTGCTGTTTGTGCATACATATATACAGTGGGCCCAAAAAGTATTGGCACACCAAAAATAATAAAGTTTAGGCACCTATATCTTTTGTTCTATTGGAGTTGCAAAAAAAAAAAAGATAATGTGATTTTGCTTGTATATATATTCATTTTCAATTATTAAAAAAAAGCCTAACATTTTAACTATTTTCCACTAGATATACTATATTTTCTTAAAAAAAAGGCACCAATTAACGCCAAAAAAGTATTGGCACACTTCAAAAAAGTACCTATAAAATCATAAAAAAATAACTTTAATTTAGGATTAATATTTTGTGGGGCCACCTTTGGCCTCAATATCGGCTTGGAGGCGTCTCCTCATGCTTCCAACCAATTTGGCTGTCTCCAGCGATGATATTTTATCCCATTCGCTACTAAGTGCCGTTTTTAGGGAATTCTTGGAGGTAAGTTGATGGGTCCTTTTTTTTTATCTAAAATGGCCCACACGTGCTCAATGGGATTAAGATCCGGTGATTGCGGAGGAGTTTTGAGCTGATTACAGTGGTTAATCAGCCATTCCTACACTAAATACGATGACTGTTTGGGATCGTTATCTTGTTGGAACAGCCAGTGGGTTCCATTAAGGCGCAACTTGTCCACACCCTTGGCCAAATTATTCTTGAAAATATTGAGGAAACCATATCACACCATCAAGTTTCTACCGCCGGGTTTTATAGTTTTGCGGAGATTCTTCTTCTCAAGCTCTTTCTTGGCTTTGCGCCACACTTTTTGGCTGCCATCAGACACAAGAAAGGTTGAACTTATCACTGAAAATTACATCGTTCCAGAATGAGTCCGGCTGGCCAACGTATTTTTTAGCATGTTTGATAACATTTCGCATACTCGAGAATGACATATCGACTAGTTTTCCAATTTCCCGATAGGATCTATTTTTGCAGTAGCGATTTATTATAATTTTTCGCGTTTCCAACGAGATTTCTGTACCTCTGCCTATTTTTAATGATTTATTAGGGATAATTAACGAAAACTCACACTAAACGTATATTTCAGTGCGTATGTGCATAAGAGAAGCACAGAAAAAATCAAAACAAAAACAAGAACTTTACCGTTACAATATACCAAACCATCAGGCAACACAAGGAAGTGTGCCAATAATTTTTTGGCGTTATTTTGTGCCTTTTTGTTAGAAAATATATTATATCTAGAAGAAAATAGTTAAAATGTTAAGTTTTTTTTTTAATAATTAAATATTAATATATATATGAACATAATCACGTTTTTTTTTTGCAACCCCAATGGAACAAAAGATATAGGTGCTTAAACTTTATAATTTTTGGTGTGCCAATACTTTTTGGGCCCACTGTATATATATGTACATACATATATATTTCAGAGAGCTAAGAGAGAGAGCAAGGAAAAATAGCATACAGTCATTGTCCGTATGAGAATTTGACCATTTCAGTTGAACGCTCGTAGCGCACTGACTATGCCGGACAATATTTTGACTGCCTGGGGCGATAAACGACCGATATGAGCAAATACGAAGTTGATTGGTTCGCCAAGCGGCCTAGCTATACGCTGAAAACGCTTGTTCCACTTGTCTAGTCTATGTGTTGTATGGTTAGTGTTAAAACTTAGCACATTCGCATGCAAATATAAAGAATTTTGTGAGAACTCAGCTTATTTTTGGACTTTTCTTAAAAATGGCATCTAAACAAAAAGAAACATCGGTAGCTCAGAAGAAAATTATCCTGAATTTGCAGGATCAAGGCAAATCTTGGAAAAATTGGATTGCTAATGGAAAGAAGCCGATTTACTATTTGAAGCATCGTGCAGCGCTTCAAGGGTGCCCGAAACCTAAAAAGTTCGAAACACACAGGCCGCCCAAAGTTGTTGAACAGCTCTGAATGCAGGGAAATCGTTCGAAAGGTGAAAAAGAATCCCAAAATATCATCACCACTTGTTGCTGCTGAAGTTAAAAAAGAAATGGGTAAGGATGTGCACCCGGTTACGGTACGCAGAGTACTCCACGAGCCCAATTACAAAGCGCGTGTGGCTAGACGAAAACCCTGTAGCCCAGATGTAAATAAAAAGAAGCGTTTGGACAACGCAAAGGAATATATTAGCAAGCCATCTGATTACTGGAGTCAAGTGTTCTCAGATGAGAGTCTGGGGTTGCATGTCTGCTGCAGATATGGGCGAGTTGGTATTTGTAGACGGTATGATGGGCAAGCATTTATATTTAAATATTTTAAAGGAAAATCTAAGCAAGAAAGCCGAAAAACTAAAGCTACTAAGCTCGTTCACATTTCAACATGTCGACCCCAAGCAATCTGCCCATACCGTGAAAATATGGCTGACATACACCACAATCTCCAGACCTAAATTCTATTGAGCACTTGTGGGAAAAATTGGATAGATGCATCACCAAACGGGCAGTTAAAACTAAAAGCCGACTTAAAGCAAGCTTTCACTTAGGAATGGCAAAAAATAGGAGAAGTTATAAAAAAAATTAAAAATTAGTAAATTCGATGCCAAGCCGCTTATTAGCTGTGATAAAAGCTAAAGGCTTATACACAAAATATTAATTATAAATTTTAGTTATTTTTTTTAACCAATTTTATATTTTTGTATTTTTTTTTTTTGGCTTTGCCAATAATTTTGTTAAGGGAAATTGACGTCTTGATTTAGCTATTTAATTTTCATTAATTCTACTTTTGTTTTTCTAAAAAAAAAATTTGGTTTCATTTAATAAATACCCTATTTTAATTGTTTAATTTTTTGTTTTATCAAAAAATCTTTTAAAAAGACTCATAAAGTTTCTATAAAGCTTAAAAGGCTTGCTGTCTCAATAATTTAGTTCGTCACTGTTTATCAGTAGATAAAACTGATTGGAAGAATATTTCATGTACTCTTTCAATACAACACCTTCGGTGACACATAATTACACATAATTACTGATACAACCATTGTATAAAATAGATGATAATGCAAAAATAAAATAAAAAAGTTAAATTTAGATAAGAACAAGCTTACAAATGAGCCAGACTAATGTTAAAACAGCATAAGCAAAAGAGCAACGAATACTATGATAGGAAAACAATAAACCTTAATTTAAAGATAAAGCATAATTCTACTCAGAAACGACAACGCGTCGCGCCATCGAACCACAGTCGGCATGCCGACTCGGCATTTTAAGCGCTGCAGCACTCCAGCAACGGTAATGTCATACGATCGTTGCTGATTGTTGCTAGTGCAGAGCACTGAGCCCACAATTTGGCGTGTCAGCACAATTCATGTAATGTTACTTAGTTGCTATGGAATTTATGTGGGCGATCCAGCATTATCGATGTCTTCTTTCACCTCTTGGATGGAGCGTAAGTTTTCGTTGCTTATTCGGTGTAATAATGGGGTACTCAGAGTCGAGTCATGCCCGATGATCCTTAGAAGTGGAGACCTTACGATGCCAGGAATTTTATTCATCGCTTTTTGCTCGTTTACAAATTCGGTTCCGTTGACGATAGCTACTCGTTCAAACGTTACTAAGTGGGTTCCCTTTGCGATTACTTCTGGCTATCGTCTGTGCGTATGCGGGCAGTCGCCTCGTTGATGATAATAACGTCATGATCGACGGTCATTATTTCCTTTAGGTTGAGTATGACATTGGGCCATGCTTCCCGAGTAGAGTAAGGTCGCACAGGAATGCACTCAGAGACCGCAAAGGTGTCCTTTTCGCATTCGGCCAGTGAGTTCTCGTCGAGACGTAGTATAGTGTGATTGTGAGACACGGGATAGATGGTGATTTTCTTGCATCTGGCTTCGACTCTTGGGAAGGCTATTAGTATGTGAATTATATTATCGGACTGTTGGACCCTAATCTTTGAGGCTTCTATTAAACTAACTATTGGAGTCTCCTGCTTTACAAGTGAATTCAAATCTGCGTGATTTAATATTGTTGGATTTACTATACCAGATTTTGCCAAGGTTATTATGAGAATTAAATTTTGAATTTCGATGGTTAGCATTCTGTTTCTTGCCATGAGCGTCTCATACAAGTGTGGAGTGTCGGTTAATTTATTTTGTTGAGCTTTTATTATTTGGTTTATGGTATCAATTAGTTTGTTTATCTGTTCTGTATCTCAGAATTTATGGCTATTTGTCTGGAATTTGATTCGATTAACTGTGCTTCTGTTACCCTGATTTTTAAGGAATCAGAGGCATCTGGGGTACCTGCCACTACCTTCAGGGCTGTGCCTAGGAAGTCTAAACTCCTCGCCTTTCTATGGTGTATCTTAAGGACGGACAGCAGTGTTTTTAAGTGATCGGAAACAACATCAAGCAGTTTGCGCATATGTGATTGTGGGAATAAATCGGACAATTTTTCTGTCTCTTCTATTATGTTGACGAATTCAAAAAGGTTACTAGTGTGCTTTAAGTAGTCACGGTGTTCGAACACCAATACTTCACCGTCTATTACTGAGATGTAGTTGGCATGCGAGAAATTGGTGATCCTACCATTTGCTACTGCAAGGATGATAAGCGCTACGAAGGTGAACCTGTAATTTGGATTGAGTGGTGAAATTGACAAAGCATCTTGGAGAACTTATTTTCTAACTAAATATAAGGTAAAACTATTTTAGGTTAATTAAGACAGATGTTCCTAGGTCTGCTTGTATTTCCTGACTGGTGCAGAGAGGGGTTAGCTTGTTTCCTAACCTCTTGTTGTTTTTGATACTTCCTCTCCTACCTCAAATACGCGGTTTTGCCTGTTTGCGTTACACCTTTCTATGGTGTTTTGTTGAGCTTTTGCCAGTTTGGAAGTAATACCTGAACTGCGCTTTCCGGGTCCCTCGTGAAGAATTTCAACTGGTTTTTCGCAAATGACCGAATGTAGCGATTTATTGTATTCTACTGTTGCTCTCAGGATTAATTCAACTGTGTCCTCGATTTTTTTGTCAATCTTTAGGCACCTAGCGATCTCAATTAACGTACTGTGGAATCGTTCCACTTGGCCATTTGATGAACTGTGCAAAGGAGGAGCGTTTACAATATCGATGTTGTATTGGTTTTTCAACATGGATGTTATGGTCTCTGAGTTGAATGAGGGTTCATTATCGCAATATATTGTTTTAATGTTAAGAAACATATTCACAATTTGCAACAGGGGACCTTTAATGTCGACAATCGTTATTGATATTATTGGCTGTACCAAGGCGAATTTGGAAAACTTGTCGAACTTGTTTTTTGTCGGTTGAGAATATGTCTATGTGTAACATTTCGCCCGTGTATTGAGGAATTGGCGTTTCGCCAAGTTGTTGTTTCTTGGGATGTCTGTCATATTTTGCTTGCGTGCAAACTTTGCAATTTGAGACTACTTCTTTGGCTAACCCGCTCATGTTCGGAAAGTAGTAGTCGCGCAAGATTTGTTTGACATTTTCTTGGGCTGCTCTGTGCGCCCTGTTGTGCTCGCTATTTATTATTTCCAACTGATCGCTTTTATCCGTTATGTCTTTTACGAGATTTTTACAAAACCGAAATTTTGTAGAAGGAAAATGAGCAATTAATTCGTGTTGGAAACTTGCTAATGTGGGGAGGTTACAGTGGATAGCGTTCACGACCTCCGTATTTACAATTACTTTGAGAATTTCTGAAATGCTGCCTTTAGCGGTAAAGTTGATCAGGTGGCGAGTTTTGTTGCGGAACAAAATCATGATGCGTTTCAATGGAAAACGTGCTTCTTCCAGAACGATCTGGTTTCTGAAGCAATTTAACGGTCAGTGAAAGTTCGCTGTGAACGGTTGCGGCGTCTGACTGAGGTTCATTTTGTAGGGCATTGAGATTTTGTCTGGACAATGCGTCTGCTACAAAATTTTCTTTGCCAGGTTTATAGCAAACCTTGGCGTTGTGTTCGTCGATATAGGCTTTCCACCTTTTTATTTTCGCGTTGGTATTTTTGTCTGCTACTGCGAAAGTGAGAGGCTGGTGGTCAGTGAAAATGTTAATTTCTCTGGAGCCATATAGGTAGTTTTGCAATTTACCTAAAGCCCACACGATAGCTAGCAACTCCCTTTCGTTGGTTGCGTAGTTCAGTTCTGCACTTTTTAGGGTACGGGAAATCATGGTAATTGGTCTGCCTTCCTGGGATAGGACTGCACCAATTCCGTTTGCTGAGGCATCAGTGGTTAGGTCAAAAGCTTTTTTAAAGTCTGGGTACATCAAAATTACGTCTTCTGACGCCAAGATGTTGCGCAGGCGTTGAAACGCGTTGCGCTGGGTTTCATTGAACTCGACTGCTATTTTCTTTGACCTATGCTTACTCACTGAACCATTTTCTCCTATTAGAATGTCGCTTATTGGACGAGCTATGGATGCAAATTCTTTTATGAAGACTCTGTAATAGCTTGCTAGACCCAGGAAGGATCTGACACTGTAGACGCTTTTGGGTTCGGGGTACTCTTGAATGGCCTTGACCTTCTTTGGGTCGGATCTGGTGCCGTCTTTGCTTACGATGAAGCCAAGATACTCCACGCTTTCTTTAAAAAAGTTAGTTTTCTCTTGGCTTACCCTCATATTGGCTTCAATCAGGCACTTGAGTACCGTGTCAATGTGCCTGACATGGTCTACTTCGTTTTTTGAGAAAACTATGACATCGTCTACGTAGACGTAACAAATTTTACCAATATGTTCCCTTAAAACATCATCTATTGCCCTTTGGAAGATGCTGCCGGCATTCTTAAGACCAAACGACAGTCGGCAGAATTCATATTTGCCACCGCAAACAGAGAATGAGGTTTTTTCGCGGTCATGTTCCGCAAGGTATATTTGGTGATACCCTGACTTTAGATCGAGGGTAGTGAAGTATTTAGCGTTTCCCAGGTTCGCTTTAATCATGGGAATGCTGGGCATTGGGTAACGATCAGGTATAGTCTTTTCGTTCAGTTTCCTGAAGTCGATGACTAATCTTTTGTTTGTGTTGCCGTAGGCGTCTGTGCCTTTTTTGTCAACAACCCACGTTGGGCTGTTGTAGGGTGACCTTGATGGTCTGATGATGCCGTCTTTTAGTAGTTGATTGACTTCATTGTTTATGAAGTCAGAAACGCCCATTAGATTTGGGTAACTTCTGGCATATATTGGCTCGTTGTCAACCGTGCGGATTGTGGCGGAGACAGAGGTGTTGAAAGGGAGTGCTTCTTCTGTTGTTGAAAAGGCCTTTTTCCTCTTAAGTATCATTTTCCTGAACTCCTTTTTGATGGAGATAAGAACTACGATGTCGTTTACATCGGTGAAATTTACATCAGTGCATTTCTGGTATTGAATTTCTTCCGAAATGCCCTGATACTCTAGTAGACTTTTTGTAAGGTTCAACTGTACCCCGGCTTGTGATAACAAGTCGAATCCAATAATGGCATCGAACGAACTATGTGTGTCTAATAGAAAAAAAGGGGAAGTGTGATTAAAAATGTTTATCAGGCATTTTTCCTTTATTTCAGTGGACCCGTGGATTGAATTCACTGAGAAGGGTTTGGCGATCGGCAATATGGTTTTCAGCTCCTTTACGGGCTTAACATAGTTTTTTTGCCGCGCCAGTATCAATTAGCATTTAATGCATTTAATTAATGTTCTCCCAGCCAACCGTCGTTCAATTAACGGTAACCGGGAGTGTTCCCTAAAAAAAGGGACAGAGTCGGCTTGATCGTACTCTTCCTCGCTGTCAATTTCTTCGACAGCAGCCTTTGCGGCTTTTTCGTATGTTTTTTTTTATCTTCGGAATCTACTTGAACAATGTTGTTAAGACGTTGCCGTCTCGGACCTGTTTGTCGCTCTGAGGAGTTCCTTCTCTTAGAAGCGTTTTACTCATTTGGTTGGTTCTGATTATATTCAGTACGCTGCCTAAATTTGGAAGAAGAATCTATCTCCATCGGTTGTGGAGCTTGCTCGTGGCTTTCTTTGTTGGGTTGCTCCTTTGGAGCATTTTTCTTGTGTTTGTAATGAGGATTTCGATCTTGACCGTAGTCTTCCTTGTAGTTTTTATTCGGTTTGCCATATGATCTGTGTTTGCTGTTTTCAGCTGTTTGGGATCGTTCCTCAACAACTTTAGCATAGGAGTATGCAAACATGCTCCTCTCTATGCTGGCTTCTGTTTTTACGGCGAGAGCTAGCGCAGAGGGCAGGTCTTTGAGTTGCGCTGGGAATACGACAGCTCTGAGTTGTTTCCTCAAGCCTGATATGAAAGTGTGTAAGGCATCGGCTCTAACTTCAGCGTTAAGCAAATCAGCGCCTTCTTGTTCGTGTGATATAACAATCTTATTAGTTACCAGAGTTAGTCTCTTTTCGACCTCATCATAGTACTGTCACCTTGTCTGAACATGTCTAACTTTTGCCTCAGTAGGCGCAAGGATGTTCGGTCGGCATAGGTGCAATCTAATCTAGCCAGGAAGGCGCCGAAATTTAGCACCGTGTTGTAGGAGATAAGTAAGGCTCCAGCAGGCCCTGTGACCTTGTTTCTAAGAATGGCTACTGCTTGGTAGTGTTCGCTACTGTCGTTGAAGGGCTTGAAAAGTTCATACGCATCAATTGCTGCTTGTCTCCAAGCAACATATTGGTCTTGTGCATCAGAGAAGTCTGGTACGGATTTTATTATGTCGAGTCTTATGTCACATTATACCCCAGAAACAACAGTTTTTTTTTTTTGTAAGAGACGACCGCTGGCGTTTTCACTTGCAACCTTTGTATTTCTTGAGTTATTGAATTTATTTGGGACTGTTGTTGTGACAGTGCCGATCTAACGGCATTTTCAATGAGAGCTTGAATTTGTGAATGCTCCATTGTGTTGCCTACCTGATCTTGTGGACACCAACAAACTTGTTCTTCGCCTAAACTATCCTCACTGTTGTATTCGGTTTTAATTTCCCTATAGGTGTTCCAGCTCATTTGTTAACCTCGACACTTGTATGAAACTTTTTCGCATTGGGCATATAATTGTCTTAGTAGCAATTGTTTATTTATAGTAAAAGTATGCATTAAAGGTATGCAATGGTTTTATTTTTAGTGAGGGTATGCAATGGTTTTTACTTTATTGAAAGTATGCAATTGTTTTTTATTTTATTTTTGGTAAAAGTATGCAATTGTTTTTTACTTTAATTTTGGGTAAAAGTATGCAACTGTTTAATCTTGGCAAAATATGTATTTTTTCACAACTTTAATTCTTGTGTTTTTCTTTAATTTATTATTTGTTATTTGGGTTCACTTGACAAACTTACATGTTTTTGTATTATTGCCTATGAATTTAGGTGGGTATTAAGCCGTTGGGCGCCAGTTATTTTGTTATCTAATCCAGTGGCCGTGGTGTTCCCACGTGGCTCCTGATGGTGTGGTCCAAGTCCGGCGGCTTTCCTTAAGGATGTTGATCCGGAGTAGGGTCCTTAGATGAGTTATAGTTATGATAATTATGGTGGGAGACTTGACTTCGTCCCCTTTGTTGATTACTGCCCTTGTGGTACAATAAAGACATATAACGGCAGTGTGCCGGAGCGCAATTTCAAGTGACTTAAGTCTACTTTATTCAAAATCAAACTAAAGCTAAAGACACAGGCAAAGCATAATTCTACTCAGAAACGACAACGCGTCGCGCCATCGAACCACAGTCGGCATGCCGACTCGGCATTTTAAGCGCTGCAGCACTCCAGCAACGGTAATGTCATACGATCGTTGCTGATTGTTGCTAGTGCAGAGCACTGAGCCCACAATTTGGCGTCAGCACAATTCATGTAATGTTTCTTTTTGTGTTAACTTATATATATATATATATATATATATATATATAACAAAACAAAAAACATTTTATATGTTGATATGATACAAATACATATGTACAAAATACAATTTAGAAAAAAAACCAAAAATAATTTTTTTTGCTTTTAATATTTATAAATTTAAACAATCAATTAAATAGCTCCATAGGAATATTATGTTATTTCTTCTGCCTGTTGAATTTTAACAAACCCATTCTATCCTGATTTGCTATTTTCAATGTTTTCGTTCCGAACAAAATCTTTGTGTTCATTACACTTACACTGCAAATCTCTAGTTCCTATGGTATTAAAGTTACGCTTAAAAATTATGTAACTAGAAAACTAAGCGATTTTTACGAAAGACAGCGTAGTATAATTGCTGAATCAGTATTTCAACTCAAGCTTTATGTATCAATATCAACAAATAATTTATTTAATTTCTTGTGTATGGTAAATGTTTAAAATCGTTTAAATAATACAAAATAGGTGGTTGATTTTTGTTACAGATTACTATTTTTTATTATTTAATTTTAAATTTTTTTTCCAAAATTGACAAACATTGTAGTAAAATCCATTATCGAAATAAATCCGTGACCAAAAGCCCACGTGAAGAAGTTGCTTGAAAACTTTTCTTTATAAGTTTTCAAATGATGAAAAGTTTCATAATATTGTTTAAACACCAACATCTTTGAAAAATTGTGTGAATGGATACTATATCCTATGTGGTTGAAAATGTTAGTTTATTTTGCGTACAAATTTCTTCAATTTCAACATGTCTTTATTAACTATATATATCGAATTATTTATTTACAAGAGGGTAAAATTTATGGGCCAAGAAAACACCAATCACTTTTGGACTAGACCCAATATTTTGTTACAAAAATTAACTTGAATTTCTTATTGCAAATAAATCTTATAACAAAATTACAGTAAAATAATTTTAAAACAACTTACATTTTTGTCAACATAAATATTTTTGTCCTTTTATTTTTGGGACGACATTTTTTAACATTGAATCAATAAGAATTTCCTTAAAAGCTACCGTAAGTACAGCTTACATTTGAATACACTGGAAAATATTATTTTTTTTTGGAAGTTGTAATTTATAGTAACACTTATTATTATTAAAATATTACGAATTGACAAATACCTTAACCACCATAATTGAATATACTAAATATTTACTATTGCGTTTTTAATAATATAATAAAGTAAATTAGTTTTAAATTACAAATAAACTGAAAGATTTAAAATTTTTAAAATTTTGTGTATGTTAGAGCGTAAATTATATCACAGCTTAAATAACCAAAATAACTCAAAAAGACGAATTTTTAAAACAGATATGCATATGAATGTATATGATTAAAATCTTGACTAAGAGAAACTACTTTTTTATGTGACTACTAATAACTTTTATTATAAGTCTACATCGGCATATCAGTTTTAGAGTGCCAACAAATACTGTTAATTCATGTAGATTATAGGCCAGTCCATTTTACAATTGTAACTATATATCTTAATATTATTACACAAGTTTAAATTTATGTATTTACAATTCTTATAAATACAATTGTTAAAGTCAATTGACTAAAATTACAATTTATGAACAGTTTCAGCTTTTAAAATTACATAACAAAAATAAGAAAAATATCATTGGGGTATGTTTGTGTAAGTGGAATGTGGAAAGCAAATTTGCTAAAATACATAGAACAGGTAAAAATAATGATGATATAGTAATGTGGAGACTAATTGTGCCATTGAATCCGTTTAAAATGGTTAGACTGACGGTGGTGTTCGTATTATTTTCGCCATCAAGAATACTTCGGTTTGCATGTTGCATAGCAGCTGGTTTCTCTCCTGAATATTACAATGGTTAATTATTTTTTAAAGGCTCAACTAATTTTTACTCACCTCTTAAGACATGGACTGTAATGCTTGCCGGTCGCGCATTTGATGGTGCACATGTATAGTTACCAGCATGATGAAATGTTACCGTTTTTATGGTGAGCACACTCATTGATGAATTTGGAACATATGGAGATTTATATTGTTGAACATGAAATGTCGAAAAAGGAGACATGGGTGAAGTATAGATAGACGTACCCGTGTCACTAGTTGCATTAGTGCTGCTGGCATTGAATTCCATTGCTGTGCGAAAGGATTTACTTTTCCCACTATTTGCTTTTGACTGAAAATTCGGTATATTTTCTTCACTAAGAAGAGAGTTTTCTGCAACGGAAGTGACAACAAATCCACCTTGAGCATCATAGTTTATCATCTTGTTTTCGTGGTACCTATGGAATATTACAAATGTATCATATTATCAGAAAAGGATAAAAAGTTATGTGTACATTTATTAAAACTATTTTTAGATCGATACTCCCTTTATGTTATCTTATTAAATTTATTAATTTTTAAAATCCTGAACCCATTGGAAATAAGAATTCTGGGTATAATATTTTTGTAATAATATACATATATCATGCAGAAAAAGACTTGGCAGGACATTCCCGTTCTTTAGTCCATCTGAGTGTCTGTCCGTCCGATAACTCAGCCTATTTCCCTATTATTGAAATATATATATATATATATATATATATATATATATATATATATATATATATATATATATATATATATATATATATATATATATATATATATATATATATATATATATATATATATATATATATATATATATTTATAGATATATAGATATATATATATATATATATATATATATATATATATATATATATATATATATATATATATATATATATATATATATATATATATATATATATATATATATATATAGATATATAGATATATATATATATATATATATATATATATATATATATATATATATATATATATATATATATATATATATATATATAGATATATAGATATATAGATATATAGATATATATATATATATATATATATATATATATATATATATATATATATATATATATATATATATATATATATATATATATATATATATATATATATATATATATATATAAATATATATATAATGAATGTGTGCACACCTGTATGAAAATTCTTGGCGCTGCTTAGCGTTGCTTGCCATATACGTTTGCCAATTGGCCACACGTTTTACTAAATGGATTGTTGTTATCGATATTTTTAAATAAACTCGATTTGCTCATGCTTTACAGAGATCTACAAGTAATCAAGTGCAGCTCTTATATGTTGTGAGAGCGATGCGTATAAACATACGGACGACGGACGGACAGGTAAATTGACTCAGCTTGTCAAAAATATATGTACTTTATGGGGTCTGCCACGCCTCCTTATGCCTCTTACATATGTTATAACAAAACCATTATACCGTGATTTCCCAATGAGTTTAAGGCATAAAAACAGTCTTATAATTGACTTTATTCTATATTTTTCAAACATAAACATCTTATTTACGATCACCTCGCCACGTTTTTAGTGGATTGCGGGAGAGCAGCAATTAATTGATATATGAACAATACTTGTGCTCCATGCTCAAGTTATATGCCGTGGAAATCCATGGCAATAGAAATAAGATTTATTTAAGAAAGAAATATTTATATTTAAGAATGTTCCTGTTTAATAAGAATTCTAAACAAAAATGATCTTTCCTAGGACCGATAATCAGTGCAACACAATTCATTGCAGCTCACACATCTGCTCCTTCAAAGTTCTCCGAGTGTCCTCAACCAGTGGTAAGATACTCAGAGTGAGTGCAACATCTCAGTTTATCATGATGTTACATTCGACTTGATGATTATATAGTACTCGATTTTGTTTGACGATGTTGCACTCGACAGAGGAAGTGTGTGAGATACAACAAATTATGTTGCAATGATTTTTGCTCCAAAGACGCATGGTCGATGGTCTGATGTTGGATGATCGTTAATCGATTTGAAGGCGTCAAGAGGTGACTGTCAGTATTTATTTATTTATTTAGCTAACAAACTGAGAGTCAACTTGAAGATAAACTTATTAAAATTTTTTTAAAGCCTAAAACGAACAGTAAATTTTTCAATAATAACAGCAACCGGATTGGGGTATTTTATTTACCAGTCCGACCAGCTATGCCCCAATTCACAGCCATGTATGGTCAGTGATATTATTGAACTATTAAAGATAAAAAGCGTTAATGGAAACTCTACTAAAGAATCTTAAATATAATTTTTATATAATATAGTAATAATATAAAAATAATTAAAAAAAAAAATGTAAAATATTAATTAAATCTAAAAGAATAATAAGTAGAAAGAGAACAAAAGAATAAAAAGGATTGTGAACTACACAATATGGGCTATGCTAACAGATATCAAGATAAAAACTTTAGAATCAACTGTATAAATCCTTGTATACAAATCCTTTATTTTCGAAAATATGTATATTTTAAATTTTAAGTCCCCAGTTATTCTAGATTACAATATCGTCTCGTTTATACAGTACAAGCACTTTAGATGTCACTGGAATTCTTTTCTTCCATACAATACATATCCAAATTACCTCTTTTTATTAATTCTGAATAATGTTACTGTTCAAACTTACCAAAACACAAAAGATGGATTTTCAGTGGCACCCTTAAGCTTACATTGTAGTTGAAGAGTTGAAGTTTCGTCAATAAGAATATCAGAAGCATTGGATATTTCCGCAACTGCTTCTATAAATAAACATATTTTCTTATTAAGTTTTTTTTTTTATGTATATGATTAGATGTTTTAACAATTTGGTTGGATATAAAACGAAATAAACCTTTATATTTTTGGAGCACAATGAGTTGCTTATTTAGATACAGACTTAAAACTAAACTTCTATTTCGGAGCTAAGCAAAGCTTGGCTTTAAGTGGCGCGATTCTGCCGTAACTCCACTTGCAAGCTTTGAGAGTATTGAGATTAAGCTTTAGAGTTTTTTAATCTTTTTCTCTCAAGTTTACATACTATTTTTTCTTGGGGTATTATAAATATGTAACTATATATTGTATATTATGTAATATACACTACTTACCAACTATTTTTAATTCAATAAAAATTGATTGCGTAGGGTATATGGATAATTGGCATTCATAAAATCCTTTGTCGTCTTCCCTCACGGCCTTAATTCTTAGCGACCAATGGCCCATGTGACGTGTGTGCTCTACTAAAAATCGTTTGTCACTGCTATGCGCTGATAAACCGACTGTAAGCAACTGGAAGTCCTTTCTTCGTATCCAAGAAACCTATAAAAAATCAGTATTGCAATGATATGCTGTGTATTTAAACAAACATATACAGAAAATAAAGTAAAACCATATTGTAAGAACGTTGAATTATGGATTGTTTTTTGCTAAGCAATCAAGGGTCTATTTCATTTCATTCAGCCTTCTTTTAATATAACTAGTTTTGTGTTTGGGTATGTATGAATTTTTATAAAAAGTAAGATGGCTGTATTGGTATGGACTTTTAGAATAGGGTAGTCGTGTTAAAGTCTTTGTTATAGTTGTGTGAATGGTTTTTATGATGGGAGTATACGGTTTGGTAAGTGTTCTAGATGTGTAGTTTGAGTCTGAAATTGGATAAGTGTGAAATGTTAAATATAAGGGTTTGGGTTCGGATGATATGCGTGATTATTGATCTGTTTCGTGGATATGTATTAATTATGTCTTTCATGATATCTTCTTTTCTGGTAATGCGGTGTTCTGTTTTTTGAAGTCCTTTTTTTTGAGATATTTGAAACTTGCTCCTGAAATGGAGCACCCGTATCTCCAAATAGCCGGTATAATGATCTAGTATCGAATTAATTTGGAGTGAACTGGAAGTTTTGAAATGTAATTGAGTAATATTAATTATCGTGTTTCCTGGTGATACGACTGATTATGCGGTGTTCTGTTTGTTGAAATCTTTTTTTTTTGAGATATTTGATAATTATTCCTTAAATGGAGCACCCGCCGTTTAATCAGCCGAAATGGTGATGCCAATTGGCCGCCAAGAAGCTGCGATTTGACACCGTTGGACTATTTCCTATGGGGCGCCGTTAAAGACATCATTCATCCAGAGACAATTGACCATTGAATCAAAAAATATTCCATTTCTAAGCAAAACAATTGTACTTCAAAACAAAAAAAATTGTTAAAATCTCAAACCGTTTTTGTTTTATTGTATTTTTAAACTCAAACTTTTAAATTAATCATCTTTTATAATATTGAAGCAAGATTTTGTAGATAATGATAGAATGGTTAATGTGTTTTTTTAAGTCTGTAAGAGTTTTGATTATAGTTTCTTTCCAACTGAGATCTGTAAGTTGAGATTTAGTAAATGTTAATTGTGGATTGATATGATTTAGTGTTTGTTTGCTGTGGAAATGGGTTAAATTTGGAAGTGCAGTGGGAACATGTGATGTTGAAGTGTTTTGGGAGTTTAGAAAGTCTACATTTTAGGTGACTGTAGAAGTATGAATAGTGGGGGTGGGTTTGTTAAGTGTAAAGTGATTATTGTTGTGAGAATTATTGTGTTTTGTATTTCTTGAATTCAGGGCAGCCGCGCCAGTTTGCTGTATGCATTTCCCCGCATAATGCGCAAACTAAAAAAGTATCCTTTGATCTATTGCAGGATGTGGAATGATTCTAATAAGGAAACCCCTTTACTCAGAAAGCACATGCAGTAAATCTTTTTCTTTTTTAAGAAATTTTATATTTAAAACTTACAGAATGTATAATATTAAAACATTTATTGCATTATAAGGTAATAAGAGTTATATGGGGGGAAAACAAACTATATACAAACAAATTAGTTTGAAAGCTATAGAAAGAGTATGTAATGGTTCGATGCCAAGTATAGGGGTATACGGCAGGCGTACTGGTGGAACTGCGATATCACGAAAAAGAGAAAGGGATGCATATAGAGTAGGCGAAGGCCGACGACTCTCTACACAACAAATGTTGTCGGGTTGTCGACCTGAGTATATATTTCTAATTTCTCTAGCATTAATAATGCTCAAAATATAACAGATTTTGTGCAAAATAGTAACTATTCAGGTTCCAATTGCCACGCCCCCAGTTGGCGTGGACATATAATTTTTTTGCAAATCCTTAAAAGCAGTAACTACCTGCAAAATTTGGAAGCTACCTGCAAATTTGAGCGTATAAGAATGCATGTACGTATGTAAATATGCATAAAGCTGATTTGGAAAAATACAAGATTGAACAAATGACTTGCAGTTCGTAAATGCTCATTTGACAGTCACTCTACAATTCAAAAATTATCAAACTGCTGAATCGCGACACACCGGAAAAATTCTATCATCGCTCATACACACACATACATATATATGTATGCAAATGTGTGTATGCAATTCGCAAGATCAAGCAACATCAAACGTTGGGTTCTTACAATATCCACAAGCAGCAAGAATAGTTTCGCACACAGCCACCCAAATGCTTATACATGTAGGTAAAGGACTGTAAGTGTGTGTGCATGCTCGTCGCGAAAGCATATTCTTCATGTGCATCAACGCTTTCATACCCTTCACACAAATAATAATAAAAATCTGAACAATTTGCATGAGCATGGCAAACGCTTTCAGCAGTTGGGTATACTCTTCTCTCGAAAGGGAAGAAATGCGATCTTTGGGCGAAGAAATTTGAATTTTTGTGAGCTGCTGCTGCTGCCTGTGCGTACATACATATATATATGTACATACATATATATTTGAGAGAGCAAAGAGAGAGCGAGAGAGCAAGGTTGTATGGTTAGTGCTACTGGTCAATATCTTTTGACATTATATGTAAAACATAAAAAAATCATCAAAAACGATTTATGAGCAGAGCAAATAATTTAGACACGATTTAAGAAAATCCAAAAATTTTGGAAAGGGCACTAAGCATATTACCATACGTAATGGTTGAAGTTGTTCGTGATGGTATGGTTACACCGCTAAAAGGTTCTAACATATTCATCAAATAATGGAATGGAATGCATTAGCAAGAAAAATAAATGCTTACAAAGACAAATTTGAAAAATCATAAAACTGTATCAATTTTGATAAAATTATAAGACCAGATACTATAATGGTTGACCAAGTAGCCTTAGATAGAGAATATGTGAAGCAGGTTTCCTCTTCAGTCTCTGAATTTGATGGTAAAAAACTATCACTTAATAGGTTCTTAACTACTTTACGCATAATAAAAAGAACAAAAGGCAACAAAGAGGGTATAGAGGTCGAGGTTATTAAATCGAAGATAACTGGCACAATCTTGTACAAGGTACAAGATGAAACCACTATATCCGGAATTAAAAAGCTTAAAGGTAACGTAAAAGGAGAATCTCCTCACGTACTAACAGCTAAATTATTAAACATACAAAAAGGCAAAACGGCTTCTCAATATACAGCCGAAATAGACAATTTGCGAAAGTAATTGGAAGCAGCCTATATTGACGATGGCTTAGACCCAGACAACGCAGAAAAATTTCAACAAAAGAATCTATTACTGCAATGACCAAAAACTGCAAGCACGAAAAACTGAAAGTAATATTGGAAGCAGGTAACTTCGTTACTTTCAATGATGTAATGGGTAAATATATTAATTGTAGCACAGAAATATCTGGAAGCTCTAATACAGTATTATAGAGGCAATGGCCGCGGTAACTATAACTCCAATAACTCTAACAACAATTACAGTAATAACAGAAATAACAATAGAGGTGGACGAGATTATAACCGAGGTGGGAATAAATCCAACCGAGGCAATAACCAAAATCAAAACAACTACAATAATAACAACAACAATGTCCGAGTTGCCCAAAGTAATTTGGGAAACGGACAAGTTCCTTCAGATGCTCAGAGCAATTAAATACTAAAATATATACAATTAATCTCAGCATATTTTTAAAAACTAATAATGAAAACACAGGTAAAACATTTACCTTGTTAATTGATACAGGTGCAGAAATATCGATATTAAAAGAGAACATCGATATATTTGAAAATGTCAATACAAATATATCTACACAAATAACAGGAATTGGCAAAGGCTCAGTTTTTTCAAAAGGATTAACATTCGTAGAACTATCTACAGGAAAATATATAATTCCTTACGATTTCCATTTAGTAGATGACGATTTTCCAGTACCAAGCAATGGCATTATTGGTATAGATTTTATAAAAAAATACAATTGCCAATTAGATTTTACACTCTCTAATACTGCTCTAATACTTCGGCCAAATAATCTACATTACCCAATACACTTACCAATATTTCAAACTTGTGATAATAATGCCACAATACTTCCAGCACGCGCTGAAGTAGTCCAAAAAATCAAAATAAATTCAATAGAATAATAATGTTATAATTCCAAATCAAAAAATTTAGGATGGAATTTTCATTGGAAATACCATTTCCAACCAATACAATACTTTTGTCCGAATATTGAATACAACAGTTTCAATTAAAATAGTAAAAAAAAATCGAAACACTAAGCGACTACGAGATAATGCAAGAAATTAAGGACAAAAGACATAATAATGTCATGAAAAAAACTAAGAACTTTCCGCCACTATTCAAGCCAATACTAAAATAATTATGCACCAAGAAACCGAATAGAATAACAACAAATAATTTTTAGAAACAAGAATTGAGACTTAAAGACGAAGAACCAGTATATATAAAAAATGATAGAATACCACATGCTCATAAAGAAGAAGTAAACAAACAAGTCGACAAGCTCATTCTACACAAAGTAGTGGAACCTTCCGTATCCGAATATAATAGTCCAATATTATTGCTACATAAGAAAGGTCTACCAGGCTCTGATACAAAAAGATGGCGATTAGTAGTAGACTATCGTCAGATTAATAAAAAACTTCTAGCCGATAAATTTCCACTTCCCAGAATCGATGACATTCTGGGTTTCACCAGATAGAACTAGAAGAACAATCTAGAAACTTAACGTCTTTCTCAACAAGCAATGGCTCATATCATTTTACACGATTACCCTACGGTATTCCAAAATGACTTGCAGTTCGTAAATGATCATTTGACAGACAGTTTACAATTCAAAAATTATCAAACTACTGAATCGCGACACACTCGAAAAATTCTATCATAGCTCATACACACACATATGTATACAATTCGCAAGATCAAGCAACATCAAACGTTGGGTTCTTACAATTTCCACAAAAAGCAAGAATAGTTTCGCACACAACCACACAAATGCTTATACATGTAGGCAAAGGACTGTAAGTGTATGTGCATGATCGTCGCGAAAACTTATTCTCCC
Organism: Drosophila anceps; assembly: GCA_035045945.1. Classification (NCBI taxonomy): domain Eukaryota; kingdom Metazoa; phylum Arthropoda; class Insecta; order Diptera; family Drosophilidae; genus Drosophila; species Drosophila anceps. The sequence continues at coordinate 68,055 of JAWNON010000193.1, read as the reverse complement.
TTGATACAAATAATAATAAAAATCTGAACAATTTGCATGAGCATGGCAAACGCTTTCAGCAGTTTGTTATACTCTTCGCTCTAAAGGGAAGAAATGCGATCTCTGGGCGAACAAATTTGAATTTTTGTGAGCTGCTGCTGCTTGTGCATACATACATATATATATATATATATATATATATGTGTACATACATATATATTTGATAGAGCAGAGATAGAGAGAGCAAGGAAAAATATCATACAGTCATTCTCCGTATGAGAATTTGCCATTTCGGTTGAACGCTCGTAGCGCACTGACTATGCCGGACCATATTTTCACTGCCTGAAGCGATAAGCGACCGATACGAGCAAAAACGAAGTTGATTGGTCTGGCAAGCAGCCACGGTATACGTTGAAAGCGCTTTTTCTACTTATCATGTCTTTGTATTGTATGGTTAGTGGTATAACCGAATCTAAATGTTTATTGAAACATGGAAATAAAGTTGTAGCAAGAATCGATGATAGCGATTTGTATTCCAATGGAACCCTCGACCTAGGTCACTTCCTCCAAATGCTTGAAATGCAAGCCGGTAAACTTAAAATCAGCCAACTCAAAGTGGCACCGTGCGAAAATATCTTTGAATCAATTTCAATTGAATCTTTTAAAAACTATGGGCAGTAAAATATTGAAATTATTAAGAGTAGCGCTATTCAAGCCGGTGACCCAAATAAATAATATAGATCAAGAAGCAACACTGTTTACAAACCATGATGATCCAATTCAAGGAGGTCATGCCGGCATAACAAAAACGCTATCAAAAATAAAAAGACAATATTATTGGAAAAACATGACTCGTTATGTAAAAGAGTACATAAATAAATGTCCTAAATGCCTGATTTGACAAAGTATCTAGTAGCTATTCCGATTGCTAGCACAAGCGCAACAACTGTCGCAAAAGCCATATTCGAATCTTTTATTTAAAGTACGGTCCAATGAAAACGTTATATTCTGTTATAATGGGAACAGAATATTAAAATTCCATTATATATGACTTGTGCAAATATTTAAAAATAGACAACATAACGTCTACAGCACACTATCACCAGACTTTAGGAACCATTGAAAGAAGTCATAGGACATTCAATGAGTACATTCAGTCATATATATCAGTAGATAAAACCACCATACAACACATAGACTAGACAAGTAGAACAAGCGTTTTCAGCGTATAGCAAGGCCGCATGGCGAACCAATCAACTTCGTATTTGCTCGTATCGGTCGCTTATCGCTTCAGGCAGTGAAAATATTGACCGGCATAGTCAGAAATAAAAGATAAGGAAGTATTAGATTTTAAAATAGAAATGGGAGACCAAGTTTACCTATGAAACGAAACAGGTTATAAACTAGAACCACCTTATATAGGACCTTTTGAGCCCATTAGTATAGAAAAAATAATAATATAATCATAAAGAATAAAAAATAGGGAACAAAAAGTTCATAAGGATAGGTTAAAAAAGATAAATAATTGAAAAAAAAGTAAAAATTTCACGGAATAGGTTGTTCAACCATTCCCGTTGCATATATATATATATATATATATATATATATATATAGGTCTAAGACCACTTTTATTTTTGAAATAAAGAATTATTATTCAACTGACTACAAACCAGAGCAGAAGATCTATGTTACAAATTCATAACAGTATGTTTGCAAATGTATTTGAGAAATGTATCGCTTCGGCTTATTTATTGAATAAGTTTTCTTCTGATGGACTTCCGTAATTTGGAGCATGATCAAGACATTAATTTGTAAACATTTTCGAAAGCACAAGTCTCTAGTACTTTAAATTTTTTTTTTTTTTTTTGCAAATTTTAGAGCAAGAGGGCGTGGTATCCAATATATAACAAAAATCAAAATTGTATAAAATACACATGAAACTAAATACAAATTTGGCAATTCTAACTCCAAAGATGTACGAGATATAATTTTATTACTGAATCTCAATACGGTTTTTAATAGATTACAATTAAAAATCAAAAGCTATTGAATTTTTGAAACATACTCAATCTGCACGGATTTATAAAAAAATCAAATCTGGAGCTCTTAAAGGTTCTCAGATCGACACGTTCATACATACGGACAGACTGAGAGACAGACGGAAATGGCTAAATCAACACAGCTCGTCTTCTTGATTAAGAATATATATACTGGCACGCCTCCTTCTGCCTGTTACATACATTTAAACAAAACCATTAAAGCCTGAAATAACAATTTCAATAGGTTCAGAGCATATTTAATACATTTGCAGTGCAGTAAAAATTTATAAAATTTTATGTAACATATTTTAAATGTATTATGTCGGCGAACTGGGGTATGTTTAAAGAAAATAACAAAACGCTTTAAACACCTATAAAAATAAAAAGTTTTGTATTTTTATAAAAAAAACTTAAAAGCAAGACGTAATTTAGAAATATATGATTAAGAAGGATTATCAGATATTTATAATTCATTTTATAATAAGTTAACAATACAGATAATATATTTTCCAAATCATTATTCGACCAGTACTTTTATTATATTTAACTCTTTAAAATTCTTACCGTAGCCGGGGAGTTTACTTTAACTACGCATGGCAATATTGCTAGTCCTCCTTTTTGGGCAATGACGCGAGTATTATTTTTGGTATTAAATTGACTCGACACAGTACTTCCAAAGTGGTTTTGCGATGAAGTCATTTTTCCGACATCTGAAATTTTCCGTATTTATGTTAAGAATATATGCTATATAAATATAGTAAAAAAATACAAAAACTGTAAAGCGACCCCTAGTGTAGCCACCTTACATCATATTTTAAGATACGCAATAAGCGTATGGATTTTTATGTTAATTCTTAGTATGTAAGATAGCATTAAGTGACAGAAGACGGAAGGGGCGCGAATTTCAATGTTAAATAGTATAAGGCGCACAAAGCGCACCGTAATGGGGTCATACAATTGTAAGTAAGAATAATAGTAAGAGTTTGAATTTAAAGTTAACGGATCGAGCACGTGAAAATGTCAGATCGAAACCTGCTTTTGCCTTTGAAAATCCTAACCGGCGCCCGAGCAGGTACCTGAGACTAGCAAGGGCGTGTCACATTCGCGACGTAAAGACCAGCGCATATGCCTAAGTAAAGGGGTTGGTATGTGAAAGAGCGAAAAAAGGGTCAAGTCTGGATAGGATGTACCTAGCATCCCCTATCGGCGCGACGTGTTTGCTCGTCGCGAAAATCGAGAGCGGCAAAGACAACGGTATCGGTAACAGCGACTGTCATTATTCGCTTGTGCGCGTCATATCAGAAATTAAAGGGACAGTGGAGCGAGAGCCAAAGACTTCAAGATATATCCGCCATATCTTTTTGGTCTTGGGTTGTCAACCCGACTATATGTTTCAAATTTCTGGTCTCTAGTACCAATAGTGCTCAAGATATATAAGAATATGTATAAACCACTATATAGTTACATCCGTTTTGCCACGCCTCAATGGGTGTGAATATACAAGTTTATCATGGAAATTTATAGGATCATAACAGTAAGTCACATGCTAAATTTGCAAATTAGCTCTACCTCAAAAAAAAAAAAATATAATGAAATTTTCGATCTCACATTTACACAATCAAATAAACAGCATTGTCATTTTTTTCTTTTTATTACAATAGTAATAATAATATAATAATAAAATAAAAAAATTAGCTCACCAAAACGCAATTCTTGTCTGTAAATATATATATAAATATATTAGCTGCCACATAAGCTTCAGATATATATATATATATATATATATATATATATATATATATATATATATATATATATATATATATATATATATATATATATATATATATATATATATATATATATATATATATATATATATATATATATATATATATATATATATATATATATATATATATATTATATAAAATGCTTTGGCATGGACAGGGTTCGAACTAGGATCTTGCAGGCGACGCGCACCGCTTTTACCAACACCGTCACCGCAGTACTCGAACCAATCTGAAGCTTATGTGGCAGCTAATAATGATAACATAATTCAATGACACTTGTGATTCTGAGAACAGAGAATGTACGAGTTTAAATGGCTCAATGTATGCGTGCAAATGGATATGAGAAATGTATCGCTTTTTAATCGTTGCTGGCCACGTGTTCTTGCAAATTGACCAAACGTTTTTTTTAATAACTTCTACGGCCGTTAATGCGCTTGGGCTGCAATATTTATGGAAATTTATAAGTTTTCTTCTGATGTACTTTCGTAATCAAATTTTTAGAGCGTGATCATGACATTAATTTGTAAATATTTGCCAAAGCACAAGTCACAAGCAAGAGAATAGAGGGCGTGGTATCCAATATATAACAAAAATCAAAATTGTATAAAATACACATGAAACTAAATACAAATTTGGCAATTCTAACTCCAAAGATGTACGAGATATAATTTTATTACTGAATATCAATACGGGTTTTAAAGGATAAAAATTAGAAGGCAATAGCTTTTGATTTTTTTAAACAAACTCAATCTGCACGGATTAATAAAAAAAATTCAAGTGTCTTACATACAGGGCAGACTGGCAGACAGACGGACATGGCTAAATCTACTCAGCTCGTCTTCTTGATCAAGAATATATATACTGCCACGCCTCCTTCTGCCTGTTACATTCATTTAAATAAAACCATTAAAACCTGAAATAACAATTTTAATAGGTTCAGAATATATTTAATACATTTGCTGTGTAGTAAAAATTTATAAATTTTATATAATATTTTAAATGTATTACGTCGGCGAACTGGGATATGTTTAAAGTAAATAACAAAGCACTTTAAAAACCGATAAAATTAAACAGTTTTGTATTCCTACAGAGATAAATTTTAAAAGCCAGACGTAATTTATTTATATATTTTTAAAGATTTTCAAATATTTATAATTCATTTTATAATAGGTTAACAATACAGATAATATATTTTTCAAAACATTATTCGACCAGTACTTTTTTAATATTTAACTTTTTAAATTTCTCTCTAAATTAATGTCTTACCATAGCCGGGGAGTTTACTTAAACAATATTGCTAGTCTTTGTTTTTGAACAATATTATTTTTGGTATTAAATTAAACAGACGGACAGACAGACAGACATGGCTAAATCGATTCAGCTCATCTTCCTTATAAAGAATATTTACTTTATGGGGTCTGATACATTTATTTTAAGCAATTAATTGTACCCTGATTTCTGATTTTCAATAAGTTCAGGGTATAAAAAAAATTAGATAAAGTAAAATGAAAATAAAAACAGTCCAACGGGAAAGTGTGTGGAGGGACAAGTTTTCTTTTTGGAAGAAAAAGCATGAAAAAAAAAAAACAGAAAGACAGCCGAACTGACCAGAAATCCGAACCGGATCTGCTGAAAGTTCAACTATACAATCCTGTCCCGGCACCGTCGTGGAAATTGAGAGTTCCGACGATCAGCAGGGACATGGGAGGATTCCAGAGTCGACGCCGAGGTCAAAGAACCGCCTCGGGTCCAAATATCAACCATATCAGCCTGAGAGCAGCCCACCATCTGGGTGGCCGTAGTAGAGCAAGCCAGTCAATTGGGGCTTGAGGTATGACGATCAGTCGGACCCACTCGGAATTTTAGAAATCCTAGATGAGCAAGCCATCACATATGGCATCAATTTCGACCGCCTAGGGTGGTGAGCGAGGATCTCGTAGATAAGGCCACTAGATCGTTCCTTAGATCGTTTCTTAGTTCAAAAGCGGAATTCTTGATTTCTTTTTGCCGCTGCAATTTTTGAACATCTCGGGGGCCATGCAGCCAGTAGTTCAGTACAGGACCTGTATCGGATGTACGAAAAGTACGAGATCAGAAGAGACGCGTCGATATAGAGCACCAAGTCTGGTGGACAGGAGATGCTCGCTCGACGTCAAACTCTGGCAACGAAGAGGGTATCGCGAATGGTCGAGCGAAAACGTACTTTGGCCACCGGATGGCCCAGCATAGCAGACCTGCATTTGATCCGCGCCGGGTCTGTTACAGGTGCATTCAGGCAGAATACTTCGCGCAGGTGTTGTTTGGGAGGAGCATACAGGAGTGTTGCTATCGGGGAGACGCGGGAGACGAACAGGGACCAGGGAGCGAAACCAACTTACTAGCTGTGAGAGAGTTGCCCATTAGGGGAAGAGGAGAGGAGAATCGTCGCGATGGTGGAGATTGTAGGTCAGAGAATGGACGCAACCATCGACACCAGGCCGCAGGTAGCTTTATGAACGAATAATATAATAATAATATTTCGTGCTTAAGAGGGTGATTCAAGAAGAAATAAAGAACGTGCAGTCATGGATCCTCGCTGAAGGTGCAGATGATTAGAGTAGACGTGAGTCTCGTCGGGACCATACTGGACCACATAATATTGGGCATGGATTTCCTGTGCGCCATAGGCAAACCGGTGAGTTGTGGCAATGCAGTGATGATTATGAGGGCAAAGGAGGTCTGGACGACAGGAGATGCTCGCTCGGCGACAAGGTCGAGAAGGGAAAGGGAGATTAAACGAAGCCGCTGACGGTGGTGGCAGGGAAGGAATCATCATCCGAAATGCAAGACGTGTCGATAGATAGTCCACCGTCTGGAGGACGGAAGACGCTTGCTTTCTAGGAAGGAACTAAATGTAGAGGCGCCGCATGAGGACACAGGAGTGAAGAAACTGTAGTCGACGGCCGACGAGGATCTCAAGGAATGTTTGGAGACAGAGCTGACACTCTTTAATAACAAAGGAAGTAGCTCATATATCACAGCATAGCATTTGCATGAAGGATGACACACCGGTTAGGCAGATGTATTATCCTAAGAATCCGGCTATGCGCAAGATGAACAGGTAGATGAACTGCGTCGCAAAAGGGACCATCGAGTCGCTGTGAATTCCGCACAGTGCACCGATAGTTTTGGTAAAAAAAAAAGACAAAACTAACGACAACTCAATCCGTACTCGATTCCAATGGCGGGTGATTTATTTGGCTTGCATTCCACCGGTGCGACGTTCCAGAGAGCACTGGATACGGTCATTGGACCTGATATGGAACCACATGCATTCGCCTATTTGGACGACATCATGGTACTCGGCGCCACGAAGAGGCAACATGTGGCTAATTTAAAGGGCGGCAAAACTCAGGGTAAAAAGGAAGAACTGCAGTTTTTTCAGGGACAGGTTGGAGAAGGAGAAGGAATGTGCACCGAACCGACAAAGGTAATATTTGGGGATCGTTTCCTGGTACCAGCGATTCGTGCCAAACTTCGCATCCAGCCAATTACGTCACTCCTCAAGAAGGGCCAAAAGTGCGCATGGGCTGAGGAACATGAGGGGGCTTTGTGCATAACCTCTAAAGGCACTTGCTCAAAGCGTATATCCTCTACCGCAATGATATTTATTATGTGTAAAAAAAAAACAAGTAAGAGTGCTCTAATCGAGACTGCTCGTCTAGGAGATCCCCTGAACCCTGCGAAGAGCCGATATTGTATTCGATTTAGGGTTATTTCATAAATACATAGGAATCAACACATGCACACACACACGCACGCACGCATAAGAAAGCGCTCTGCTTACTGCGCAGTCTACGCATCGGCTGTGCTTGGGCTTTAGTAAGGGCTATATTAGATAGACTATCGTAATCAAACATTTGGAGTATGATAATGACATTTATATGTATGCATTAGCCAAAGCACAAGTCTATAGTATTTGAAACTTTTTTTTTTTATTTTCGGGGGAAGTGGGCGTGGTATGTACAATCCAAAAATTACAAAATCTTTTTATTTAAAACACGGTAAATCAAAAAACTTAAGGTTTTACGGTGTACGAGTTACGCTTACAAAACGAGTTAGTTTCAATTCTTTTATCCAATTATTCAATTTTGATCAATAATAAATAAATGGAATGACTTATCGAAAAAAAAAATGATAAAATAGTATTGTATATCGTACACACGAATATACATGGCATGGCAGTATCTACTCAGTTCGTCGAGCTGATCAAGAATATATATACTTTACGGGGTCTCTCACGCCTCCTTTTGCCTGTTACATACATTTTCACGAAAACATTATATCCTGATTTTCCATTTTCAATAGGTTTAGGGTATAAAAATGATATTATATTGGCCGAGAAGTACTGTCAATTGATTCAGTGTCATAATGTCACCAGGAAAATTTGAAATGATCAAAAATTGTAAATTATTGTTTAAATAATACACTAGCGATGGTGCGCTTAACTGGCGCCCGCGCAGTGGCACACATTCTTCACAGCGTTAAAAATGAAAGTGGCGTATACATATCAACAATAATTAATCAAGTAAAACACAAAAACAAATAAATTAATGCAAAATGGTGATACTCATGGGGTTTGTAAAGTATGTGGGTTCAAATTCTTGCCACATAATATTTATATAAGATTAAATAATAAACGAAAATTGCTGGCTAAATGATATTTTTGTGATTTGCAAAGAATAGGGTTCAGATCCTTGCCGTTAGACAATTTTATAAAGCAAAGTACAAATAATAAATAAATTGTTAACCGGGAAACCGCCTATAGGGGCACGGAAACAAACAAAAATTTTTAATAAAAATTCAAACCATCTTTTAGTAACAAAAAAGAACACACATATGCAGAAAATAATAAATATAATAAAAAAATTTTAATTAAAATAGCAAATGCAAAATAGTAGTAAGCTTGCGAAGTGCTTGATAGAAATAAAACAAACTAGAAAATATAATAATTATAAAAAATAATTGAATATTAAATAAAAGAATTGAAATTAAATAACATTTTTTAATTCCAATTTACTTATCTCTCACGTCTCGTTTTTACGTTTGCGTTATACAGACGAAGGAGATTAGCCTAAATGATTCAAGGAAGCAATGGTGTCTTTTATATTCAGATTAATAATCAGTTTTCTCTGCTTCTTTAGTGTTTAAAAACCGGTAAGCAACCGATAGTAGCTTTATATGGAAAAAGGCTTAGATATCTTCATAAGAGGATTAAATAGTGACCAGTTCACCAGCCCAAAAAATTGTCGGAAGCCTACGCAATTTGCCTAAACTTACAAAATCGGCGTGTGCGCTACAATACCTCATAGTTTATAACTTAAGAAGTGTATTAAGCGAACAGAACAGAGTTGACAAATTTCAGCCAACAAGTGCAGGCAGATATGTGGTTAATTGAATACAAACAGAAATTATTAAATGATAGAAAAACAACACTAGAACGGTACCTATCAACTGATAAAAAGGAAATGTAATATTTGTCAGCAATAATCAGAAGAAAAACTAGCGATAAAAATAGATTAAGTAAAGAGAAACTACAAGAAAACCGTAATATGACTTTTAAAAAAAACTAGCGAAATTGTTCATAAATCGCACCTAAAAAAAATAATTGAATATAAAATTCACATTTTTTGAATTTTTTGGCAAAATTACAATAACAAATAATTATTTAGCTAATAAGATTTTCCACCTAAAGCTTGCTATGAATACTCTTGCGGCGTTAGACGAATTGCCGCAACCACAAAGGTCATTATACCTTTCAATGGGGGCAGCGCGGGATGCCACAAATTCCGAAATTATCTTAGCGCTTGTGGACGATTGTCTTCAAAAAAAATAGGAAGCTTTTGCAAGAACAGCAACCTGATCTGCGGGACAGGGATATATATATATATATATATATAAGCGTGTCATTAAACTGTTCCATTTTCTAATCGCGCAGCGAGTTTCGGTGGCCGAAGTCTAGCATAGAACTGACTTGCGTCGCACACTTATTCTTTTGTGCCTACCACCGAACCACGCTCCGCGACAGCGTCGTGACGCTGGCGCCGCGCTAAAACGGTACTTTCCAAAACTACAAAATGCCATCAGCCAATCCCATCTCAAATAAAAGCTGAAGCAACTTTTCACATTATGATGAAATAGCATTCTTGCGAAATGCCTCACACACACACACAGCATGAACTGTACGCGCCGACACGGCCATCCTGACCATCACACGACCTCGTGTAATACTTCCACAATGTACCTTGCGATATACATAAAACATTCCATTGACAAATTATAAAAATTTCAGTTTAACAAAGATAAGTTTTCTTACAAAACCACTATTAAACATTGACAAACGTAATCTTCAAATAACATTCATTATTCTTTTTTTTTTTTTTTTTTTTTTTTTTTTTTTTTTTTTACATAATTCATATATTTTCATTATCATTAACTTAACAAATTTTAAACATTATATCTTATGCTCTACACGCCGTGATCAAAACAACTGTTTTGCACTTGTGCTTGCATTTCATTTCCAGCCCTTCAGGCACCTGTACTGCCTATTTCAACAGTTTAACTTTTACCATTTTGACTACTGTCTGTTTCAACAGTTAAACTTTCAATATTTTGACTACTGTCTATTTCAACAGTTTAACTTTTACCATTTTGACTACTGTCTGTTTCAACAGTTTAACTTTCAATATTTTGACTACTGTCTATTTCAAAAGTTTAACTTTCAATATTTTGACTACTGTCTATTTCAACAGTTTAACTTTCAGCATTTTGACTACTGTCTGTTCCAACAGTTTCATTTTCAACATTTTGACTACTGTCTATTTCAACAGTTTAACTTTCAATATTTTGACTACTGTCTGTTTCAACAGTTTCACTTTCAACCATTTCATAATCAACTGGTACATAACCATCTGGCATTTTCCGCACATCGCCATGAGCATATTTATATTTCCTATTGTTTGTCAATGACCTCAGCACATACCTATTTTCTTTTAATAATTCAGTTATTTCAAAAGGGCCTCTAAACTTTGGGTCAAGCTTTGTTTGATGCCTCTCCTCATTTTTTAATAATACGAAATCGCCAACTTTGCATTCCACAACTCTAGCTTTGTTTTTATCAAATTGCGCCTTGCTATATGTTGCTGGCAAATCAATCTCATCAACCATGTCGCAGAGTGGAAGTAACCCCAATGGTCGAGCAACTTTACCAATAAACAATTCTAAGGGACTTGCCTTTGTCACTCGACTCACCGTACAGTTTAAGGCCAACTGGACTTCTCCCAATGCATCTTGCCAAGACCTGCTGCTAGTTTCGACTGCGGTTAATAAATTTTTCAAAGTACCCACAGTGCGTTCAACCTGCCCATTTGCTCTGCTTGCACCGGTTGCAATCAAATGCAAATTTATCTTTTGTTGTGCACAAAACTCACTGAATCTACTGCTGGCAAAACACCTACCCTGATCTGCTATTATACGATTTGTACTCCAAATAAAAATATTGCTCCGTCACAGCATTTATGCAATTTTCAGCATCTATTTTAAGGGTGTGAGTTAACAAATCGAATTTAGTAAAGGCATCTACTTGAACGATGATATACTCTTTTTGATCAGACTTCCCACTCAACTTCCCAGTAATGTCTATGTGAATAGTATGTCAAGGTGTGCTTACTTTTGGTATTGGATGAAGACTAGCTTGAATTTTACCAGAAGAGGACTTTGACATTTTGCAAATGATACAATTTTCAACAAATTTTCGAATATATTTGGACATATTATCAAACCAGTAATAATCATAGGCCTTGTCTAGCGTCTTTTCCCATCCTAAATGCATTATTGATTCATGAATTTGGTTTATCACGGACCATCTAAACACTCGAGGAACAATTGATAAGGATCGAGTTCTACCATTACGCTGAATTTTTCGATACAGTATTCCTGCTCTCAACTCATAAGTTTTTGCAACGTCTATGGAAAGAGAATTGTCTTTTAATTTTTTTACGATACTATTTCGGAATCTTGACGTTGTTCAGCCAAAAGACAATTGCTGCCAAGCAAAACTCGTTTCTCAGAAGCTCTACAATTTGTGGCCAGCAATTTAGTTGAAGGTAAATTTCTTGAAAAGAAATCAGCGTGAGCCATTCGTTTACCTTCTCTATACTGTAATTCAAAAGTAAACGACTGTAAGTAAGCCCACCATCTTTGCGCCCTGGGAGACAGATCATGTCCTTGACGCCTTAAGGGAATTAAACAACAAAATTTCTACCCAGTAAATAATGGCGAAAATGTTTAATGGACAAAACAACAGCAAGAGTCTCCAATTCGTAAGAATGGTACCGAGACTCTGCAGGTGAAGCAGCTTTACTGAAATATTCTATGACATGCGAATTGTTGTTGATTTTATGTAACAAGATGGCACCGTATCCGCGAGAACTTGCATCGGTATGTAATTCGATTGGATACTGCGGGTCGAAAATTACTGGTCGAAAAGACTGGCTTCTGTGTAAGTATAGACACAACCCTCTTCCTTATTTGCTCATGTTCTAGTTCCCAAACAATCTCGTTCCTTCCTGAGATCAACAGATATAAAGGCTTCATAAAACAAGAAAATCCTCTCATAAATTGCCGAAAATAAGACGCCAGCCCTATAAATTGTCTTAAAGCTGGGACCGACTGAGGAGGTGGTAATGCAGTTAACGCAGCAATTTTAAGCGGATTTGGACGAATTTCACCTGAACTCACTTCGTACTGACTTAAGAAAAGAACATTTTTTGATGTTAAAGGAAAACCCTGCACACGTAAGACAGTCAAGAGTAATCTGCAATCTTTCTAAAGCCTCAGTTTTCGTTGAAGCAGTCACCATTACGTCGTCCATATAAACGACCACAAATGTATGTGCAAGATCTCCAAGGGCTTGTATCACGGTACGCTGAAAAACTGAAGGCGCATTTTTAAGCCCAAACGGCATTGCTAAGAATTTATATTGTCCGTCTGGAGTGACGAACCCTGTACACTCTACTGAGTCTTCATGCATGGGGATTTGATAATATCCACTTGCCATATCTAGGCATGTGAAATATTTTGCTCCATGAAGCCTGGCTATCTGATCTGATATAAGGGGCAAAGGGTATCTATCTGCAACGGTATTACCATTTAATTCTCGGTAATCTACACACAAGCGATGGGAGCCGTCCTTTTTGTTTACCAGCATTATGGGGCTTGCGAAGGGTGAGCAACTCGGCCTTATTACTTTGCATTCCAATAGCTCCCTAATCTTATTTCAAACCAATTCCCTTTCACTTGGACTGAGCCTGTATGGCCTCCTTTGGACAATTTTTCTTGGGTCATTAAGTTTAATTTTCATTTTACCCGAACTAACTCTAGACAAAGGAATCCCATTTATAAAATATTTTGAATAATTTTCCAATAATCCTTTTAATTCATCACAGTCTTCACCAACAAGACCTGTGTCTAAGTCATAAAATTTATCTTCGTTAACGCAATGATTAACAGTTTTTGTTTCAACAATTTCAAATTTCCCTGGTGAAATTATGACATTAAATCCAGGCGACAATATTTCTCGACCAATAATTATGTCATTTTTCATATAATTATTGTCTAAAACATGAAACAAAATCTCAATTTGATAATTATTAATATTTACGTTGGTAAGTATTTGCAATGTGCTGCAAACGCTGCCATTGCCAATACCTTCCAACCTCACAATATTATTTAATCTTTTTCCAGTTAGCTTAGCACTTATCTGTTGTTTGATTAATGAAAACTCCGCGCCAGAGTCAAACGTTGTAGCAAATGTCATTGCTTGATGAACCATCTCTCCTTTAGGCTCAACAACTTCGCACAGTTGCACTCTCTTTACAAAATGCGTATCCTTGCTGTTGTCCATTTTGGGTTTACTGCATTGTGTAGAAATATGGCCACGCTCTCCACACTTGAAGCAGGTTACATCAGATTTTTGACGGTGACCAAATGTGCTGCTGCCATTACGGTCCATAGCACGAGACGAAAGATTTTGCTGTTGTCTAGCTCTGCATTCGTTGATCTTGTGGCCTAACTTTCCACAAAAGTGGCACTTAATTGTTGAAAGTTTTTGCCTCTTGATGTCAAGCAAAGACATTTCTTCCCGCGACGTCATCTTCCTTTTGTTAAATGTGAATGCTTTTAACTCGGTTTGCAAGTCACATCTGGTGCGCACATTTGAGGTGAAGGTCATGCGCTGCAATCTGCTATCAACTTGAGCTAGCCTAGCAAGCGTTACGAAAGCTGCAATCTCCTCTACATCCATTTCACGCCATTTCACAATAAGTGACGTCATCATGCGACCAGCATAATTCGAAAGGCATTCACCGTCGCTCGGACTGTTAGTTAGCATTGTCAGAAACATTGCCGCTGGTGTTTCAACATTAGTGAACTGTTGAATGAATAGTTGCTTGAACTCGGGCCAATTCATATCTGGATAACAAGTCCGCGCAAGCCATTGTGAAGCACTACCTTCCATCGCTGCACTTAACACCGTCACAAGGGCACTACCTTTTATATCATTTTCTGCCAAAATAATGTTTGCCGTAGAGCACCATGCCGACGCATCGGCGCAAACAAGGTCTGTATTGACTTTTGGCAAAAAAACCGCGTTTTTATTTGCTTTTTCGGAAATCGTTGCTTGAAATGTTTTTACAAGTTCTACTAAGTTTCTATTTTGCAACTCTATTAGTGCTTTCCACGGCTCAGCTTCGTTGTTAGGTGGCGAGCCCGATCCCACTTCTGATATAAGCGCGTCATTAAACTGTTCCATTTTCTAATCGCGCAGCGAGTTTCGGTGGCCGAAGTCTAGCATAGAACTGACTTGCGTCGCACACTTATTCTTTTGTGCCTACCATCGAACCACGCTCGGCGACAGCGTCGTGACGCACACACAGCACGCGCCGACATTTATATATATATAGTCGCCTCAATCGTACTCTACTTTGGCGCCAGACAAATTCTACATAATAAACAAATTCATGCTTCCGCAATGTACCAATCTCATTGCGCAGCCGCGTCTTGCATGCACAGTGGTCAAACTATGTTCACAATGTGATAGGCACGTACAGTGTCATAATGCGACATATAAATACAAATATGTATATATATATATATATATATATATATATATATATATATATATATATATATATATATATATATATATATATATATATGTGAATTACTGTATACCTTGACTTACTTGAATATGATGAGGTGATCAATAGTAAACACAAATATATTTGCATATGGTATTTTTCCGGTTCCATTATTCACTTATTTGGGTAGCAGCTTTCGTGTTAGTTTTTACGAGCAGAAAACATCTTCACTGCTTTCCAAACATGTTGAAAAAAAAATCATAGGTGATTATTATTACAGGTTATAATAATTTAATTCTTGTTGACAAAATAATCGCAATAAATAAAAATCAGTGTATTGATGATTAATTTTTTTTTATAATTTATTATCCTTAAATAAATAAAGATAAAGTAAGAACAATCAATAGAGGGCAACAGTAATTTAGTCGTTACGCCCCTAGTGGGCGTAAATATAACCGTAATATCTTGCTCATCTTGAATTGTCAACCAGACTATACATTCAGAATATTTAAGATTGTCGTGTCTAGCGTCAATAGCAGCGAAACTGGCTGTGTTTATACGGACGAACAGATAGGAAGATTTTACTTCGTGAATGAGTATAAAAATAAAGAAAAAAAATGAATTGGCAAAAGAACAAGCAACATCAAGCCACTAACCATAGTTATTGTTTAAGCGCACTTATATTTATTATACATGGCCACACATACTTCAAATGTGTGCATTTTTATCTATTCGAACAATCGCAATTGCGATTGAACTGAATTGAATTGTCAGCGTCTACTTTAGGTGAGATTTTTAATTTAGCATTCAAGGGGATGATTTTAATTTTTATTTATTTATTTATTTTTTTTTGAGAATAATGTTAGATTGTGAATGTGTGAGTTCAAATGATGAAGGGAATGTATTTTCAATCGAAATATTTTCACTGCCTGAATGCTAAGTAGCAAAAATAAACTAAAGTAATAGCTAAAAATTTAAACAAAATTTAATCACACATGTGATTCTTAAAATAAAAAAAATACACATGTTTGTATGCATCTGTGCACAAGTACATATCGAGAAAAATTCGTATGCTTGGGGCTGCCTTCCACGTTTTTTTGCCAATTGACAACGCTTTATTTAATGGATTTATATAAAATTTTTAGAATATGATCTTCATATTCTATTGAATATGTATCTATTTAGGAAAATGTAAACTCTTTCCCACATTGGCTACATTTGCAACTGTGTATCTAAACTAAATAATAATAAATAACCAAATTTGAAGACAAAAATGTGCGAGATAAAATGTAGTAACTTAATTTCTATTATCGATAACATAAAAATGGGAAAAATATAGAATACTTTAAACAAACTTAATTTAAAAAAAATAATCCGGTTTCTGGGTCTTATAAGCTCTTAGATCTACGCGATCAGAAATACAGATATACGGACGGGACTAGGCCTGCCACGCCTCGTTCTCCCTGTTATATGTATATGTATATGTACATACATACGTATATTTTAACAAAAACAATATACCCACCCAGATTTTCCATGTTCAATGGATTCAGGGAATAAAAGGTTGAATGACTATAGCTCGAATTACATAGAAAATATTTAATATTAACGGAGAAGGGTGCGCTATGCTGCTGACGTGCAGAGCAATTTACATATGATGATATGTACATATATATATACATATGTACAATGTACATATGATATCTAGTATACATATTAATATAAATTTGCATACATATATATATATATATATATGTACCTAAATAATAATAATAAAACTACTTTTTTCTTGATTAATACACACAAGACCAATATACATACATATTTACACTTATATTGTATGTACATGTAAATACATACATACGTATATTTAGAAATAAAAAAATTGTAAATATGCATAATACACATACATACATACGTATATTTAGAAATAAAAATTGTTAATATACATAATACACACATATGCAAGTGTTGATACATTGTAGATAAGCCCCATCTTTACATGTTGCCAAATTAAAGCACATAAGCTCATGCATAAGTCAATAATATGTACATAAATGTCGGTAATATATGTACATACATATGTATGTACTATATACTTATGCATTTTACTTATTTGACAAGGGCATTCTATATTGTATATATGTATGTACGTACAAATTTATGAGCGTACAAATGTATGTTTATATATACAATACACATGTTTTTTTAACGGTGCACAATTTTTATTTTCATAAAGTTTCGTTCCATTTTTTCTCGATAATGAACATTATCTTAAAAATAGTTTCAGGCTGCGACTTGAATTTCTTTATGCGAATGTCCTATGTTTCGAAGCACCGCACGAAGACTACATAAGAGTTTACAAGTACTCTACGTAACTCACGCAATCGCATTCCGTGTCTTAAATATAACAGTACTCCAATTGAAACAGTGGTGTGTTCTACACAGCTCAGTACAAATAAATACGTATGTATGTATGTAGACACATGTATGTATGTACATATATACTTACGTATGTGTTTGCATTTAAGAGAATCGTGTATACATACATACATATGTACATATAAAATTCATATGCAATATGTGATAAAAATAAATTTGTGTGTAATTAGTATGCAATTTCTGCTCAAAAAGAACATTCAAATCATTCTATATACCAAAAATATTGTTAATATTTTTTAAATAAATAAAAATGGAATATCATAGGCAAATAAATTCTGTACATACACGCATAAAAATGTAGAGATGATTGATAAATTTAAGAAACAGATAACCCGTCGAGTACCTCTTGGAATTAATCTAATTCTAGAAAGAAACTGTGAGATATACATACATACATATGTATGTATGAAAATGCATACAAACTGGGGATGTTTCGGCTAAAAGAGAGGAAGAAAAAATCCTTATACGTTCTCTTACAATTTATCAAATTTTCGACTATGCTGTTTTCAGGCAAGTGCTTTATCGTACGTCAAAAACAAGTGAGAACAGTGTAGCCGTGTACATCGAATATGAACTTGAATACTTGAATGAATATAATTAATAAAAATTCAGAAAGCCTTATATCTATATATATCGATGTATTTAAGGCAAATATATTCTACCAATTACATCGTATTAAATAAGTTCACTATGTAAATTGCGGTATCATGTACATATGTATGTACATATGTATACATATGTATATTCTTGATATATGTGTTAATTATGACACTAATATTCTTGCCCACAGCATTCTAGCTGCATACGGCCACCACTTTTTGAAGACATAAATAAATAAATTGGTCCATTAGATCTCTCTCAAGTTCGCATTTTCTCTCGTTGCTTACGATCAACAAAGACATGTTAATCATAATCAATTCGGTAATGAATTCTTACTTTTCCCAATATTTTTTAAAATGCCCTGTTCTGTTCACAAGCACCAGTGCACAGTGTTTACGCTAAAAGTAAAGAGCCTGCTTTTTACTTCTTTAGTTGATAAAAACAAATCAACTTTATTATTTGAATGCTGGCTAAGAACTAACTGAAATTAATTATACAACTTCAATTTGAAGCTAAGCTGCTGCTGATGTTTAGTCCGCTGCTGATGTCGCTGTCGCCGTGGCCGTCGTCGCTGCAGTTGTTGTTGTAGCTTGGAGGTGTTCTTTGACATGGTGGCTTTCACGCTTGTGTTGTTCAATAGGCTGACAGGGCACATGTGACGAATAAGTCTAATAAGTTTTCTCCAAGTGCATTAATTTTTTGGTTAACTTCTTCGACGGTGGGCTCCCACGGTTGTGTCGTTATTTGAATTTGCGGACCCAGCGCACGTGGCAAAAAGTGTATGTACTGGGGCCTTGATAGGTCTTGGACGGAGTGTAACGATCTATTATCAAGTGTGTTGTTAACTTCTATAACTAAAGTGTTTCTAAACTTTGCTAAACGGTCTCTCACCTGCACAAGCCATCGATCATTATATATTTATTTCATAAGTCAACAACAAAGTTGTATCTTTTTATACTCTGAACCCATTGAAAATTGGAAATCATCGATAAAAATCGATAATATGACTTTGTTTGAGAAATAGCTTAAAATTTTAAAGGACGGAAAGCTGGTGATTTTACTCGAATTATTTCACAAATACCAGAATAAACAAGGAAAAAGTAACTAAAAAAACTTAGAGAAGCTTAACCCAGGTCGGGAGTGCATGTTATTAACAGCGGATAGCGCTGTTAATAAAATGGGCAACGATGTAGGAGGAGGAGGCTGCTGTTAATTAAATCTGGACCTCCTATGAGCATGAGCCCGATAGGATCCGCCCGAACACCATGTTCTGGGCCATCGGCCGTTAGTGGTGGGAACCATGCCCGGAAGGATGATGTGAGGATACACGTCAGCCCCCAGCCTTGATCGGAGGATCCCGTGCAGAAACCCCTACCCCAGGTGCCAGGGGTGATCTCTGTTTGTCCTCGGTTGGTCGCTAACATCTTGATTTTTAAAGGTATAAAGGAAACACGTTTAAGATGAGGTCTAGAGCCGTCAGAACAGGAAAGAACATTCTGGCTGGATTCGTATTCAACCTTAAGCGTCGGATTCCTCTCGTTATTAAGGAATTGACTGAGAGCAATTGAATGCGAATGCCCCAAGTGGTCGGGATCTCTGAACGGAGGAGTTATGACGTAGGTGCCAGAGCTGTTCCTCTTTGCCGTTCAGACAAAATTGTCTTCACAAGCAGAATTAGCTTCTTTGGCGTTTGGAATATTCTCTTCTTTCAAAAATTTTGAAAGAAGATGATCGAGGTTTACTTCCTCGGAAAAAAAGACTCAAGTTGTGAAAGATGAGACTGTCCCCAGCGTCACCTGCGAGACTGGGCCCGTAAGGATCCGAAAATCGTCTCTTGGCACAGCAGCGAGCTACAAATTTTAAAATGGACACCACCCTGAATGATTGATGGAAGGATATCCGCATCTATAAGAACATCAATTTGAGAGTTCTTGAAGAATAAAGGGTCCACAAAAAGAGCAGAAGCCTCAATTCGTAGTTTCGGCTTCAGCGGAGACCTAATATGGAAGTCGCAAAGTTATTGTGATTTCGCTGTCACCCTCGAAATGGCAACTTATCCAGGCGTAACAATCTCTCGGAAATAAACGTCGCCGAGTGAATTAGAGACCAGGCGGGATATGTAGCTCCTAAATGGTATACATTAATCACCACCGTGCCGAGGAGGATCCCTGGCGTATTATCAGTGAGGTAAGCTTGGATATCGGAGACGACTCCGGTAGGATACTCTTCCTATGAAGCAGGGTGTTATGGTGACCGTTTCTCTTTAGACAACTGTGATGACCTCTCGCAAAACACTTCAGACAAAGCTTTCTTTGCTTTATATAAGCATCTCATTCGTGGATGGACATCTGTAGGAAACGAGCGCACAATCGGACCGGATGGTTTTCCTTTTAACACAAATTGCATTTCTTGCTCTTTGTGTTCACTTGTGTTTCAAAAACGTTGACTCGTTTGGAAGGGCCAGGATTCGCAGGCCTCGGAACTGAGATTGGAATTGTACGAGCGCGCTCGCTGAGCAAGTGACTAACGTTCTGCCAGGCTGGAATTTTTGACTTTCTTGTCAAAGAATGCTTCCAAAGAGAGAGAGAGTGATTTTGTTACGGAATTTGGAAGTGCACAGGAACACAAGGATGCAATCCCAATTCTCCGTGAAGATTTGAGCATGCTCGATTGCAGTGACACACCTATGAGAACCGAGCCCGACTCTTTAGTGATTTTGGATAAGTTGAAAAGAGTCTTAAGCTGACTGTTAACTAACAGACTCTTATTCACAAAACAATCACATAAACAACCCCAAGCCGATGCAAACCCGTCGTCATTGAGAGGAAACTCTGCGACTAGAGCGTTTACATCGCCTGCAGTTTTAGAATTAAGGTGGAATAATTTTTCCACCGGAGTCAAACGCGGATGGTTTGTATAAATGGCCGTAAAGAGATCTCGGAACTTTGGCCAGCGCAAGTAGTCGCTGAGGAACACTTTGGTATCAACGGGTTGAAGGCGACAGCGGAGAAAAGAGCAGACGCAGGGGCCTCTATGGCTTCAACTTCACCGCTACCCCTTGACTGAGTGCTTTGGAACACACTTTTCACTGCTGACTTTTCCCATAAGACCTCAACGCGGTACTCAAACTTAATGAACCTATCCGCAGCTTTTGTATAACGGACTTGCGGTCTTTGGAGTAGATCGAGTTACGACTGGAGTTCCCTTGAGTGCGGTGGAGGTTTTCGATTCCCCGGATGGAATGGGAGACGCAGAAGAACTACACTTGATTAAGTGCGAAGCGGGAACACTCAACTGAGCTCGGCTAGAACGATCGGACATGGATGCTAATTAGAAGTTAGCTGACGGAAATTTCTGACTTTTAAACAGAAAGTTACAAAAAAAGAAATACCTGTGACACGGAGTTAGCTGTCAACAGGCAAAGAAACACAAATAGGCAAACAACTACGTTTTGCAAAATAAAACAAACAAAAAAAAAAAAATAATAAATTGAAGAATAAATAATCAATATATTAATTTAAAGAATGAATTATCTATGGTTAATTAATAAAATTTAAAAATTTTTCGTAATGGTTTTATTTATTTTTTTTTTTTAATTATTATTTGCTTTGAAAGCTACATGTTGATGCGTTGATGAACGTTGTATCACTAACCATATAACACATGACTGGATATCTAGAACAAACTTTTTCCACACATAAAAATTCAACATTGAAAAATTCAACAGAGAGCGACCCGATTAAATACGAAGCTGTGTGGGTCTTCGTATTTAATCGGGTCGCTCTCTTTTATGTTCTAGCAGTGAAAAATTAAAGGCGTATCAGTGCACTGCGAGCGCTCTACTGAAATGGTCAAATTCTCATATGAAGATCCACTATATGCTACTTTTTACTTTACTCTCTCTTTCTCTCTGTCTTGCTGCCTTCTCAAATATATACGTATGTATATAAATATATTTACTCTTCGCCACGCACAGCCTAAATTTTCCAATTGTCCTGACGCTGGCTAAAGTTAACCCCGTAAGATAAATTTTTGTGTCTAACTTCACAGAATCAAAATCCCAAGCAAGACTCAGGTAAAGAGCCTATTTGAGAAGAAAAAGACTAGGCAAAGGCAGGTCTGGCAAACTGAGGCAGCGAACGAGGCAAGAGGGGAAACGACGTAATACGTCAGAAAATATGACGAGCCAAAGGAGGCAAAGAATATATCATACGACTCAGGGCACCAAAGCGTTAACAAAAATTATATCGGATCCTGTAAGCGGTTGCAAAATATCGATACAGTTTACACGCCATTTGCCGGGTAATCAATGCAAGTCTCCAATAAGATTAAAGAAAGTGTTGGTTACTTATTTTCGGAAGAAAGGCACAATTTGTATACCCTGAAATGGGAAATCAGGGTAGAATGGTTTTATTAAATTGTATATTAACTCCCATAAAGTATATATATTCTTGATCAGGAAGACTGAGTCGAAACTGGGCTCAGAATATAAAACTACAACTTTCGGCCTCTTTAAATAATTTTCTTGCGCAACTATCTTTAATTTAGTACACACTTCAATTTAAAGGCGCAGCTAGTGCACTCTGAGAGCGAGCATCGAAGAGCGAGCAGCGAGAGAGCGAGAGAGGTAGATCGACACTTCCGTTCTCATCACTATAATATCAACTGCTGCTTTTTACAGTGGTAACTTCCTATAATGTACATTAATATTAACAATTCAACAATTAAAGTTACATTCAGATCTTCTGACTAAACAATGTTTTAATACAACTAGTACTAAACTATTAAACTAATAAGGAGGTTGCAATACAATGAATTAATGAACTGAATTCCTGATCTCTGCCTTTTTAGCTTTAACTGCTTTGCTAGCTCTTCAGTTATGAAGTTCACTTTAGAGCCGGAGTCAAAGAGGGCTTTGGCTAACTGATAGGATCCAGATTGATCCTTTATCTAAACAACTGCTGTTGACATGAGAACTTGATCTGAGGCGATCCTAGCATGATTAACAGAAGAGATCTGTGACGAAATGGGTCGAGAAATTGCCGATACGATTGCTGAGCCACTTTAAGTAGCCTCAGAGCTGTATCTATACAGCATGGTGTGGTGCGGCTTAGAGCAAACACGACAGTGGGCTGATTTGAAAACAACCACTGAATGTCCTGTTCGCAAACAATTTATTCAGAGCGGATAGCCTCTTGCGAATTTAAATCGCTTATTGTATGGTATTGCTGCGAACGAGGAATACGAATGTAAGAAATGATCATTTGATTTACAAAATACGCCTATGACTGAGTTGGCAGAGCTACAGTCGGTGAATTATTTTCTTACTGTCATGAAATGCTTTAAGACTTGTATCAGACGTAGAAGAGGCTTCTTCAACACTTAAGTGTTGATACCGTCTGTTTAAAGCAGCTTCACAATCTTGCCACAGTGGGAGCTCGTTTAAGATTTTCTTCCCATTTTGAACGTGTGCCAACATCCGCTTTCATCATCACTAAATGGATGACCATGGCATTAGAAATCTGTTTATCAAATCCTAGTGATAATAGGGACTCATAAATGGCGCGTACTGAATCAATCAGCATTCGCATAGATGATGCTGATGGGTAAGACATGATTGGCAGGACAAACAATTTAGAGATGCCGTTAAAGAATATAAGACACTGGTTGTCATACACATTTTTTAAAGCATCCAATGCCTTTGGGTAATTAGCATCTGTTATCTGATACGCCTTAACAGTACCCAACGCTTCTTGGTCCAAGCATTACAACAGATGACTGAATTTCTCTATATTTGACAGCCTTGGATCGTTGTCAAGCAAACTCTCAAAAAGTCCTTAGTGATATTCAATACTTATATTCCGAAAACACGCCGTTTAATTTTAATTTAATTTAATTAATTTAATTAATTTAATTTTGGCAAGTTTATATTAGGTAGATTTCTTGAGTGTGACACGGAGCTAATCATGGTAGAGATCGCAGGACTCTCCTTGCTTAGTTGGGTATCATAACCTCTCTTCATTAGGAGTGTCTTAGTTGACACACACACAACTCCTCTAGCGATGAACGAGGCACCAAATCAGCATTGATATCGTCCAATTTTTGTTGTGTTTTGAACGCCTTTTCTATATAGCGGTTTAATATTTCTAATCGAAACTCAATGTCGAATGGCTCGTTGGATAAAGTGTAGTCTTTCAAAGATTTATCGATATGGGCTATATCATTTGTAAAGTTTTTGTAGACACTCAACAAATGGACCGATTCTTTTCTCGCTTGCTAGTCATAATGATAAAGTTATATTCAATTGAAACCAATTTCAATCGAAACAAGCTCACCTAATGTGCAGCTACAAGCTAGGAAGAACTACAAGTTTCGAATTAGCGCGATCGTAATAAGTCTAAACTTATTACGTTGGTATTGTTAAGCCGATATTGAGCGAATACAACAAACAACTGTTAACAATGTATCACGATTGAGTCATATATTAAGAGTAGAGAGCGATTGAGTGCAATGTGCCGACATGCACACTTGCACATCCACACTTGATACTAGTGTATGCAAAGCGAGAGCTTGAGTAGCGATAAGCGCAAATGATGAGCGCACTCGATGAGCGTAAATGATGATGAGAGAAAAACGATAATGCAAGTGACGAGCGAAACGGATGAGCGCAGACTATTAGTGTAAGCAAGAGTGCAAATGATAGGCGCAAACCGAGAGCGCAAATGATGAGTGCAAGCGATAGTGCGAATAACGAAGGTTCACACAACTACAACGACATCGCACGAATAGCTGTGATAGTTGTTGCACTTGCTAGACTACAGAAACCAAAAAAGCGAACAGAAACGAAAGCTGGGATTATGCGAATTAACTGTTTTTTTGAGAGAGGTTGCATTTTTCGGCTTTTCCTTGACTGTCTATGCGTCAAGATAAAGAGCAATGGTCAAGGTCTGACCAACAAATATGTCCATATAATATAAAATAATACAATACAATACATAATACAATTAGTATGTCTTAAGTAATTCTATTTTATTAATTGCAATTACTTGATAATTTATGTATGTCCATATGTGTATATGTACTTCGCTGATTGTTGATGCAATCCATACGCCTGTTTTCCGAATCAGTCCTCAGATGAGATACACAATTCTCGGTGAAGAGTCCACCCGGGGGCGCTATTAAAAGGGTGTATGGTCCAGTCCAAACTGGGTCCACAATAGATAATGCAAAAAGGCTTGCTTGCGCTATTAGCTTCAATTTTATACTGACTTT
This sequence comes from Drosophila anceps, assembly GCA_035045945.1. NCBI lineage: Eukaryota > Metazoa > Arthropoda > Insecta > Diptera > Drosophilidae > Drosophila > Drosophila anceps. The sequence goes on along the minus strand of JAWNON010000193.1, from coordinate 42,753 downwards.
ATTTTACAAGGGGCAGCTAGAGCATTCTGAGAAGGAGCATCGAATAGCAAGCAGCGGGAGAGCGATCATAGGTAGATCGACACCACCGTTCTCACAGTGGTAACTACAGTGGTAACTACTTACAATGTACATTAATATTAACAAAATGACTTAACAAGCTTTATTGCCATATTCGTATGCTTCGTCAGGTAGTATGCAATCTATCAAAGGATGCCTTCTTGGCTGATTTCAGGCATATGATCACACGACGTGTCCTCAGTAAGAAAATCAACGTTCCATAGCTAGATTTTGTGTAAATGATTTAAAATCTTTAGTTTCATCCCACCTAGAGCGTCATGGGACTTACGATGCACAGACTAATGCATTCTCTCTATACGTTTAAGGAACATCCACTCTGCCACTATCACAGTGGAAGTAGAAGCCATCCTGAACTAGTGCCCGCTAACCCCATTGTCGTCAAACCCAAGCGACTTCAGTGCTATGACATCTGATAACCTCCTAACTGGGTATAAGGCTTTAAAGGCGAAAGATTTTTCGGGTAGCTGTAGTGGGAATTTGAAGCAATATTTTATAGGCATTAAAAATTTATTTAATTATTTATTGCTATTAATTGGGTTTACAGACTTAGTATAGACGCAAGGAAGCGACTGTCCGTCGTTTTGACCGCTACTATATGAAGTGTAAGCTTAGTTTCTTTTTCCACAACCGGGGCACTTCTCCCTCTGACCAGGGCCGGCACTTACAAGACAAGACAATTTAATTTGTTGTTATTGTCAATTTAGTTAATCTCATGTTAATTCTACGTGCCATTTTTATTTCTACAACACACGGCCATGACGCATGACGGTTTTTGGTGCCTTCGAGCTCCGTAAAGTTACTCACGGCACTGTGCGGGTCTTTCGCTTGCCATTCACTTATGAATTGAGCTTAATAACTAATAAAGGCAAAAGACTTTTTGATACATTTAACCACCAAGCTAGGAATCTGTATCGTAGCTACCACTTAACTTCGTATTTGCACGGCTCGCTCGACCGAGATGCTCGAATTCTCATATTAGGCGCTACTATATGCTATTTACTCCATACCATCTAATTCTCTCTCTCTCTCTCTCTCTCTATCTCTCTCTCTCTCTCTTTCTCTCTCTCTCTCTCTCTGCTCTCTAGAACATATATATATATACATTTATATATGTATATACTCACAAGCAGCAGCTCACAAAAATTGATTTGTTCGCCTAAAGATCCCATTTTTTCCCTTCTGAACAAACGAACGAGTTGAGCTCGCTTTCTGCTGCACTCAATTTCGCGAGGATCCACCATGACCATGGCAGCGAAGTATCTTATTAGTTTGCAAGCTGCCTCCTACTCCAGCATGGTGTTGACGAGGTTGTCCACTCTAATAGCTGCCCACTGCTTCCTCTAACAAACCCCTTTCCTCGAGGAAACGTCCACACACGAAAATGGTGTGGTTTAGCGTCTTCCACTAGACCTTGTCCATACCAGGGGTATTCATCAAATTCCTCATGGCCAAACAATTTCATATAGCTGCGTAAGCATCCATATCAAGAGAGAATCTGTGAAAGATAAAAATTTATTTCGTGCTATTTAATTTATTAGTGCGTACCTACTGGTAGTTTCAAGCGCAGTACACAGTCGTATACAGAATTCCATAGGAGAGGCCCCAACCCCGATTCTTGGGGGACTTCAGCAGACACTGTATGAGTTTGGGAGACCGTCACCCGTGTTTTAAATAAGTGTTCTTCTTCTGAAGTAACTCTTTATTTTCTCTTTGGGACATTATATTGAGACGGCGCATCCAACACCATATCCTAGCAGGCTGTGTTGCTCGCACTTTTAATGTCCAGAGTCACTATGCTTTAATACTGCTTCGTCCCATCTGGGCCCTTGGATGACGGAAGTTGCAAGGTCAACAACTTTACATAATGCATTTGTTGTTGACCGGACCTTCCGAAATCCATATTGTTTTGGTGTCAGATCACCGGCACCAGCGATTACAGTCCCCAATTTGTCAAACCTTTCCCATGGTGTCTAAGAGGCAGATTGACCTATAAGAAGATTGCTCCTCTTGTAGTTTTCCTGACTTGGGTAGTAATACCAGGAATGGATCTTCTAGATTACAGGAAACGTTTAATTCCATTAACGTTCTGAAATAGTGTGAGCACTCGTCGAGTCCTGATAAGCTGACGCATAGTCAGGGCCATGTATGGAGCCTAATCTTTCTTGGAAGAGCGTTTTCACTGTTGCCCCAAAGGTCAAATTCTGCGGAGTCACATAAGTCAAGAAAGCTCTCTCGTTTGCTTCTCCGTATGACATTTTTTTAGCGACCTTCTCGCCACCTGGTAAGCTAACAGACTTTTTATATACGTAGGCTTGTCGCGGGTCCGTTAGTAGCTTCTTCTCGCCTGAATGCATGTACGGCGCTTTTTTGTTTATTGCTCGTTCCACCAGTACATAGGCGCTTGTTGTCGCATAAACTACTTGCGCCGTTGGATACTACTGTTGCAGGCACTCTGTATTTGAGCAACCATTTGGCAAGCTCTGAGCATTGCCAATAGATCCCAGCGCCTGGATGGCCTCCGAAAAGACGGTGGGATTAAGATAAGATAAGAATTTCTCCACAAAGTTTTCGCCCTGTCAGGTGACTTTCCGATTGTGAAGAGCAATATGATCGCTGATCATATAGCCGTCGCAAAAGCTACACTTTGCTCCCCGGAAAGTGAAGTGACAACAGTAATGTCAATTTTATTCCCGGCAGCAGCCTGACTGCAGGTAAACTCATGACTAGAGTTGAGCAGAGCCACGTCCAGCTTCGCAAAGACGGCAAGTAGTATACGGCCTCTGGCATTTATGGTATGACTTCCCAAATCTATCGCCCATGCGTTAAAATCCCCTGCTATAAAGGCCTTCAAGCCCATTGCATCCTCGGCGAGGTCATCAAGCAGTGTTGTAAATTCGCTGAACTGCATGTTGGGGGCCAGGTAGCAACTGCATAACTATAAATTGCCGTATCGGGCGCGTACGAACCCATTAAATGACTTGATATTTGCAAGTAACTCGCTGGGTTGCCGCATATCCACATCACCGCTTTGCATCTGCAGCCCATATCCTGGCTCTTGCCTTTGCAACTGGCAGAATGACAGCAGCTCTTTATTGCGACTTGATCGCATCAATGGAAGTCGAGCTGTCTTTTATTGATATTTGGCTCGATAATCTCCTCTTTGCTCACCAAATTATCTAAATAGCAAATCTCATTCTCAATTCCTACCGCACATTCGCTAATTTTTTGTATTTTCTCAGTGAAAAACAGAGTCCAAATTGACGTTTCCGATGGAACACTTTTGCGATAGCGACCATACTCCACAAAAACACAACATAGCTGTGTAAGGAAATTCATATGTATTCACAGATACCAGGATGCATCAAGCTATATTATATATATATATATTGCCAAAATGACTTGTAGGCCATAAATGCTCATTTGACAGTCACTTTAAAATTTAAAAATTTACAAACTACTGAATCGCGACACATTCGCGACACATTCAACATTCGACAAACATTCGTCGCGAAAACATATTCTTCATGCGCATCAACGTTTTCATACCCTTCACACAAATAATAATAATAATCTGAAGAATTTGCATGAGCATGGAAAACGCTTTCAGCAGTTTTTCTCTTCGCTCGAAAGGAAAAAATGCGATCTCTGAGCGAACAAATTTGAATTTTTGTGAGCTGCTGCTTGTGCATACATACATATACATATATATGTAAGTTAACACATAAGTAGATATATAAGCATTAATACTTTTTCATCCGCTACAAATGCATTTAGCTGACATATGAATGAGCCGATCGCACTGGTTGGCAACGGTGAACCCGAAACTTGACTATGCTGCAATTGCCCTCGTTATCGTTTATGCTGAGTCGGCTCGCCGACTGTAGCTTTGTAGCTTACGATGCCAGTCTTTAGCTTGGGCCTTAGTTTTATAAGTCAGTTCTGTACAAGACATTAAATAAATGTCACATTGCTCCGGCATTTAGCCGTAAATCAATTCTTATTAATCACATAAATTGCTTAGCCACAAGGCCTGTAATCCGGGAGTAAAAGTTAGGTCTCCATCCTAAATTTCACCAGAAGACCAATCCAGCTGAGTAGCCACCTAGACGCCTACGCCGCCGGAATATATTGCAGCATCGTAGGATAAGTCGAAGATCGCCGCGATTGCATAATTTGTACATTCATATATATTTGAAAGAGCAGAGAGAGAGAGAGAGAGAGCAAGAAAAATAGCATACAGTCATTCTCCGCATGAGAATTTGACCATTTCGGTTGAACGCTCGTAGCGCACTGACTATGCTGGACCATATTTTCACTGCCTGAAGCGATAAGCGACCGATACGAGCAAATACGAAGTTGATTGGTCTGGCAAGCAGCCACGGTATACGTTGAAAGCGCTTGTTTTACTTGTCTTGTCTTTGTGTTGTATGGTTAGTGTTTATATCTCGGACGTCTTTACAGCTAGTGCCCCCTAATTTTGCATTTAGTTCTATGAGTATTTTAATAAAATATACAATTTTAATTTTTGTTATATTTTGGATACCAAGCCCCCTTCACCTTAAATTAAAAAATTACGTATTTCAAATAGTAGCGACGTGTTTTGGCAAATAAAGTTTGATTCAGAAAGAACATCTACAAAAACACCTATTCAACACTGAAGTTCCCATAATATAGCCAGCCCAAGCTGTCGCTGCGTAGTTAGCAGAGCGCCTGCTTTTGCGCGAGTCCCTTCGTATGTGTGTGTGTGCATGTGTTTTTTTGTATATATGTACATATATATGTATGTTTAGTATATGTAAAAGAAACAGAATGTTTAGAATATCGGCTCCTTGCAGAGTTCAGGTATCTCCTAGTCGAAAAGTCTCGACTAGAGTAGTCCGATATATTTATCGGATGTGTTGAAAAATGTTTTAATATAACTTTTAACAATAATCCTTTGTCGTGATAAAATGATGCAATTATTGCGGTATCCCGAGTTATTGAAGTTTTCAATGCCTTGGCCCAAACGTTATACACTTAAAAGCTGCCGCAGAATAATTAAACCAATATTCATAAGATGATTTAAAAAATATACATGAGCTGTATTTTATTTTATTATTTTGTCCAACATAACTGATTAAGAATTTAGATACTACAAAAGAAATTTGATTACTTTAAGTGATTTAACTTTTAAGTTATTAATTACTTACTATTATGCACTACACGTTAGATAATAAATTATACAAACATACATACACATTAAGATCGTTTAGAGCTAAACTTCAATACTAATTTATATATTTTCTGTTCCCTTTTTTATTATATGGTTTAACCAATAAGACTACAACATCTCACGAATAGTCATCGCCACTGTATTCGTCATCTTCATCAGATGACATAATTTTGCGCCGTTTCTTTTTATTGCGTGGTTGGTATTGTTTACGCGCATTAAGCTTTGCAGGAGAGAGTGCTGTTTTCGCTGTACGAAAAGTCAGTGTATCGATGCTGGGCGTTTCCTATATTATAGATTTTTTATATTAGATTTGAGAAACAAGTACATATATTGTAAGCTTACAGCAATTAATGTAGTTGATGATGCTTGGATTTTACAGTAAGTCACACCTGGAATAGAAACAGAGTTTGGCTTGTCATTTAGTATTTGACTAGGCCTTGTTGAGTTGAAAGAGCTATCGTCTGTTAATCCCGAATTATTCAATTTTGACTTGTCTCGAGATTCATCTGCATCAGAATCGGCATCTTCTGGATCTAGTTTAAGCATTAATTGTTTGAACTGAAATTTAACAGATATTAAGTTAAAATATAAAATCAGTTTAGAGCTACTCACGTCCAAATATTTTACAACAAGATCTAATTTTTCGTCATTCGATAGTTCCCTAGAAAAACAGTCAGAACCTGGGTTTGTAAAATTTTTAGTAGGTTGCTTTTTAATCACATCAATTGTTGTTCTTGGATTAAAATCTGCAACTACCCTACGTGTTACCGCCTTTTCATATAATTTCTGCTCAGAGGGCGAATAACGTGATATTTTGCCATCAGTTAAGCCATACATTTCCTTTAGATGTTCTTTTAGTACAAGTAGTAGCATACATGCTTGGGCGGAAGTTATACATTTCTTTATTTCGGTCATATCTTCAGGAAGACGAGTAAAAAGAACATGTGGATCCTCCTCATCATCATCGTCCTCAAGAACGTCTCGTCCCTTGTCACTTGGTCTTAGATGTTCTTTAAAAGTTGTTAAAAGATGTGTACCAGCCATCGATATAAGTAAATCAATTTGATGGATCAGATACAGAGGCTCATCTTGAACCGCATATGGAAAGTATGCAAGATTGTCGGCGATATATAACATTTGCTGCAATGATGTTTTATTATCATCGAATTGTTTTGTAACCGTTTGAACCAACGCGCGCCTCTGAGGCTTCGTGGTTCGGAGTAATGTATACAAAAAGTCATTCAAGGCAGTTGTTACTTGATCTGGACCACGTTTTCTAAAATCAATCATTTTTTTTTTTAATTTTTATTTCACACGAATATAATAAAGTTACTCACGCATAGCCTCGTATTATTTCATTTTTCGCCTTGTTGTTTGCTTGCAATATTTCCTGTAGTTTAAAGCAAAGTTGAAGCCCGAATTGAACTTTCATATTTACAAACCCTGAATATGTTTTATCAATATCTTTCAACAAAGCATCTGCTCTATGGGCTGACTAAAATTAAAGTCCATTAAACATTATTCATATAATTGCAAGTTTTTTTAACTTACCTCAATCTTTAAATCGGTGCTCAAACATATCAAATATGGTACCATTCTAACTGGATGTACCAAGCCTTGGCGAAGAACAATTTGCACAACTTTGACTGCCCACAGCCGGACTGCGTCATCTTGATTAAGAAAGCAGTCAAGAATTTCTTCCAGATACAGCTGAATGATACGACTAGCCATTCCAGATGAAACATCATTCATTTCCTTTAAGTCTTCGTGCTTTGATTGCTTTTCCCCTATATAGATATTGTTATTGATATCACAAAAAAAATTGGTTTATTATGTAATACTAACATTCTTTCTCTTTGTTGTGCATAAACATCTCAGATTCAGTCAAATAAATCCAAATATTTCGCATACATATTATTTTTATTCCGCCATCATTTGAGGATGACCTCAGTAAATCACAGTAAAATTGCTTGAGCTCTGATCGAGTTAGATAATCATCGTTCATAACACAGAAGGAGCCAAGTGATATAAGTGCTTGTTTACGAATTTCGTGATTTGAACAACCACAAAAGAACATTAAACACTCGAATACGTTATCGCATATTGTAAGAGGAAGTCCATTATTTGCTTCACCTAAAAGTATTTTCCAACGTAGTTCAACAGAGTTTTTAAGAGAAATAGTATTTACCTAATGCTATTGGGGAGCTAAAATCAAAATATCGCATCAAAATACCAATAGTGAATAAACTTCTCCGAAAGCTAGGTGTGTAAATATTGTCAATATTGAAACCATTTTGCTCAACTTGGTTCCTAGACAGCTCCAGAACACGGTAAAACCTATAAGTAATGTATTTAAAAATTATGTTTGTTTGAAGTTAATTTATCCTTACTTTTGAAAGCAGTCGCGAATTAATTTAAAATTTTTTGTAATCTTATTTACGAGCGCTCCCAAACAAGAAACACAACTGGTAACTTCAGCTTGATTTCGTGATACTACTAGTAGCATCAGATGTTCTTCTAAAGAAGCCAAAAACGATTCGCTCGCATTGTTAACTAGAGGGACAACCTTTTCGAGAATATCAGCCACAGCACAAATAAATTTTGCTGCAGAAGCTGAATGGCATTTAATATTTAGATAAGGCTCTATTGTCATAGCATGTCTGATCAAGAGCTGAGGCCGCACTTTAGCTAGCAAATGCAGTGTAGTTATGCAGCCAAGCATGCGTGCATTGTCGGTGTCCTCCAATTCAATTAGCCTGTCTACAAGACCATCAGCTAATTGCTGGCAAGCTAATACAATCTCTTGTGGCGGTTCTGTATTTTTTTTTACAGTTTCCTGAGTACTTCCATCAAGCTTAACCATATTTTCTTTTGGCTTGAAAATCTAGAGAAAAAAAAACTTATTGAAAAAACAAAAAAAAAAAAAATAATTTTCACATACGCTCATTAGAAGACCTTCCAACCACGTCGTACCAGTATCGTGAGCTGTGTTCACCACATCAATAATTTGATTAATTTTGCGTTGTATGCCGTACTGCAAATAAAAACAAGTATGAACGTTTCAGTCGGGCGCTCGTTACTGCAGAATACTCATTCACGGCCAAAAAATTCCAAAATGTAGAATTTTCTAATTTTTCACGTCACATATAATGGAAGATACACTTTTTACCGATTTGCCACGCCCAAAATGGCCGTAGATATATCTTTTTGATGTAAGTCATCTAAGATATCGAAAATGCATTTCCGGATTTGCTACACCCATGGACCCATCGGAAAAATTTTTAACACTTTATCAGACGAAGGTACGCATGAGTATACATATATTCGAAATTATAAGTTTTTTAGCTTCAATGATTTACGTTCATACGAACAGATGGTCGGACGGCAACACGGTCGTTGTACAAAACCAATATATTCATTTCACTTCGTGAATGAGTATAAACAGATATAAGCATTAATATAAAAATGTTTTAAGCAGACCTTATCATTCTTAACACATGGTGTGAACCACATTTTCATAAATACTTCCGTAACAAGCTTCTGAATTCCTTCTTCGTCATTAACTCGTCGTATCATTTTAACACAGATTTCAGGTATCTTTTCGAAATCGGGATATTCGATACAAATATCGCGCAAAATTTTTATAACACGTTTTCTTACTGAAACACCAGTATCCTGCAAATAAATATATTTATGTATTATTGATTCATATATCATTGAACATAATTTTTACCAATATTCGAGTCGAAAGCATATCATAGTATTGATCTATTAATTCCTGATTACTAAGAACAAATTTTCCTACTAGGTCAACTGCAGCTTCGCGCACTGATATAGCTGTATCTAGAAATTTTTGATTAACACCCATTTGCATGTCTTTTCGCTTTAGTACCAGAGGATCCACTTCAACAATGTTTGCTAGACATTTCATTGCTCGCGTTCTCACAGCTATTGATGGTTCACTGTGAAAAAGGTAAATGCTCAAACTATTATGATATAGTAAGAAAAGGAAACTTACTTTACGACTAAAATAATTTTTTTAAGACATCCATCAAATGATTGACTAAATGGCCGTTTCGTAGCTAAATATTGAGCTATCAACTGTGCATTATTATAATCTATGTACGTTTTTATGTGTTGATGACTTTGCTCGCCCACTGGATATGGTTTTATTTTACTAATCAAGTACTGTTTTCGTTCCTCTAACACATTAAAAATTTCAAGATTGAGCTCATAGTCAACAACATCGACAGACAGATTGCCGTTTTTATTAGAGTCGTCAGGGTCATTCTCGTCACAGGACCCCGAATCTGATGTATCAGAATAGTCACCTTAAATAGTAAAAGAATAAAGAAATTAAATCATATATTGAATTTTTAGTTTCTTGAAGTTTTTTGAAAAACATAATTTATCGTTAAGTAGAGTTAAAATTTTAGTTCTCTAGTCGGATATGTCCGACTACGATATACCATGACGCAACGCAGAACTAATATTTCAACCATTCTATGGGTCTTTTATACAGTTCTTCAAACAACAAATTATTCAAATATTTTTTTTCTGCTGCACATACATACATATGGATACACAATTAACTAAAATGATCAAGTCAGAAGAGTCCAAATAGAAAGAATTTTTAAAACAAGAGTGCTTTATTTGAGATTGCTTGACTAGGAGATACCCAAAAATCCTGCAAAAAGGTCATTTTACAATCGTTTTACGCTTTTTTTTTTACATAGCAAACAATAAATGCACTCTGCTAACTGCGCAATTTACGAATCTAGTGCGCATGAGCTGTATTATGGGCTTCACTATGGGTACTTGATTAGTGAATAATTTTTTTTTGTAGATAGACTGGATCTAACTGTTAGAGCGTGAAAATTTGAAAGCGAAATCAAATTATCGATTCATATCGATTATAAGAAAATGGGATGAGTTGTCAAAAAAAAAAAATGATGAACTCATGCATGTTATACTCGAGTATACATTTAAAATTTCAGATCTGTTGCTTCTGTGGTTTGCGAGATCGCTGCGTTCATACGGACGGACAGACGGACATGACTATATCAACTCAGCTCGTCATCCTGTTCAAGAATATCTACGCTTTGTGGGATCTGCCACGCCTCCTTCTGCCTGTTACAAACCATTTTGATTTCGGGGTATAACAACTTACCAGTTCGTTGTTTTAAACGAGACTTTGGTTTCTTTGAAGCAAACGCTTTATCGCCTTCTTTTATTCTGCGCCGTTGGTAGATTACGTCCCGGTACCATTGAGCCAAAAAAAAATGTCGCGCATAGTCCCATATTAGGTTCTCCTCTTGTGCGTTTACAGCTAGAAAATCTAGAAGAATTTTTTGAAGAAACTCCGTTCGCTGCTCTTCAGGATGAAGTTCGATTTTCGACTACAATTATTAAAATGCTTTATGAAATCGTTATTTAAAAGTTATATTATAATACATACACTAGCTATAGACAAATCGCCTTCCTTTTCTTGCTCTGCTTTTATTGATTTAATCATGGAATCAATGATATTTACTTTGCAACGAGACTCGACAGTATCTTTTCGCAAACGAGCTGCTACGATTCCAAGATAATCCAACGAAACAAGCCGAATACTCTGTTCTATAGATTTATCAGATACGTAACGAACTAGCATAGTTCCTAATAGTGAAAGCAATAGCTCTGAAGCTGGCCATTCGGGCTTGTTAACAGTAGCCAATAGATCATGAATAAAATTTTCAAAGAGCGGACGGAAATCAGTTTCGTTGGTGCGAGATTTACATTTATTTAAAAAAGTCGTTAAAAAGTTGCCACCAATACTAACTGCGACATCGTACTTTTTTAGCACAAGGATATCCTGATTAGGTTTTACGATTTGCGTAGCACCGCTTGGTAAATTATCATCATCCATTAGATGTATCGATTTTGTATTACTTTTGCCGCCATCCCAAAGAGCATCCGTTAAAATTGTTGCGCACTGTATTAACTGGAGAACAAGTGCAGTAACCATTTGAATATTTCCACCATTGTTTGTAAGTTTATATGGACGTAGATTCTTTTTTGATGAAGGCAAACGATCAATAGATGATAAAATATCTCCTAAAATACTGTTCCGTATTTTATCATATCTTTCCTTTCGAAAAATCTATAAAAATATATAATTTTAAAAACAAGATATTTAAATATAATTGTAAATGTAGCACTAAATAACACACTTCGAAGAAGCGTTTTATACCCCGATCCCATTGAAAATGATAAATCAGAGTATAATGGTTTTGTTAGAATGTATTTAACAGACAGAAGGAGGAAGTAGCTGACCCCATAAAGTCAGGACTATTAGGATTAGGACGACGAGCTCAGTCAATTTAACTCTGTCCATCATTCGGTCCGCATGTGTGAATGCGTCGATCTCAAAACGTATATGAGCTAGAGTTTTGGAATTGTAGGTCCCTGATTAGCACGCGCAGAACAACAATAACTATTACCGTTTTAATGTTATCGATTTAAAACCTTATCGATAATAAATTCTTGAAATTGCATGTGGTATTTTATGTATATTTTATGCATATTTATGTATATTTTATGCAATTTTGATTTTTGTTATATTTTGGATGTCGGCTCTAAATTTGACCAAATTCATATAGTTTTAGTTTAGTTGTATAAATAACCAATATGTGAAATTTACACAACCATTTTACCCTAAATTCAAATTTACCATTTGTTAAAAAATAAATTATTAAAAATATTGTACTTACTGTTGTAACAAGCTCCAAGCAAACAAACTGCAGAGTTTCAATATTGTCTACGAAGAATGGCTCAATTGCAAGTGTTGATAATGGTAGTACGATGGTATCGACAAATATACATTTATCAAAGAGTGCCACGAATACCTTTAAAAGCTCAACAACTTTAGAATAAAAAAGTTGTAAACTGCGATGATGACTTTGATGGGGCTTAGCTTTTTTACGTTGACTGGTTTTTTTAACACTTTTTACTGTATAGACAGGATCGTGTAAGGGAAATATAGTTTCACGCAGTTGAAATTGAGCAAATTTAATTATGTGTGAAATATTATCTTCTTGCAAAAACTTCAAGTCGCTCACTGTTGAATAAATATTACATATGAGTAGGCACGCATCCATTGCGTTTAATATTTTTTCTATAACTTCATCATCGACTATATCATCTTCGTCTTCCTACAAAACAAATGTATAGACTTTGGTCATTTAACAATAAAAGAAAACTAATACCTGTCCAGCAGAATAATTTCTGGCCAAATAAACGGTTCGCATGGCGTAGTTAATAAGCAGAGTCAGTTTGTTTTTTGGTATTGAATCCAATGCTTGCTTGGCTTTTAACTTTGCAACATCATCACTCATTGTGTTTAGAAGTTTTGGCGAAATACACTCTATATTTTCATCTACATCTTCTGTAAATATATTCAAATTTTTGATATTTTGGCAAAAAAAAAATTAATTTGGACTAGATATAGTATTAAATTATTAGCAACCTGTATCGAAGTTTGGGGATTCTGTATCATCTAACATTTCAATTATTTGCTCCATATTTTTCATAAACTGTTGGTATGTTTGAGAACGGATAACTTCTTCTTTAATTCCATTTGGTGTTGGTAGGGCCATTATACGTTCAACTCGACGCAGTTTGGGTTTTGAGACTATAAAATGATTATAACAAAAAATTAGGTTACCTAAATACTTCACTTATACAAAATACTCACATATTTGCTCTGGAGGAATATCACCGAGAGAAACGGCTAATTTTCTTTTAGTTCCAGTACGTTTCTCATCTGCTTTAATTACAGCAAACATATCTGAAGATGATTGTGCAGAACTCATGATTGTAGACTCGGTCGTCGGAATAATAGATATCCCAGATGAATTAAAATCCGCAGCTAATGACAGGTATTCACTAACAGGGTGCTTGCTAGTTGTTTCCTGTAGTAACCCCATATTTCTAGCCATTTCTGGTGACTTTTGTACAAACTTTTTAATACTCTGTTGCATAAGAAGAGCATCCTCAACGTTAAGACGATTTATACATACCCGAACCTGGGATTTGCCGCTTGAAGACGTGGATGCTGAGGTGGCGGTTGATGTAAGATTTGTGCATTGGTTAAAGTCGTTTACAAATGTACTATTATTCGCCACAATCACTACCGACGTTGAAGGCGAAGAAGGTTTGGTGCATTGTTGCTGGGACTTAAAAACTTCTTGATGCTGTAATACACCTCCATCGGCGACCTGCTGTCTTTGTAGGTTCAATACATTTTGAAAATTTCCTTGAATTGACAATGTAGTTGTTGAAGGAGCTTGAAATGTGTTCTGATGTAATTGATGATGGGCAAATGATGAGCTTGTGCTTTTGTTTTTGGGCAAACTAATGGGATCTTGATGTTGGTATTGATGACAATACGATTTGAGTTGCTGTCCATGTTGACTGGTGTTTAATAATTGAATTTGAGTAGACTGCTGTTCCTCCTTTATTACTTTGTTTGCTCGAAAAACTGCGCTTTCTGGCATAGCATTTTGCCCTACCGTAAGATTTTCGATGGATTCCACCTGAAGTCCACTAGACCTAATATCACGCTGATCAGGTAAATGCCTTGTAACATCAGCGCTAAAAGTTAAAAAAAAGCAGATATCGAATCAATTCAAAAGACTCATTTGCTCGTACATTTATTATTATAGTATTTACGGTAACCAAGAGAATTGAACTGATAGTAAGACAAGTAAGACCGTTGTAATCGGGCGTTACGTTAGTGCACTTTACTACGCCCTCTATAGGCGTTGATATATCCGCCATATCATTCTAGACTTGCATTGTACATCAACAATGGGCGCCATATCTTTTTGATCTTGGGTTGTCAACGCGAGTATACATTCCAGCTCTGTACCACTTTAACTTTAATAGCGGCGAAATGTTTAAGTTCATATGGACGGACGGACCCACTTTCGTGAATGAGTATAATAATTCACTTTCGTGAATGAACTTGTATTACATATCTCTAAAATTCGAATTTTTAATATTTAAATTAGACTACCATTTGTCTATCTACAAATTATATTCACTTGATGTATCTAGTCTTATCCAGGTATTAAAATTGTATTTATTACGAACATTTTTAATTAAAATTATCAACAAATCAATTTTTTTTTTTCTAGATTATTTGAATTATTTAACTGTTTTTTAATTTTTAATTTCTCATTCTCACCTGATTGATTGATGAATATATTCCTTGTGATACGGATGCTGCTGATGGTCAGTATTTAAATTGTATGCCTCCTTACAAATATCGTTTGCATTATTAATGAAGCCCATTTGTTTGGAATGCATGGGATGCTCCTTCTGTAAATGTTCCGTGTGGTGTTGTAACGTGGGATCATTTATTGCTAAAATGAAAACCAGTTTTAATTGCTTTTATAACGTGTTCATATTTCACATCACATTACCGGTCCGCCGTGGAGTGTTAAATACAGTTGGGCGATAGTTGTAAATACCCTGCAGTAGTTCAGGGTACGTACTAATATTAGCACCATGTTGCTGTACGGTATATTGAGGCTTAAGTTCTCTACAATGAAATACAAAATAATATGATTTATTTTCTATGCATCTGAGGCAATTTTTGATTTATTTATAAGTAAACTTACATATTATCAGAATTTGTTTGCTCAATGGCATTCACCAACTGTCTTACTAGGTTTTCATCACGGACTGACAATAAATTATTGGATTCATTGGCCACCAACGAATGGAACAGAAGCGATTTATTAAAGGATGCAGCGCTATGTAGACAATCAGATACAGGCAACTCGCTGAGCACTAAATAAAAATTAAAAAATATGTTATGAAATAAAAAACATAAACTACCACTTTTACTTACAATCAGAAGTGCTGGTTAGGCCAGCTAAAGTTGTGACGGGAACACTTGGGATGTCACGGTCCCCCATTATAGAGAGAGAAAATCGTTCGTCAAATAACTAACAAATATATAGAATACATAAGAATGACCGATCTTATGCGGCTGAAATTTGATGATAATTTCTAAACATCTATTTTATCTGAAACTATAAAAATAAAGAAAAAGACGTTTAATTATTCATTTTTGACTGCCATTTTTTTTTTTAAATAAATCTTTTTAAATACATATGCTTGCAAGGGAAAATGCACCCACAGATACAACTTGAGTTTTGTAAGTCAGTGATATGAACATAGAATCTACATCAATGTTATGTACATGTGTATGTATAATAAATATGTATATGGATTTATATTTGCACTTTCAACATTTTGTGATCATAAAGCAGCCATTAATTATTGTCACACATATAACAAAAGTAATACACACCAAAAATAAAAATTATTTGATACACAGCATATCAAGAAATTAGTGCACTCAGTAAATTGGTTAATATTAACAGAACTGAGCAGAACTAAGTCTACTAATATGACAATTATATGTATTAGAAATTTTTTTAAGCATTTACACAAATTCTAGATGGTATTGAGCGATTATAGTATGATAGAAATATTTTGTTTTATTTATTAACTCCCTTCAACAATTCCCATAGCCAATATGGCTGACACACATGCTCAAATGCTATTTGCTACATCATTTTTGAGTTTTGTACAAAGAAGCTTTTTTATTCCGTGTGAATCTATGCGTGAACCACTCGAATTCTAACCAAGGTATCGTCTCCAAATTACATAGTTAAGTGTGTTAATTCACGACTGTTAATTTCACGACTGCGCCACAAAATTAAATGTCATGCTCAAGCAAACAGTAAAAGCATTAACCATACAACGCATAGACCGGACATATCGTCTACAAATACCAACTCGCCTCCACACCAGCAGCAGACATGTAACCCCAGACTATCACCCCACCACCACCATGTTTAACATTTGGCGTAATATTCGTTTTGTCGAATTCAGTTTTCAGCTTTCTCCAAACAGTTTGGCACCCGTCCGATCGAAATATATTGAATTAGCTCTCATCTGAGAACAACACTTGACTCCAGCAATTATATGGATTATAATATATTATATTAATATTCCTTAGCGTAGTCTAAACGTTTCTTTTTATTCACATCTGTGATACAGGGTTTTCGTCTAGCCACACGTGCTTTGTAATTGGCCTCGTGCAGTACTCTGCGTACCGATATCGGCTGCACATCCTTACAGATTTCTTTTTTAACTTCAGCAGCAACCTGTGGTTATGATATTTTGGGATTCTTTTTCACCTTTCAAGCGATTTCCCTGCATTCAGGGTGATTAAACAACTTTGGGCGGAGTGTGTGTTGGGAACTTTCCAGGTTTCGGGCTCCTTTGAAGCGCTGCACAATGCTTCGAAAAATAAATGGGCTTCTTTCCATTATCTCTCCAATTCCTGCATAAGATTTGCCTTGATCGTGCAAATGCATGATAATTTTTCTGGGAGCTACCGATGTTTCTTTTCTTTTTTTGGTGCCATTTTTAAGAAAAGTAAAAAAAAGCTCAATTCTCACAAAATTTTTTATATTTGAATGCAAATGTGCTACGTTTTAACACTAACCATACAACACATAGACTAGACCAGTAGAATAAGCGTTTTCAGCGTATAGTGAGGCCGCATGGCGGACCAATCAACTTCGTATTTGCTCGTATCGGTCGCTTATCGCTTCAGGCAGTGAAAATATTGTCCGGCAACTGAAATGGTCAAATTCTCATACGGAGGATGACTGTGTGCTATTTTTCCTTGCTCTCTCTCTCTCTCTTTCTCTCTCTGCTCTCTCAAATATATATGTATGTACATATATATATGTAAGTATGTTTGCACAAGCAGCAGCAGCTCACAAAAATTCAAATTTTTTCACCCAGAGATCGCATTTCTTCCCTTTCGAGAGAAGAGTATACCAAACTGCTGAAAGCGTTTGCCATGCTCATGCAAATTATTTAGATTTTTATTATTATTTGTGTGAAGGGTATGAAAACGTTGTTGCGCATAAAGAATATGTTTTCGCGACGAGCATGCACACACACTTACAGTCCTTTGCCTACATTTAAAAGCATTTGTGTGCCTGTGTGCGAAACTCTATTCTTGCTGCTTGTGGAAATTGTAAGAACCCAGCGTTTGATGTTGCTTGACCTTGCGAATTGCATACACACATTTGATAGAATATTTCGAGTGTGTCGCGATTCAGTAGTTTGATAATTTTTGAATTGTAGAGTGACTGTCAAATGAGCATTTACGAACTGCAAGAACTGAATCAGTGCAGAACACTTGTGCTATAATAACAACAACTAGACTTGTGTAACCAAACAAAAAACATCCAACTTAGAAGGAAGGAAGGACGACTCAGGTGACTCAACATTCATCAACCATCGAAGAAGACACCAATTACGTTAGCAAATACAATTAATTCTTTTTGTATAAAAATATTCTTGTACTAGTTAAGAAAATTTTTTGTATATATTATAATTGTACTAACCTGGACGATTTAATTGAAAATTTTGAAAAATTACAAGTATATAACTACACTTTAAAAATGGCTAATAGTTTAACAGCAGATTTGGTAGCTTAACTGATTGCTAATCAAACTAGATCACTTCAAGAACAAATTGCACAATTAAGATCACAATTAACATTATCATCCAATAACGAACAAGAATTTAGGGCTACTCAATGATACAATTCGTTGCGACGAATCATTCGACGTAATCAAGTCTTTACCCGAATTCTCAGGCAGTTACAACGCATATGTTATCTGGCGAGAAGCTGCATGCGGTTCAATGCGTATGTATAACGAAGGTAGTAGAAGGTACGTAGGTGCCTTAACAATATTAAGAAACAAAGTTAGAGGTAGGGCAAACGATACTCTGACTAATCACGGTACCGTACTTAATTTTGAAGCAATACTTGCTAGGCTAGACTTTGCATATAGCGACAGACGTCCAATGCACATTATAGAGCAAGAATTGAGCATACTGCGACAGGGAAATTTAACAGTCCTTGAATATTACAATTTAGTTAATAAAAAATTACCGCTGTTAATAAACAAAACTATTATGACATACGGCAACAAAGCCGATGTAATAACTGAAATAAATAATAAAAATAGGGAAAACGCTTTACGAGTTTTCATCTCAGGCCTAAACGGTTCTTTATCAAATATTCTGTTTTCTCTTAAGCCAGAGAGCTTACCGAACGCTTTAGCAAAGGCTCAAGAGTTAGAAGCAAACAATCATTTTGCTTATAATCATTTTATTAATACGCAACAATCGAATGTTAATAAAAACTATCAAAAGAAAAATGATAATTCAGACCAACCCCATAAGAACTATAATAATCATTTACGATTTAATCAAACTTCACAAAATCAGAAAAACCCTAATCCTCAGCCTCCTCAAGAACCAATGGATGTTGATAGATTCATTTAAATACAGATCCCAAACTATCACTAAAATCAAAATTTTGAACAAGCAAAAAAAAAAGAGTATTCTCTTCACAATGCACTCAACAACCAAATAAGGT
This sequence comes from Drosophila anceps, assembly GCA_035045945.1. NCBI lineage: Eukaryota > Metazoa > Arthropoda > Insecta > Diptera > Drosophilidae > Drosophila > Drosophila anceps. The sequence continues at coordinate 23,935 of JAWNON010000193.1, read as the reverse complement.
CATGCGAGTCAACATCATTCAGGAAATTCATTCCCTTCATCTGCAGAATAGATAAAAAAAATAAATAAAAAATTAAAAATATTAATTGATACAGGCGCTAAAGCTTGTTATATAAGAAAGGGTATATATGATAACCCAGAAGAATTAATTATTAAAAAAAGAATAAAAACTGTTAATGGGTACAGTATTCTAACTTACTTTTATAATGTACATATTTTCGGCAATATTTTCGGTTAAAGATTTTATGAAATCGATAACTTAGATGCAGATTTACTAATTGGTTATAATTTATTAAAAGATATTAATGCAATAATTGACCTATCAAAAGGTACATTGCATTATAATAATAAAATAGAAAAAATTAATTTCACAATAAAAAATCTAGATAAGGATTATTTTGTTACTCCTTATCTAAATCCACACAATGAAAATTAAATTTAAAAATCAGATTCATTATTCAATGTATCTAATATGGAATCATCGTCCTCAACTGACTCTTTTTGCTTAAAAAAATAAGAGATTAATAAAGGTCTCTCGAAAAACAAGCATAAAATTAAAAAAGCTAAAAAAAAAAGACAACGAAAGTTGTCGGTATTTTCTAAAAGCACTTCTATATGCGAAATAAATCATTCCATTGATAAAATGGATAGTCTCACAAGTTTGAACAACAAGTCATTCAAGACATTGAAAACAAACATTCTCAAATTCAAATATATCTTCCTTTTAGAACAGATATTAGAGGAGAAATCAGAACTATAAATGATATTCCAATTTATAGTAAACAATATCCTTATACTTATTCGGCTAACAATTTTGTTAATCAGGAAATTAATAGGATCTTAAATGATAACATAATAAGGCCAAGCAAAAGTCCTTATAACTCTCCAGTATGGGTTGTAGGAAAAAAAGGTTTTAATGAAGATGTTACTCAAAAACATAGATTAGTAATTGATTATAAAAAATTAAATAATAATACAGTCCCCGATAGATATCCGATGCCTGAATCTTCGGTAATATTATCCAAGGTACATCCAAATTCATTTCAACTATCGATCTAGAATCCGGTTTTCACCAAATTCTAATGAAAGATGAAGACATTGAAGAAACGCACTTTCTATTAATAATGGAAAATATGAATTTCTTCGATTGCCATTTAGGCTTGCAAACGCTCCCAGCATATTCCAAAGAGCTATGAATAATATATTACGCGATAAAATTGGCAAAACCTGTCATATTTATATGGATGACATAATAGTTTTTTCAAAAAACCTTGACCAACACTTCAACGATTTACAGGAAATCACTGAAATCTTATTTAAAGCAAATATGAAAATATCCTTGGAAAAATCCAAATTCTTTAGAAATGAAATTGAATTTCGCGGATATACAGTATTTTACAATATTATCACAACTGTTCCGAAAAAGATAGAATCCATTATGAAATAACCTTCTCCCACTAACTTGAGAGAATTACGAGGTTTTCTCGGCTTAACTAATTATTATTGAAAATTTGTACAAAATTACGCAAATGTAGCCAAGCCACTCACAAAACTATTACAGGGACATAATGGTATGGTTTCAAAACACATGTCTAAAAAAACAATAATATCTCTAGATGAAGAAGCTCTTTCAGCTTTTGAAAACTTAAAGTCACATTTAATTACAAGAGTTTAATAACTCAACCAGATTATTCCAAAAAGTTTGTTCTTACCACAGACGCTTCCAACATCGCTATAGGCGCTGTCCTTTCGCAAGAAAAAAAAACCAATTACTTTTATTTCCAAAACCTTAAATAAGACAGAAAGAAATTATGCCACAAACGAAAGGGAATTTTATGCTATAGTATGGGCATTAAAAAATCAAACAAGTTTTTATTTACTAAAAAATTCATTTTAGATATCGTAAACAAAAACGACCAAGAAATAATAATAGAAGAAACACAACCTTATAGAGGTTTCGACGAAAATTTTAAACAAATTCTTAAATATTATTACTGGCCAAGGCTATATAAAACCCTTAAGCAATATATACGACATTGTGAAATCTGTAATAAAAATAAATATGATAGAAATCCTAAACAAATACCCATTTCTACAGCACCTATTCCACAAAGAAAAGGTGAGCAATTACATATAGACATTTTTTATTATACGAAACATACGGAGAAGTTTTTCATGTTACTAATTTAAGTTTTTATAATGATATTTTGGAAAAAGAGCTAAAATTTTTTCATAATAAAAATAGCACTATTGACTGGGAAATAACTATGGAATTGAATTTAATTAAAACACTTCTTTCTCAACTCACACCTCAAAAAATCTCTAAGCGAAGTATCAATGAATTAGACACTATCTTTATATGGATCACAGATACACCTGATCAAGATGACATGCTAACAATTCAAAATAAAATAAATGAAATAAATATGATAGAAATCCTAAACAAATACCCATTTCTAAAGCACCTATTCCACAAAGAGAAGGTGAGCAATTATATATAGACATTTTTTATTATACGAAACATACGGAGAAGTTTTTCATGTTACTAATTTAAGTTTTTATAATGATATTTTGGAAAAAGAGCTAAAATTTTTTCATAATAAAAATAGCACTATTGACTGGGAAATAACTATGGAATTAAATTTAATTAAAACACTTCTTTCTCAACTCACACCTCAAAAAATCTCTAAACGAAGTATCAATGAATTAGACACTATCTTTATATGGATCACAGGTACACCTGATCAAGATGACATGCTAACAATTCAAAATAAAATAAATGAAATAAATATGATAGAAATCCTAAACAAATACCCATTTCTAAAGCACCTATTCCACAAAGAGAAGGTGAGCAATTACATATAGACATTTTTTATTATACGAAACATACGGAGAAGTTTTTCATGTTACTAATTTAAGTTTTCATAATGATATTTTGGAAAAAGAGCTAAAATTTTTTCATAATAAAAATAGCACTATTGACTGGGAAATAACTATGGAATTAAATTTAATTAAAACACTTCTTTCTCAACTCACACCTCAAAAAATCTCTAAACGAAGTATCAATGAATTAGACACTATCTTTAAATGAATCTCAGGTACACCTGATCAAGATGACATGCTAACAATTCAAAATAAAATAAATGAAATAGTTTAAAATAGTAATACACAAAATCAAATTAATTCTGCAATCTTTAAAGAAGTTATTAAAATCACAGGTCTTTAACAAAATATGAAACTCGATCAGAAAACATTATTGAAAAAATATCGACTTAAGCTATTATCACTTGACTCACAGAATCTGCTGGATACTGTTACTTTTTTAAAAGCCAGAATAATAAACCAAAAAATTTTAAATAAACAAGACATGATAATGATATTTAACCGCAAAACATAAAATACCCAACTATTAATTATAATTGTAAGTTATATCACGCTAAAGCAATTTCCCAATCAGATGGAAAATTATTTGTAAACAATAAAATTGTGAAATGCAATAACACTTTTTATCTCAAAAAAAAATTTTAAAAGAGAAATTTACAATAGTTTTGCCCACATTCTTCATGACAAAAATTGCTTTATTAATCTAGTTAATAAACAATTTACAAGCTGTACAAAAATATCTGAAAAAAATAAACCTATAGAAATAATAACAGACGGCGCTATTTTAGTGTCAGGAACAAATTGTATTAACGATACCTGGCTTACAGGCATTTATCTTGTAACTTTTAGAACCAACGTAACTATAAATAATATTACATACACGTATGAGAGAGAAAAAATACTTAATTATGTAAAACCACTAACCATACAACACATAGACTAGACAAGTAGAACAAGCGTTTTCAGCGCAGAGTAAAGCCGTATGACGAACCAATCAACTTCGTATTTGCTCGTATCGGTCGCTTATCGCTTCAGGCAGTGAAAATATTGTCCGGCATAGTCAGTGCGCTACGAGCGTTCAACCGAAATGGTCAAATTCTCATACGGAGAACGACTGTATGCTATTTTTCCTTGCTCTCTCTCTCTCTTTGCTCTCTCAAATATATATGTATGTACATATATATATGTATGTACGCACAGGCAGCAGCAGCAGCTCACAAAAATTCAAATTTCTTCGCCCAAAGATCGCATTTCTTCCCTTTCGAGCGAAGAGTATATCAAACTGCTGAAAGCGTTTGCCATGCTCATGCAAATTGTTCAGATTTTTATTATTATTTATGTGAAGGGTATGAAAGCGCTGATGCACATGAAGAATATGTCTTCGCGACGAGCATGCACACACACTTACAGTCATTTGCCTACATGTATAAGCATTTGTGTGGCTGTGTGCGAAACTATTCTTGCTGCTTGTGGATATTGTAAGAACCCAACTTTTGATGTTGCTTGATCTTGAATTGGATACACACATTTGCATACATGTGTGTGTATGAGCGATTATAGAATTTTTCGAGTGTGTCGCGAATCAGTAGTTTGATAATTTTTGAATTGTAGAGTGACTGTCAAATGAGCATTTACGAACTGCAAGTCATTTGTTCAATCTTGTATATTTCCAAATCCACTTTATGCATATTTACATACGTACAACGCTCGTAGCGCACTGACTATGCCGGACAATATTTTCACTGCCTGAAGCGATAAGCGACCGATACGAGCAAATACGAAGTTGATTGGTTCGTCGTACGGCTTTACTATGCGCTGAAAACGCTTATTCTACTTGTCTAGTCTATGTGTTGTATGGTTAGTGCTAATATTTTTATACTCTGAACTAGAGATGGGCATGGGCGTTTTTGAGGAACGGCACGGCCCAAGCACGGCTGGCAAAAACTGAGGCCCAACACGAAATTTTTTTTAGAGGGACGGCACGCACTGTCACGGCACGGACAAACACGGGGGTTTTTAATCAAAAAAATTTTAACCCAATTCGTTGTTGTATTTTCTATTAATGCTATTTAATAAATTTAATAATTTTTCAGTAAAGTGAGTGCATATTTTTATGAAAAAATAATATTTTATCTAAGTTGCTACTGCTCAGGCATTTTCGTGTTTCACTTAAAATTACGCCAGAAGTATAAAAAAATCGTTTGCTTGTTGTCGAACTTACTGGTATATTTAAAATATTTCTTGCCAATGCTTGCAAACATTGTAGAGTATTGTATTTTTTCCAGAAATCTAAAACATTTGTGCCACCAGACTCAGGCATTGCTAAATATTTATCAATTTCTATTTCTACAGAACTTTTTTCAATTTTTCTTTTTTTTTTTTAAAATTTAGGTCCATGAATTTAGCATTTGTTGCGATAGCTTGGTTTTCATGAGACTGCTGTACGCTATGCTTGCTTTGTATATCTATTATCATGGCTTTTACTCTTGCCCTTACTTGCTCCCCTTTCTTTATACGGGGAATTCAAAAATAAGCCAACTAAGTGGACGGCAGATGGAGAAAATCCTATTTCTAATCCTTTCAATGTTTGTTTTTTTTAACTCCTGAACAATTGTAGAGTCAAAACAATTGCTTCAGCAATTTTCAACCAACTTTTAAAAAAATATGGGGTTAATATACATAGTTGGCTGTTTGTAACTGCTCAATTTTTCAGAGCTCTCTTTAAAATCTTTAAGAAAAGTAATCAGGCTTTCAAGTAAGGTAAAATCTAAATTTGTAGTAGGTTTTCACTTCTTCTTGGACTTCAAAAATGCTGTGTAACATAATGTACGTGCAATTCCAACGAGTTCTGACATCCAAACAAGCGATAAAACTTGGCCTACTTATCTATAGGACAATAAAGCTTCTCATCGATACAGGCGCCTCAAAAAATTACATTAAACCTATACCGGAATTGAAAGGCGTAATTAAAGTTAAAAACACATTTCAGGTTAAGTCACTTCATGGCCTTACCTCAGTTAAAGATAAATACCGTATGTATAAGTTATTTTGTTATGCAATCCAGTGGCCGTGGTGTTCCCACGTGGCTCCTGATGGTGTGGTTCAAGTCCGGCAGCTTTCCTTAAGGATGTTAATCCGGAGAAGGATCCTTAGATGAGTTATAGTTATGATGACTATGGTGGGAGACTTGACTTCATCCCCTTTGTTGATTACTGCCCTTGTGGTAAAGTAATATAATTCAATAAAGACAAATAACGGTAGTGTGCCGGAGCGCAATTTCTTGTGACTTACGTCTACTTTATTCAAAATCAAACTAAAGCTAAAGACAAAGGCAAAGCATAATTCTACTCAGAAACGACAACGATCGCGCCATCGAACCACAGTCGGCATGCCGACTCGGCATTTTAAGCGCTGCAGCACTCCAGCAACGGTAATGTCATACGATCGCTGCTGATTGTTGCTAGTGCAGAGCATTGAGCCCACAATTTAGCGTGTCAGCACAATTCATGTAATGTTACTTAGTTGCTATGGAATTTATGTGTTAACTGACCCCCCCCCCCCCCCCCCCCCCCCCTTAATTTTATGACCGTCCTCGGTCATGTTAAAGTTGTCGATCACACTTTAAATTTTTATTGATGCTCGTCTCTTCCTTATTACCTGGACAAGGATGAGTGAGACCATGAGACCCACATTTAGTATTGCTTCAACAGCGAACCATAATTTGAGCGATCCAGCATTATCGATGTCTTCCTTCACCTCTTGGATAGAGCGTAAGTTTTCATTGCTTAATATTTATTTCGTTGCGTAATAATGGGGTACTCAGAGTCGAGTCATGGCCGATGATCCTTAGAAGTGGAGACCTTACGATGCCAGGAATTTTATTCATCGCTTTTTGCTCGTTTACAAATTCGGTTCCGTTGACGACAGCTACTCGTTCAAACGTTACTAAGTGGGTTCCCTTTGCGATTACTTCTGGCTATCGTCTGTGCGTATGCGGGCAGTCGCCTCGTTGATGATGATAACGCCATGATCGACGGTCATTATTTCCTTTAGGTGACTGGGTTGAGTATGACATTGGGCCATGCTTCCCGAGTAGAGTAAGGTCGCACAGGACTCGCGTCGAGATCGTTCGCAAAAGCTGTTGTGTGCGGTCTGAATGCACTCAGTGTCCGCAAAGGTGTCCTTTTCGCATTCGGCCAGTGAGTTCTCGTCGAGACGTAGTATAGTGTGATTATGAGACACGGGATAGATGGTGATTTTCTTGCATCTGGCTTCGACTCTTGGGAAGGCTAATTAGAATGTGAATTATATCATCGGACTGTAGGACCCTAATCTTTGAGGCTTCTATTAAACTAACTATTGGAGTCTCCTGCTTGACAAGTGAATTCAAATCTGCGTGATTTAATATTGTAGGATTTACTATACCAGATTTTGCCAAGGTTATTGTGAGAATTAAATTTTGAATTTCGATGGTTAGCATTCTATTTCTAGCCAAGAGCGTCTCATACAAGTGTGGAGTGTCGGTTAATTTATTTTGTTGAGCTTTTATTATTTGGTTTATGGTATCAATTAGTTTGTTTATCTGTTCTGTATCTCAGAATTTATGGCTATTTTTCTGGAATTTGATTCGATTAACTGTGCTTCTGTTACCCTGATTTTTAAGGAATCAGAGGCATCGGACAATTTTTCTGTCTCTTCTATTATGTTGACGAATTCAAAAAGGTTACTAGTGTGCTTTAAGTAGTCACGGTGTTCGAACACCAATACTTCATCTATTACGTCTATTACTGAGATGTAGTTGGCATGCGAGAAATCGGTGATCCGACCATTTGCTACTGCAAGGATGATAAGCGCTACGAAGGTGAACCTGTAATTTGGATTGAGTGGTGAAATTGACAAAGCATCTTGGAGAACTTATTTCCTAACTAAATATAAGGTAAAACTATTTTAGGTTGTCCTTGTGGACCACCCTCCCTTTAATTAAGACATGTTTCTAGGTCTGCTTGTATTTCCTGACTGGTGCAGAGAGGGGTTAGCTTGTTTCCTAACCTCTTGTTGTTTTTGAGAAATACTTCCTCTCCTACCTCAAATACGCGGTTTTGCCTGTTTGCGTTACACCTTTCTATGGTGTTTTGTTGAGCTTTTGCCAGTTTGGAAGTAATACCTGAACTGCGCTTTTCGGGTCCCTCGTGATGAATTTCAACTGGTTTTTCGCAAATGACCGAATGTAGCGATTTATTGTATTCTACTGTTGCTCTCAAGATTAATTCAACTGTGTCCTCGATTTTTTGTCAATCTTTAGGCACCTAGCGATCTCAATTAACGTATTGTGGAATCGTTCGACTTGGCCATTTGATGAACTGTGCAAAGGAGGAGCGTTTACAATATCGATGTTGTATTGGTTTTTCAACATGGATGTTATGGTCTCTGAGTTGAATGAGGGTTCATTATCGCAATATATTGTTTTAATGTTAGGAAACATATTCACAATTTGCAACAGGGGACCTTTAATGTCGACAATTGTTCTTGATATTATTGGCTGTACCATATAGGTAGTTTTGCAATTTACCTAAAGCCCACACGATAGCTAGCAACTTCCACTCGTTGGTTGCGTAGTTCAGTTCTGCACTTTTTAGGGTACGGGAAATCATGGTAATTGGTCTGCCTTCCTGGGATAGGACTGCACCAATTCCGTTTGCTGAGGCATCAGTGGTTAGGTCAAAAGCTTTTTTAAAGTCTGGGTACATCAAAATTACGTCTTCTGACGCCAAGATGTTGCGCAGGCGTTGAAACGCGTTGCGCTGGGTTTCATTGAACTCGACTGCTATTTTCTTTGACCTATGCTTACTCACTGAACCATTTTCTCCTATTAGAATGTCGCTTATTGGACGAGCTATGGATGCAAAGTCTTTTATGAAGACTCTGTAATAGCTTGCCAGACCCAGGAAGGATCTGAAACTGTAGACGCTTTTGGATTCGGGGTACTCTTGAATGGCCTTGACCTTCTTTGGGTCGGATCTGGTGCCGTCTTTGCTTACGATGAAACCAAGATACTCCACGCTTTCTTTAAAAAAGTTAGTTTTCTCTTGGCTTACCCTCATATTGGCTTCAATCAGGCACTTGAGTACCGTGTCAATGTGCCTGACATGGTCTACTTCGTTTTTTGAGAAAACTATGACATCGTCTACGTAGACGTAACAAATTTTACCAATATGTTCCCTTAAAACATCATCTATTGCCCTTTGGAAGATGCTGCCGGCATTCTTAAGACCAAACGACAGTCGGCAGAATTCATATTCAAACAGAGAATGAGGTTTTTTTGCGGTCATGTTCCGCAAGGTATATTTGGTGATACCCTGACTTTAGATCGAGGGTAGTGAAGTATTTAGCGTTTCCCAGGTTCGCTTTAATCATGGGAATGCTGGGCATTGGGTAACGATCAGGTATAGTCTTTTCGTTCAGTTTCCTGAAGTCGATGACTAATCTTTTGTTTGTGTTGCCGTAGGCGTCTGTGCCTTTTTTGTCAACAACGCACGTTGGGCTGTTGTAGGGTGACCTTGATGGTCTGATGATGCCGTGTTTTAGTAGTTGCTTGACTTCATTGTTTATGAAGTCAGAAACGCCCATTAGATTTGGGTAACTTCTGGCATATATTGGCTCGTTGTCAACCGTGCGGATTGTGGCGGAGACAGAGGTGTTGAAAGGGAGTGCTTCTTCTGTTGTTGAAAAGGCCTTTTTCCTCTTAAGTATCATGTTCCTGAACTCCTTTTTGATGGGGATAGGAACTACGATGTCGTTTACATCGGTGAAATTTACATCAGTGCATTTCTGGTATTGAATTTCTTCCGAAATGCCCTGATACTCTAGTAGATTTTTTGTAAGGTTCAACTGTACCCCGGCTTGTGTTAACAAGTTGAATCCAATAATGGCATCGAACGAACTATGTGTGTCTAATAGAAAAAAAGGGGAAGTGTGATTAAAAATGTTTATCAGGCATTTTTCCTTTATTTCAGTGGACCCGTGGATTGAATTCACTGGTTTTCAGCTCCTTTACGGGCTTAACATAGTTTTTTGCCGCGCCAGTATCAATTAGCATTTTTAATGTTCTCCCAGCCCACCGTCGTTCAATTAACGGTAACCGGGAGTGTTCCCTAAAAAAAGGGAGAGAGTCGGCTTGATCGTACTCTTCCTCGCTGTCAATTTCTTCGACAGCAGCCTTTGCGGCTTTTTCGTATGCTATTTTTTGTTCTTCGGAATCTACTTGAACAATGTTGTTAAGACGTTGCCGTCTCGGACCTGTTTGTCGCTCTGAGGAGTTCCTCCTCTTAGAAGCGTTTTACTCATTTGGTTGGTTCTGATTATATTCAGTACGCTGCCTAAATTTGGAAGAAGAATCTATCTCCATCGGTTGTGGAGCTTGCTCTTGGCTTTCTTTGTTGGGTTGCTCCTTTGGAGCATTTTTCTTGTGTTTGTAATGAGGATTTCGATCTTGACCGTAGTCTTCCTTGTAGTTTTTATTCGGTTTGCCATATGATCTGTGTTTGCTGTTTTCAGCTGTTTGGGATCGTTCCTCAACAACTTTAGCATAGGAGTATGCAAACATGCTCCTCTTTATGCTGGCTTCTGTTTTTACGGCGAGAGCTAGCGCAGAGGGCAGGTCTTTGAGTTGCGCTGGGAATACGACAGCTCTGAGTTGTTTCCTCAAGCCTGATATGAAAGTGTGTAAGGCATCGGCTCTAACTTCAGCGTTAAGCAAATCAGCGCCTTCTTGTTCGTGTGACATAACAATCTTATTAGTTACCAGAGTTAGTCTCTTTTCGACCTCATCATAGTACTGTCACCTTGTCTGACCATGTCTAACTTTTGCCTCAGTAGGCGCAAGGATGTTCGGTCGGCATAGGTGCAATCTAATCTAGCCAGGATGGCGTCGAAATTTAGCACCGTGTTGTAGGAGATAAGTAAGGCTCCAGCAGGCCCTGTGACCTTGTTTCTAAGAATGGCTACTGCTTGGTAGTGTTCGCTACTGCCGTTGAAGGGCTTGAAAAGTTCATACGCATCAATTGCTGCTTGTCTCCAAGCAACATATTGGTCTTGTGCATCAGAGAAGTCTGGTACGGATTTTATTATGTCGAGCTTTATGTCACATTTTACCCCAGGAACAACAGTTTTTTTTTTGGTAAGAGACGACCGCTGGCGTTTTCACTTGCAACCTTTGTATTTCTTGAGTTATTGAATTTATTTGGGACTGTTGTTGTGACAGTGCCGATCTAACGGCATTTTCAATGAGAGCCTGAATTTGTGAATGCTCCATTGTGTTGCCTACCTGATCTTGTGGACACCAGCCAACTTGTTCTTCGCCTAAACTATCCTCACTGTTGTATTCGGTTTTAATTTCCCTATAGGTGTTCCAGCTCATTTGTTAACCTCGACACTTGTATGAAACTTTTTCGCATTGGGCATATAATTGTCTTAGTAGCAATTGTTTATTTATAGTAAAAGTATGCATTAAAGGTATGCAATGGTTTTATTTTTAGTGAGGGTATGCAATGGTTTTTACTTTATTGAAAGTATGCAATTGTTTTTTTTATTTTATTTTTGGTAAAAGTATGCAATTGCTTTTTTACTTTAATTTTGGGTAAAAGTTTGCAACTGTTTAATCTTGGCAAAATATGTATATTTTCACAACTTCAATTCTTGTGTGTTTTTCTTTAATTTATTATTTGTTATCTGGGTTCACTTGACAAACTTACATGTTTTTGTATTATTGCCTATGAATTTTGGTGGGTATTTAGCCGTTGGGCGCCAGTTATTTTGTTATGCAATCCAGTGGCCGTGGTGTTCCCACGTGGCTCCTGATGGTGTGGTTCAAGTCCGGCAGCTTTCCTTAAGAATGTTGATCCGGAGTAGGATCCTTAGATGAGTTATAGTTGTGATGACTATGGTGGGAGACTTGACTTCGTCCCCTTTGTTGATTACTGCCCTTGTGGTACAGTAATATAATTCAATAAAGACAAATAACGGCAGTGTGCCGGAGCGCAATTTCATGTGACTTACGTCTACTTTATTCAAAATCAAACTAAAGCTAAAGACACAGGCAAAGCATAATTCTACTCAGAAATGACAACGATCGCGCCATCGAACCACAGTCGGCATGCCGACTCGGCATTTTAAGCGCTGCAGCACTCCAGCAACGGTAATGTCATACGATCGCTGCTGATTGTTGCTAGTGCAGAGCATTGAGCCCACAATTTGGCATGTCAGCACAATTCATGTAATGTTACTTAGTTGCTATGGAATTTATGTGTTAACTTATACATACATACATAGTTGGCTGTTTGTCACTGCTCAATTTTTCAGAGCTCTCTTTAAAATCTTTAAGAAAAGTAATCAGGCTTTCAAGTAAGGTAAAATCTAAATTTGTAGTAGGTTTTCAATTCTTCTTGGACTTCAAAAATGCTGTAACATAATGTACGTGCAATTCCAACGAGTTCTGACATCCAAACAAGCGATAAAACTTGGCCTACTTATCTATAGGACAATAAAGCTTCTCATCGATACAGGTGCCTCAAAAAATTACATTAAACCTATACCGGAATTGAAAGGCGTAATTAAAGTTAAAAACACATTTCAGGTTAAGTCACTTCATGGCCTTACCTCAGTTAAAGATAAATGCCGTATGTATACATACATACATAGTTGGCTGTTTGTCACTGCTCAATTTTTCAGAGCTCTCTTTAAAATCTTTAAGAAAAGTAATCAGGCTTTCAAGTAAGGTAAAATCTAAATTTGTAGTAGGTTTTCACTTCTTCTTGGACTTCAAAAATGCTGTGTAACATAATGTACGTGCAATTCCAACGAGTTCTGACATCCAAACAAGCGATAAAACTTGGTCTATTTATCTTTACTGCCATATTTAAATTCAAAATATTGACAGTGGTTCTTTCTGTACCGTGCTTTTTGTGCCTACCGTGCCTCAAGACTTTGGTTCGGTAAAACACGGCAATTTTCCGTAAGGGGCCCAACACGGAATTTTTTTAAATAGGCACGGCACGGCCCATGCCCATCTCTACTCTGAAACCAATGAAACTGTGAAATCAGTATATAACGGTTTTGTTAAAATGAATGTAGCAGGTAGAAGGTGAAGTAGCCATCTCTCTGTCTGGCTATCAGTATGTATGGACGCGTATCAGTATGTATCAGAATCTATGTATAAGAGGTAGAAACTTGAAAATGTTTTCAGAGGTCCCTATATAGCACTTGCAGCTCGAGTTGGTTTCAAAAAATGGATAACAATTTCTATTGAATTCGCACACAGCCACAGAAATCCATATAAATACATGTAAGCAAGGGACTGTAAGTGCATGCTCGTCGCGAAAACACACTCTTCATGCGCATCAACGCTTTCTTACATTCTTAATAAAAATCTTAACATCTTGCATGGCAAAAGCTTTCAGCAGTTTGGAATACTCTTCGGTCAGAAGGGAAGAAATGCAATCTCTGGGCGAACAAATTTGAATTTTTTTGAGCTGCTTCCTGTGCGTACATACACACATATATATGTATATGTACATACATGTATATTTGAGAGAGCACAGAGAGAGAGAGAGAGAGAGAGAGAGAGAGAGAGAGAGAGAGAGCATGGAAAAATAGCACAGTCATCCTTCGCATGAGAAGCGATAAGCGACCGATATACGCTATACGCTGAAAACGTTAGTTCTACTTGTCTAGTCTATGTGTTCTATGGTATCAATTAGCATTTTTAATGTTCTCCCAGCCAACCGTCGTTCAATTAACGGTAACCGGGAGTGTTCCCTAAAAAAAGGGAGAGAGTCGGCTTGATCGTACTCTTCCTCGCTGTCAATTTCTTCGACAGCAGCCTTTGCGGCTTTTTCGTATGCTATTTTTTGTTCTTCGGAATCTACTTGAACAATGTTGTTAAGACGTTGCCGTCTCGGACCTGTTTGTCGCTCTGAGGAGTTCCTCCTCTTAGAAGCGTTTTACTCATTTGGTTGGTTCTGATTATATTCAGTACGCTGCCTAAATTTGGAAGAAGAATCTATCTCCATCGGTTGTGGAGCTTGCTCTTGGCTTTCTTTGTTGGGTTGCTCCTTTGGAGCATTTTTCTTGTGTTTGTAATGAGGATTTCGATCTTGACCGTAGTCTTCCTTGTAGTTTTTATTCGGTTTGCCATATGATCTGTGTTTGCTGTTTTCAGCTGTTTGGGATCGTTCCTCAACAACTTTAGCATAGGAGTATGCAAACATGCTCCTCTTTATGCTGGCTTCTGTTTTTACGGCGAGAGCTAGCGCAGAGGGCAGGTCTTTGAGTTGCGCTGGGAATACGACAGCTCTGAGTTGTTTCCTCAAGCCTGATATGAAAGTGTGTAAGGCATCGGCTCTAACTTCAGCGTTAAGCAAATCAGCGCCTTCTTGTTCGTGTGACATAACAATCTTATTAGTTACCAGAGTTAGTCTCTTTTCGACCTCATCATAGTACTGTCACCTTGTCTGACCATGTCTAACTTTTGCCTCAGTAGGCGCAAGGATGTTCGGTCGGCATAGGTGCAATCTAATCTAGCCAGGATGGCGTCGAAATTTAGCACCGTGTTGTAGGAGATAAGTAAGGCTCCAGCAGGCCCTGTGACCTTGTTTCTAAGAATGGCTACTGCTTGGTAGTGTTCGCTACTGCCGTTGAAGGGCTTGAAAAGTTCATACGCATCAATTGCTGCTTGTCTCCAAGCAACATATTGGTCTTGTGCATCAGAGAAGTCTGGTACGGATTTTATTATGTCGAGCTTTATGTCACATTTTACCCCAGGAACAACAGTTTTTTTTTGGTAAGAGACGACCGCTGGCGTTTTCACTTGCAACCTTTGTATTTCTTGAGTTATTGAATTTATTTGGGACTGTTGTTGTGACAGTGCCGATCTAACGGCATTTTCAATGAGAGCCTGAATTTGTGAATGCTCCATTGTGTTGCCTACCTGATCTTGTGGACACCAGCCAACTTGTTCTTCGCCTAAACTATCCTCACTGTTGTATTCGGTTTTAATTTCCCTATAGGTGTTCCAGCTCATTTGTTAACCTCGACACTTGTATGAAACTTTTTCGCATTGGGCATATAATTGTCTTAGTAGCAATTGTTTATTTATAGTAAAAGTATGCATTAAAGGTATGCAATGGTTTTATTTTTAGTGAGGGTATGCAATGGTTTTTACTTTATTGAAAGTATGCAATTGTTTTTTTTATTTTTTTTTTGGTAAAAGTATGCAATTGCTTTTTTACTTTAATTTTGGGTAAAAGTTTGCAACTGTTTAATCTTGGCAAAATATGTATATTTTCACAACTTCAATTCTTGTGTGTTTTTCTTTAATTTATTATTTGTTATCTGGGTTCACTTGACAAACTTACATGTTTTTGTATTATTGCCTATGAATTTTGGTGGGTATTTAGCCGTTGGGCGCCAGTTATTTTGTTATGCAATCCAGTGGCCGTGGTGTTCCCACGTGGCTCCTGATGGTGTGGTTCAAGTCCGGCAGCTTTCCTTAAGAATGTTGATCCGGAGTAGGATCCTTAGATGAGTTATAGTTGTGATGACTATGGTGGGAGACTTGACTTCGTCCCCTTTGTTGATTACTGCCCTTGTGGTACAGTAATATAATTCAATAAAGACAAATAACGGCAGTGTGCCGGAGCGCAATTTCATGTGACTTACGTCTACTTTATTCAAAATCAAACTAAAGCTAAAGACACAGGCAAAGCATAATTCTACTCAGAAATGACAACGATCGCGCCATCGAACCACAGTCGGCATGCCGACTCGGCATTTTAAGCGCTGCAGCACTCCAGCAACGGTAATGTCATACGATCGCTGCTGATTGTTGCTAGTGCAGAGCATTGAGCACACAATTTGGCATGTCAGCACAATTCATGTAATGTTACTTAGTTGCTATGGAATTTATGTGTTAACTTATACATACATACATAGTTGGCTGTTTGTCACTGCTCAATTTTTCAGAGCTCTCTTTAAAATCTTTAAGAAAAGTAATCAGGCTTTCAAGTAAGGTAAAATCTAAATTTGTAGTAGGTTTTCAATTCTTCTTGGACTTCAAAAATGCTGTGTAACATAATGTACGTGCAATTCCAACGAGTTCTGACATCCAAACAAGCGATAAAACTTGGCCTACTTATCTATAGGACAATAAAGCTTCTCATCGATACAGGTGCCTCAAAAAATTACATTAAACCTATACCGGAATTGAAAGGCGTAATTAAAGTTAAAAACACATTTCAGGTTAAGTCACTTCATGGCCTTACCTCAGTTAAAGATAAATGCCGTATGTATACATACATACATAGTTGGCTGTTTGTCACTGCTCAATTTTTCAGAGCTCTCTTTAAAATCTTTAAGAAAAGTAATCAGGCTTTCAAGTAAGGTAAAATCTAAATTTGTAGTAGGTTTTCACTTCTTCTTGGACTTCAAAAATGCTGTGTAACATAATGTACGTGCAATTCCAACGAGTTCTGACATCCAAACAAGCGATAAAACTTGGCCTACTTATCTATAGGACAATAAAGCTTCTCATCGATACAGGTGCCTCAAAAAATTACATTAAACCTATACCGGAATTGAAAGGCGTAATTAAAGTTAAAAACACATTTCAGGTTAAGTCACTTCATGGCCTTACCTCAGTTAAAGATAAATGCCGTATGTATACATACATACATAGTTGGCTGTTTGTCACTGCTCAATTTTTCAGAGCTCTCTTTAAAATCTTTAAGAAAAGTAATCAGGCTTTCAAGTAAGGTAAAATCTAAATTTGTAGTAGGTTTTCACTTCTTCTTGGACTTCAAAAATGCTGTGTAACATAATGTACGTGCAATTCCAACGAGTTCTGACATCCAAACAAGCGATAAAACTTGGTCTATTTATCTTTACTGCCATATTTAAATTCAAAATATTGACAGTGGTTCTTTCTGTACCGTGCTTTTTGTGCCTACCGTGCCTCAAGACTTTGGTTCGGTAAAACACGGCAATTTTCCGTAAGGGGCCCAACACGGAATTTTTTTAAATAGGCACGGCACGGCCCATGCCCATCTCTACTCTGAAACCAATGAAACTGTGAAATCAGTATATAACGGTTTTGTTAAAATGAATGTAGCAGGTAGAAGGTGAAGTAGCCATCTCTCTGTCTGGCTATCAGTATGTATGGACGCGTATCAGTATGTATCAGAATCTATGTATAAGAGGTAGAAACTTGAAAATGTTTTCAGAGGTCCCTATATAGCACTTGCAGCTCGAGTTGGTTTCAAAAAATGGATAACAATTTCTATTGAATTCGCACACAGCCACAGAAATCCATATAAATACATGTAAGCAAGGGACTGTAAGTGCATGCTCGTCGCGAAAACACACTCTTCATGCGCATCAACGCTTTCTTACATTCTTAATAATAAAAATCTTAACATCTTGCATGGCAAAAGCTTTCAGCAGTTTGGAATACTCTTCGGTCAGAAGGGAAGAAATGCAATCTCTGGGCGAACAAATTTGAATTTTTTTGAGCTGCTTCCTGTGCGTACATACACACATATATATGTATATGTACATACATGTATATTTGAGAGAGCACAGAGAGAGAGAGAGAGAGAGAGAGAGAGAGAGAGCATGGAAAAATAGCACAGTCATCCTTCGCATGAGAATTTGAATTTGACAATATTTTCACTACCTGAAGCGATAAGCGACCGATATACGCTATACGCTGAAAACGTTAGTTCTACTTGTCTAGTCTATGTGTTCTATGGTATCAATTAGCATTTTTAATGTTCTCCCAGCCAACCGTCGTTCAATTAACGGTAACCGGGAGTGTTCCCTAAAAAAAGGGAGAGAGTCGGCTTGATCGTACTCTTCCTCGCTGTCAATTTCTTCGACAGCAGCCTTTGCGGCTTTTTCGTATGCTATTTTTTGTTCTTCGGAATCTACTTGAACAATGTTGTTAAGACGTTGCCGTCTCGGACCTGTTTGTCGCTCTGAGGAGTTCCTCCTCTTAGAAGCGTTTTACTCATTTGGTTGGTTCTGATTATATTCAGTACGCTGCCTAAATTTGGAAGAAGAATCTATCTCCATCGGTTGTGGAGCTTGCTCTTGGCTTTCTTTGTTGGGTTGCTCCTTTGGAGCATTTTTCTTGTGTTTGTAATGAGGATTTCGATCTTGACCGTAGTCTTCCTTGTAGTTTTTATTCGGTTTGCCATATGATCTGTGTTTGCTGTTTTCAGCTGTTTGGGATCGTTCCTCAACAACTTTAGCATAGGAGTATGCAAACATGCTCCTCTTTATGCTGGCTTCTGTTTTTACGGCGAGAGCTAGCGCAGAGGGCAGGTCTTTGAGTTGCGCTGGGAATACGACAGCTCTGAGTTGTTTCCTCAAGCCTGATATGAAAGTGTGTAAGGCATCGGCTCTAACTTCAGCGTTAAGCAAATCAGCGCCTTCTTGTTCGTGTGACATAACAATCTTATTAGTTACCAGAGTTAGTCTCTTTTCGACCTCATCATAGTACTGTCACCTTGTCTGACCATGTCTAACTTTTGCCTCAGTAGGCGCAAGGATGTTCGGTCGGCATAGGTGCAATCTAATCTAGCCAGGATGGCGTCGAAATTTAGCACCGTGTTGTAGGAGATAAGTAAGGCTCCAGCAGGCCCTGTGACCTTGTTTCTAAGAATGGCTACTGCTTGGTAGTGTTCGCTACTGCCGTTGAAGGGCTTGAAAAGTTCATACGCATCAATTGCTGCTTGTCTCCAAGCAACATATTGGTCTTGTGCATCAGAGAAGTCTGGTACGGATTTTATTATGTCGAGCTTTATGTCACATTTTACCCCAGGAACAACAGTTTTTTTTTGGTAAGAGACGACCGCTGGCGTTTTCACTTGCAACCTTTGTATTTCTTGAGTTATTGAATTTATTTGGGACTGTTGTTGTGACAGTGCCGATCTAACGGCATTTTCAATGAGAGCCTGAATTTGTGAATGCTCCATTGTGTTGCCTACCTGATCTTGTGGACACCAGCCAACTTGTTCTTCGCCTAAACTATCCTCACTGTTGTATTCGGTTTTAATTTCCCTATAGGTGTTCCAGCTCATTTGTTAACCTCGACACTTGTATGAAACTTTTTCGCATTGGGCATATAATTGTCTTAGTAGCAATTGTTTATTTATAGTAAAAGTATGCATTAAAGGTATGCAATGGTTTTATTTTTAGTGAGGGTATGCAATGGTTTTTACTTTATTGAAAGTATGCAATTGTTTTTTTTATTTTTTTTTTGGTAAAAGTATGCAATTGCTTTTTTACTTTAATTTTGGGTAAAAGTTTGCAACTGTTTAATCTTGGCAAAATATGTATATTTTCACAACTTCAATTCTTGTGTGTTTTTCTTTAATTTATTATTTGTTATCTGGGTTCACTTGACAAACTTACATGTTTTTGTATTATTGCCTATGAATTTTGGTGGGTATTTAGCCGTTGGGCGCCAGTTATTTTGTTATGCAATCCAGTGGCCGTGGTGTTCCCACGTGGCTCCTGATGGTGTGGTTCAAGTCCGGCAGCTTTCCTTAAGAATGTTGATCCGGAGTAGGATCCTTAGATGAGTTATAGTTGTGATGACTATGGTGGGAGACTTGACTTCGTCCCCTTTGTTGATTACTGCCCTTGTGGTACAGTAATATAATTCAATAAAGACAAATAACGGCAGTGTGCCGGAGCGCAATTTCATGTGACTTACGTCTACTTTATTCAAAATCAAACTAAAGCTAAAGACACAGGCAAAGCATAATTCTACTCAGAAATGACAACGATCGCGCCATCGAACCACAGTCGGCATGCCGACTCGGCATTTTAAGCGCTGCAGCACTCCAGCAACGGTAATGTCATACGATCGCTGCTGATTGTTGCTAGTGCAGAGCATTGAGCCCACAATTTGGCATGTCAGCACAATTCATGTAATGTTACTTAGTTGCTATGGAATTTATGTGTTAACTTATACATACATACATAGTTGGCTGTTTGTCACTGCTCAATTTTTCAGAGCTCTCTTTAAAATCTTTAAGAAAAGTAATCAGGCTTTCAAGTAAGGTAAAATCTAAATTTGTAGTAGGTTTTCAATTCTTCTTGGACTTCAAAAATGCTGTGTAACATAATGTACGTGCAATTCCAACGAGTTCTGACATCCAAACAAGCGATAAAACTTGGCCTACTTATCTATAGGACAATAAAGCTTCTCATCGATACAGGTGCCTCAAAAAATTACATTAAACCTATACCGGAATTGAAAGGCGTAATTAAAGTTAAAAACACATTTCAGGTTAAGTCACTTCATGGCCTTACCTCAGTTAAAGATAAATGCCGTATGTATACATACATACATAGTTGGCTGTTTGTCACTGCTCAATTTTTCAGAGCTCTCTTTAAAATCTTTAAGAAAAGTAATCAGGCTTTCAAGTAAGGTAAAATCTAAATTTGTAGTAGGTTTTCACTTCTTCTTGGACTTCAAAAATGCTGTGTAACATAATGTACGTGCAATTCCAACGAGTTCTGACATCCAAACAAGCGATAAAACTTGGTCTATTTATCTTTACTGCCATATTTAAATTCAAAATATTGACAGTGGTTCTTTCTGTACCGTGCTTTTTGTGCCTACCGTGCCTCAAGACTTTGGTTCGGTAAAACACGGCAATTTTCCGTAAGGGGCCCAACACGGAATTTTTTTAAATAGGCACGGCACGGCCCATGCCCATCTCTACTCTGAAACCAATGAAACTGTGAAATCAGTATATAACGGTTTTGTTAAAATGAATGTAGCAGGTAGAAGGTGAAGTAGCCATCTCTCTGTCTGGCTATCAGTATGTATGGACGCGTATCAGTATGTATCAGAATCTATGTATAAGAGGTAGAAACTTGAAAATGTTTTCAGAGGTCCCTATATAGCACTTGCAGCTCGAGTTGGTTTCAAAAAATGGATAACAATTTCTATTGAATTCGCACACAGCCACAGAAATCCATATAAATACATGTAAGCAAGGGACTGTAAGTGCATGCTCGTCGCGAAAACACACTCTTCATGCGCATCAACGCTTTCTTACATTCTTAATAAAAAAATCTTAACATCTTGCATGGCAAAAGCTTTCAGCAGTTTGGAATACTCTTCGGTCAGAAGGGAAGAAATGCAATCTCTGGGCGAACAAATTTGAATTTTTTTGAGCTGCTTCCTGTGCGTACATACACACATATATATGTATATGTACATACATGTATATTTGAGAGAGCACAGAGAGAGAGAGAGAGAGAGAGAGAGAGAGAGAGAGCATGGAAAATAGCACAGTCATCCTTCGCATGAGAATTTGAATTTCCCTCGACAATATTTTCACTACCTGAAGCGATAAGCGACCGATATACGCTATACGCTGAAAACGTTAGTTCTACTTGTCTAGTCTATGTGTTCTATGGTATCAATTAGCATTTTTAATGTTCTCCCAGCCAACCGTCGTTCAATTAACGGTAACCGGGAGTGTTCCCTAAAAAAAGGGAGAGAGTCGGCTTGATCGTACTCTTCCTCGCTGTCAATTTCTTCGACAGCAGCCTTTGCGGCTTTTTCGTATGCTATTTTTTGTTCTTCGGAATCTACTTGAACAATGTTGTTAAGACGTTGCCGTCTCGGACCTGTTTGTCGCTCTGAGGAGTTCCTCCTCTTAGAAGCGTTTTACTCATTTGGTTGGTTCTGATTATATTCAGTACGCTGCCTAAATTTGGAAGAAGAATCTATCTCCATCGGTTGTGGAGCTTGCTCTTGGCTTTCTTTGTTGGGTTGCTCCTTTGGAGCATTTTTCTTGTGTTTGTAATGAGGATTTCGATCTTGACCGTAGTCTTCCTTGTAGTTTTTATTCGGTTTGCCATATGATCTGTGTTTGCTGTTTTCAGCTGTTTGGGATCGTTCCTCAACAACTTTAGCATAGGAGTATGCAAACATGCTCCTCTTTATGCTGGCTTCTGTTTTTACGGCGAGAGCTAGCGCAGAGGGCAGGTCTTTGAGTTGCGCTGGGAATACGACAGCTCTGAGTTGTTTCCTCAAGCCTGATATGAAAGTGTGTAAGGCATCGGCTCTAACTTCAGCGTTAAGCAAATCAGCGCCTTCTTGTTCGTGTGACATAACAATCTTATTAGTTACCAGAGCTAGTCTCTTTTCGACCTCATCATAGTACTGTCACCTTGTCTGACCATGTCTAACTTTTGCCTCAGTAGGCGCAAGGATGTTCGGTCGGCATAGGTGCAATCTAATCTAGCCAGGATGGCGTCGAAATTTAGCACCGTGTTGTAGGAGATAAGTAAGGCTCCAGCAGGCCCTGTGACCTTGTTTCTAAGAATGGCTACTGCTTGGTAGTGTTCGCTACTGCCGTTGAAGGGCTTGAAAAGTTCATACGCATCAATTGCTGCTTGTCTCCAAGCAACATATTGGTCTTGTGCATCAGAGAAGTCTGGTACGGATTTTATTATGTCGAGCTTTATGTCACATTTTACCCCAGGAACAACAGTTTTTTTTTGGTAAGAGACGACCGCTGGCGTTTTCACTTGCAACCTTTGTATTTCTTGAGTTATTGAATTTATTTGGGACTGTTGTTGTGACAGTGCCGATCTAACGGCATTTTCAATGAGAGCCTGAATTTGTGAATGCTCCATTGTGTTGCCTACCTGATCTTGTGGACACCAGCCAACTTGTTCTTCGCCTAAACTATCCTCACTGTTGTATTCGGTTTTAATTTCCCTATAGGTGTTCCAGCTCATTTGTTAACCTCGACACTTGTATGAAACTTTTTCGCATTGGGCATATAATTGTCTTAGTAGCAATTGTTTATTTATAGTAAAAGTATGCATTAAAGGTATGCAATGGTTTTATTTTTAGTGAGGGTATGCAATGGTTTTTACTTTATTGAAAGTATGCAATTGTTTTTTTTATTTTATTTTTGGTAAAAGTATGCAATTGCTTTTTTACTTTAATTTTGGGTAAAAGTTTGCAACTGTTTAATCTTGGCAAAATATGTATATTTTCACAACTTCAATTCTTGTGTGTTTTTCTTTAATTTATTATTTGTTATCTGGGTTCACTTGACAAACTTACATGTTTTTGTATTATTGCCTATGAATTTTGGTGGGTATTTAGCCGTTGGGCGCCAGTTATTTTGTTATGCAATCCAGTGGCCGTGGTGTTCCCACGTGGCTCCTGATGGTGTGGTTCAAGTCCGGCAGCTTTCCTTAAGAATGTTGATCCGGAGTAGGATCCTTAGATGAGTTATAGTTGTGATGACTATGGTGGGAGACTTGACTTCGTCCCCTTTGTTGATTACTGCCCTTGTGGTACAGTAATATAATTCAATAAAGACAAATAACGGCAGTGTGCCGGAGCGCAATTTCATGTGACTTACGTCTACTTTATTCAAAATCAAACTAAAGCTAAAGACACAGGCAAAGCATAATTCTACTCAGAAATGACAACGATCGCGCCATCGAACCACAGTCGGCATGCCGACTCGGCATTTTAAGCGCTGCAGCACTCCAGCAACGGTAATGTCATACGATCGCTGCTGATTGTTGCTAGTGCAGAGCATTGAGCCCACAATTTGGCATGTCAGCACAATTCATGTAATGTTACTTAGTTGCTATGGAATTTATGTGTTAACTTATACATACATACATAGTTGGCTGTTTGTCACTGCTCAATTTTTCAGAGCTCTCTTTAAAATCTTTAAGAAAAGTAATCAGGCTTTCAAGTAAGGTAAAATCTAAATTTGTAGTAGGTTTTCAATTCTTCTTGGACTTCAAAAATGCTGTGTAACATAATGTACGTGCAATTCCAACGAGTTCTGACATCCAAACAAGCGATAAAACTTGGCCTACTTATCTATAGGACAATAAAGCTTCTCATCGATACAGGTGCCTCAAAAAATTACATTAAACCTATACCGGAATTGAAAGGCGTAATTAAAGTTAAAAACACATTTCAGGTTAAGTCACTT
>JAWNON010000191.1:0-32113 GCA_035045945.1 Drosophila anceps | reverse complement strand
CTGGCAGGCATATAAATGACGCCATTTTGAATTATATTACAGAGTTGGACTAATCATCTTATTGGAAGACAAAATTCTGTTAATGGGAGCACGAAAATGTTATGCGAAGCAATATCAAACGTGATATTTATTACAGTTTGATATATATATATTTAATAACCACTACATATTTTACATCCACATCGATGACAACAGTAAAAATGGGTGTGCTCATGTGGAACAGCTCATCTTTTTTTACTCCCAGATATATGAATTAGCTACTAAGTAACAAATCAGCTTATTTGCATATAATTTTTAGCTGCGCGGCAATTGGCAGCCATTTAAATGACGCCATTTTGAATTATATTACAGAGTTGGACTAATCATCTTATTGGAAGACAAAATTCTGTTAATGGGAGCACGAAAATGTTATGCGAAGCAATATCAAACGTGATATTTATTACAGGTTGATATATAAATTAAGATTTTATGAAGTTACTGTTTACTCGCACTGAATAAGATCAGCAATATAAGTCGCAACTTGTTCCTTTATTGGGTAAATTCAAACTAAACTCTAAAGTACAAAATATTCTTACACCAAGCTAGCCCTGACCTATAATCGCTGAATCAGCGATTATGCTGATTGTATTATGTTTCGACGTCGCAACGACGCAGCGGCACATCGGCGCATAGAATGTTGGCGATAGCACAGCCCAGTGTTTGGCACAGTTGGCACTAAGCATTGACTCGATTCTGCTGATCGTGCAGAATAGCAGTCGTTGACTTTTGCTGGCCGGATGTGTTAACTAATCCCTCACTTGTTTGAAGGCTTTCCTCGTGTTTCCTCAAGGTGTCAATGACAGCTCGTATCGAGACTTGTTGTTTATTCTTTTTGTATTTATGGTAAGTCTTAAAGATGACGAAACCGATGACCAGGGTGGCGAGGAATGCTGCAAACGTAATGGGCCAGACTGACAGTTCCTTTTTGATATTGTCAATATGTTGGAGATTCTGGAAGTTCAGCCTCTGAAGATACTGCATGCTTAAAATCTCTTGGTGGCCAGTTATATTTAAAGTAGCCGATACTGCCGAGCCTGGGTGACGTTTGACCATGTTTTTTGTATTTTTGTACAGGGACCCATTTACATAGATCTCCTCATCAAACGTCAGCAAGTGTGTGCCATGGATGACTTTGTTAGTGCCGTTGTCCATTTGTATTATAACTGTTTCTTCGTTGATAATTATAATACCATCATCAATTACCACTAACTGTTGTAGATGACTGGGACGAGTGTTGCAATGCGCCATACCTCCAGAATGTAGTTGTTGCGCACAGGTTGTTGAGTTTAGTTGCTTGCAAAACGTAGAAGTGAGGGAAGCGGTGCAGTTTCCGATTGGTAAGATTTTATTACTGCAGTCCGCGACGTTGTTATTTCCAGCGAAATCAAGTATTGTTCCATTATGTTGGACAGGGAACAGGGTTATTTTCTTACATATTACTCTAGGATTAGGATATTTAATTAGGAAGTGTACAAAATTATGATCTAACAAGACTGTAATGTAAGTTGTTTCAATTAAATCTGTTATGGTTAAATCTGTAGAGTGCTCATTTAAAATTTGGCTTAGGTCATTAGAGTCAAGTATTGCTGGGTTTATAATTTGTATTTTTGCGGGCGTAATAGACAACGTTAATGTTTCGAGTTCGGAAATTACAATCCTATTTCTTGTGAGTAAAGTTTGGTAGAGATACCCTATGTCTATCTGTTTTTCTTTGGCAAATCTAATTATCTTATTAACGGATTATGTTAGGTCATTGATTTTTTCCTGTACTTTAGTGTTTATGAGTGCCTGCTGGTTAACTGAGTCAGTTAGCTTTTGTTGATGGAATTTCAATTATTCAAATTCGTCAAAATCAGGAGTCCCTGCTACTACTTTTAAGGCTGTTCCTAGAATATTTACACTTCTAGTTTGTCTATGGTGGATATTAACAGTCTCTAGTAATGATCTAATATGACCTACATCGGATTCAAGATATTGTTTCGTCCCCGTCCATGATGATATATAGCCCGAGTTTGAATAGTTGGTAATTTTTCCAGCCGTTGTTGCTACCAGAAGTAGAAAGCGTAGAATCCAAACCCTAGCGAAGATACAGAGCAGAATAAGTACTGGAGGGATATATCTTTTCTTTTTTTTTTATCTTATGTTATCCTTATGAACCTTCCTCCCTTTTATAAGAACCGTTGTCCCCAAATCGGCTTCTACAATGACTTCTTCAAATAAGGGAGTTAACTTGTTGCCAAGTCTCTTATTCAATTTCATGAGTACTCTTTCGCCTACTTGGAAAGTTCTATTTCTTCTGTCAGCATTCTGTCTTTGTAACAGCAAATCTTGCGCTCTGGATATTCTATCTTTTATTTTTCGTCGAATTCGGGTGAGGAAGCATGGATTATGTCAATTGGTTTCTTGTTTACGACAGAGTGAATTGTTTTATTGTATTCTATTGTTGCTTGAAGTATATCGTCAATTGTGTCATTTAGCTGTTTTTCTAATTTTAGGCATCTTGCAATTTCTGCAAGAGTGCTATGAAATCTTTCTACCTGTCCGTTTGAAGTACTGTGTAGTGGTGGAGAATTTACAATTTCAACATTAAAACGGTTTTTTAAAAGAAACTTTATTGTTCCTGAGTTCAAAGACGGTTCATTATCACAATAAATAGTTTTAGTACTTGGGTAGAAGTTCATAAGCTGTAAGATTGAGGGTTCAATATCCGTTATTGTTCTGGAAGCTATGGGTTGTACAATGGCGAATTTTGAAAACTTATCGATACAGGTTAGAAAATATTTTTTATCTGTAGAAAAAATATCAATGTGAAGAATTTCTCCCACTTGGTTGGGAACTGGCGTTTCACCGATGTATTGCTTTTGGGGGTGTCTGTCGTATTTTCCTTTATTACAAGTCTTACAATTTGCAACTATTTCATTTGTCAAACGCGTCATTTTTGAAAAAAAATAGTCTTGGAGAATTTGCTTTGTATTTTCCTGTGCTGCTCTATGAGCTCTACCATGTTCCGCAACTATAATCTGTTTTTGCTCGTTTTTGTCATGAACGTCGATTACCAACTTGTTAAAGTGCCAAAATTTTGTTGTCGGGAAGGTCTCAACTAGTTTATTTTGAATAAATGCTAGTATTGGCAAGTCGCATTTGATCGCATTCACTACGTCTTTTTTTACCGCATCACACACTTTTCCTATTAAGTTTTCCCTGTTTGAAAAGTTAATGATATGTCTCGTTTTCTGTCCGAACATTATGATAATTTTTTCAGAGGCTGTTATGCTTTCTTCAATAATTATTTGGTTCCTGAAACAATTGATCGGTTTTTCAGTAGACTCGATAGTGTATGTCAATGAAAGTTCACTATGCATAGTGGCTAAGTCTGATGGGGCTTTTTCTTCTAAAGCGTAAAGGTTTTGTCTCGATAGAGCATCGGCGACGAAATTTTCCTTTCCTGGCTTGAAGTGAATTTGAGCGTTGTGCTCATCGATGAATGATTTCCATCTTTTAATTTTCGCATTTGTATTTTTATCTGCGACTGCAAATGTAAGTGGCTGGTGGTCAGTGTAAATATTTAAATTTTTTACACCGTATAGATAGTTTCTTAGGGATTTTACCCACACTATCGCAAGTAGTTCATTTGTAGCGAAATTTAGCTCATTTTTTCTTAAAGTCCGGGAAATCATGGTTATCGGCTTTTTATTTTGTGATAAAACAGCGCCTTAACCAGAGGACGAGGCATCTGTCGTCGAGTCAAATGGTTTCTGATAGTCAGGGTAAAGGAGCATTACATTTTCAGAAGCTAAAATATATTTTAGTTTCTCAAAGACCAACTTTTGTCGCCCTTTAGTATATCTGTTAATGGTTTGGCTATAGATGCATAGTCTTTAATAAAACATCTGTAATAGCTTGCTAAACCAAGGAATGACCTGAGATGGAACAGGGTAGTTGGCTGTTCAAATTTGCCAATTGCTTCTACCTTGTTGGGATTTGTTGTAATGCCGCCACGAGATACTACGAATCCAAGATATTCAACTTTTTCTTTGAAAAAATGAGACTTTTCTCGCGATACTCTCATATTAGCGTTATACAGTTTTTCTAATACCCAGGCAATGTGATGAACATGGTTTTCCATATCCTCAGAGAATATGATTACATCATCTACGTAGACGTAGCATGACTTACCAATCTGTTCCCTAAGAACACCATCAATTGCCCGCTGGAATATTCCATTGGCATTTTTTAGACCAAATGGAAGTCTGCAGAATTCGTACTTTCCGTTTCCTATTGAGAATGCGGTTTTTTCTCTGTCTCTTTCTGCAAGAAGGATTTGGTGGAATCCCGATTTCAAGTCCAGTGTTGTAAAATACTTGGCTTTCCCTAGATTTGAGCTACTATATTGGGTATGGGGTATTTGTCATCGATTGTTTTCGAATTTAGTTTTCTAAAATCAATGACAAGACGTTTTTTTCTATTTCCCTGCTCATCTACTCCTTTTTTATCGACTACACACACCGGATTGTTAAACGGTGATCTGGAGGGTCTGATTATATTATCCCTTAACATGTCGTTCGTTTCGTTGTTAACAAACTCAGTTACTCCCAAAGGGTAGGGATAAAGTTTTGAGTAGATTGGATTCTCGTCTTCTGTTCGAATCGTGGCAATGATGTTCGTATTGTATGGAAGAGCTTCGTCAGGATCGGCAAAAACGCCTATTTTTCTCTCATCATTATTTCTTTTGAATTTTTTTCAGGGGTTTCCTCTTGTGATATGTGGTTTACTCTCTGCTGTTTTGGGCCTGTGTACCTGGCTGTTCCACTATTTGCTCTTTTCGGAACCTGATTTTAAGACGATACAAAAGCTCGATTTGACTGGGTCGGTTGTCTGAATCGCGAAGAAGTATCGACTTCCATTGTCTGAGGCGGTTCTTGTTGAGGGCCTTGGTTATTCAATTGTGGTTTTTGTTTATAAAATGGAGTTTTTGCCTGATTTCGGTAGTTACTTTCTATAATAGGTTGTTTCTACTGTCTCTGTTCATAGCGTTGAGTTTTTCTTCACTATTTCGTGCAAAACTACTAGCAAATTGAAATCGTTCGTGATTAGACTCAACTTCTTGTGCTAGAGCCAAAGCTGATGGCAAATCTTTGGGTCTTGCTGAGAAGAGAACATCACTAAGAGACTTCTTTGTGCCTGAGATCAGTGCATCTGCTCTGTACTTTTTGTTTTATTTATAAGCAGTGTCAATTTATTTTCAATTTCCTCATAGTACTGTATTATTGTTGACATAAGATGACAGTAACATATCGGCAGGGCCTTTTATTTTGTTCCTAATTATGCCCAGTGCCTGATAGTGCTTTGAGCTTCCTGCATAGCTTTCGAAGATTTTGTATGCAGTGTGTGCGGCTTTCCGCCATGAGACATAAGTCTCGAGCTTTCCCCCAAAATCCGGGATTGATTTCACTATATCTAGCGTTTCGCCGCATCGGACACCTGGAATTATTTCCACATCTTTAAACACTTCCACCTCGGGTACGGAAACTGATAAGCTTTTAAACTCGCTTCTAATTTCGTCCACTTTTTTTCCAAATATCTGTGCTTCACTTTGTAGTGCAGTGTTTACTGCATACTCAAGGAGCGCTTTTAAATTTTCTTCACCCACTTCCATTTTCTTTTGTATGTTATCCTGCACTAATTTATTCTTTACGTCTTTTATTAGTTCCTCTAACTCTGAGTCTAACTCTTCTACTTCACCTTTACTCATAAGATTTGTTTCGTTTGTTCTTTTTAAATTTTGTGTCGCAAAAATATTTATTATAAGCACTTTTCTTTTAGCTCTTTCTTTATTTATTTGTTTGTTTTATTTATTTCAAATAAGCACTCTACTTACATGCTTTGTTTTATGTGTGTTGTTTTATTTTAAAATTGCTGGTTGATGTCCTGGATAGTGTGTCTTCGCTAGTGGTTGCTGATCTTGCTGGTTCCGATTTTCACTATCGGTTCTGGTTTCTGCTGTTGTTAAACTTGTCACTTTGTTTATAATGTTGCAGCTTGAGACGCTGCGTGTAGGGTGAGTAGATTTACCGAGGTTGGGCGCAAATTAAGATTTTAAGAAGTTACTGTTTACTCGTGAGCAACGCACTGAATAAAATCAGCAATATAAATCGCAACTTGTTTCTTTATTGGGTAAATTCAAACTAAACTCTAAAGTACAAAATATTCTTACACCAAGCTAGCCCTGACCTATAATCGCTGAATCAGCGATTATGCTGATTGTATTATGTTTCGACGTCGCAACGACGCAGCGGCACTTCGGCGCATAGAATGTTGACGATAGCACAGCCCAGTGTTTGGCACAGTTGGCACTAAGCATTGACTCGATTCTGCTGATCGTACAGAATTGCAGTCGTTGACTTTTGCTGGCCGGATGTGTTAACTTATATATTTAATAACCACTACATATTTTACATCCACATCGATGACAACAGTAAAAATGGGTGTGCTCATGTGGAACTGCTCATCTTTTTCTACTCCCAGATATATGAATTAGCTACTAAGTAACAAATCAGCTTATTTGCATATAATTTTTAGCTGCGCGGCAATTGGCAGCCATTTAAATGACGCCATTTTGAATTATATTACAGAGTTGGACCAATCATCTTATTGGAAGACAAAATTCTGTTAATGGGAGCACGAAAATGTTTTGCGCAGCAACATTAAACGCGATATTTATTACAGTTTGATATATATATTTAATAACCACTACATATTTTACATCCACATCGATGACAACAGTAAAAATGGGTGTGCTCATGTGGAACTGCTCATCTTTTTCTACTCCCAGATATATGAATTAGCTACTAAGTAACAAATCAGCTTATTTGCATATAATTTTTAGCTGCGCGGCAATTGGCAGCCATTTAAATGACGCCATTTTGAATTATATTACAGAGTTGGACTAATCATCTGATTGGAAGACTAAATTCTGTTAATGGGAGCACGAAAATGTTATGCGAAGCAATATCAAACATGATATTTATTACAGTTTGATATTTAAGTTATTTTGTTATGCAATCCAGTGGCCGTGGTGTTCCCACGTGGCTCCTGATGGTGTGGTTCAAGTCCGGCAGCTTTCCTTAAGAATGTTGATCCGGAGTAGGATCCTTAGATGAGTTATAGTTAGGATGACTATGGTGGGAGACTTGACTTCGTCCCCTTTGTTGATTACTGCCCTTGTGGTACAGTAATACAATTCGATAAAGACAAATAACGGCAGTGTGCCGGAGCGCAATTTCATGTGACTTACGTCTACTTTATTCAAAATCAAACTAAAGCTAAAGACAAGGGCAAAGCATAATTCTACTCAGAAACGACAACGATCGCGCCATCGAACCACAGTCGGCATGCCGACTCGGCATTTTAAGCGCTGCAGCACTCCAGCAACGGTAATGTCATACGATCGCTGCTGATTGTTGCTAGTGCAGAGCACTGAGCCCACAATTTGGCGTGTCAGCACAATTCATGTAATGTTACTTAGTTGCTATGGAATCTATGTGTTAAGGGCCCCCTCCTCAATCTTATGACCGTCCTCGGTCATGTTAAAGTTGTCGATCACACTTTAAATGTTTATTGATGCTCGTCTCTTCCTTATTACCTGGATGAGTGAGACCATGAGACCCACATTTAGTATTGCTCCAACAGCGAACCATAATTTGGTCGATCCAGCATTATCGATGTCTTCCTTCACCTCTTGGATGGAGCGTAAGTTTTCGTTGCTTAATATTTATTTCGTTGCGTAATAATGGGGTACTCAGAGTCGAGTCATGGCCGATGATCCTTAGAAGTGGAGACCTTACGATGCCAGGAATTTTATTCATCGCTTTTTGCTCGTTTACAAATTCGGTTCCGTTGACGACAGCTACTCGTTCAAACGTTACTAAGTGGGTTCCCTTTGCGATTACTTCTGGCTAGCGTCTGTGCGTATGCGGGCAGTCGCCTCGTTGATGATGATAACGCCATGATCGACGGTCATTATTTCCTTTAGGTGACTGGGTTGAGTATGACATTGGGCCATGCTTCCCGAGTAGAGTAAGGTCGCACAGGACTCGCGCTGAGATCGTTCGCAAAAGCTGTTGTGTGCGGTCTGAATGCACTCAGTGACCGCAAAGGTGTCCTTTTCGCATTCGGCCAGTGAGTTCTCGTCGAGACGTAGTATAGTGTGATTGTGAGACACGGGATAGATGGTGATTTTCTTGCATCTGGCTTCGACTCTTGGGAAGGCTAATTAGTATGTGAATTATATCATCGGACTGTAGGACCCTAATCTTTGAGGCTTCTATTAAACTAACTATTGGATTCTCCTGTTTGACAAGTGAATTCAAATCTGCGTGATTTAATATTGTAGGATTTACTATACTAGATTTTGCCAAGGTTATTGTGAGAATTAAATTTCGAATTTCGATGGTTAGCATTCTATTTCTAGCCAAGAGCGTCTCATACAAGTGTGGAGTGTCGGTTAATTTATTTTGTTGAGCTTTTATTATTTGGTTTATGGTATCAATTAGTTTGTTTATCTGTTCTGTATCTCAGAATTTATGGCTATTTGTCTGGAATTTGATTCGATTAACTGTGCTTCTGTTACCCTGATTTTTAACGAATCAGAGGCATCTGGGGTACCTGCCACTACCTTCAGGGCTGTGCCTAGAAAGTCTAAACTCCT
This sequence comes from Drosophila anceps, assembly GCA_035045945.1. NCBI lineage: Eukaryota > Metazoa > Arthropoda > Insecta > Diptera > Drosophilidae > Drosophila > Drosophila anceps. The sequence continues at coordinate 23,367 of JAWNON010000191.1, read as the reverse complement.
CGCCATTCTATGGTGTATCTTAAAGACGGACAGCAGTGTTTTTAAGTGATCGGAAACAACATCAAGCCGTTTGCGCATATGTGATTGTGGGAATAAATCGAACAATTTTTCTGTCTCTTCTATTATGTTGGCGAATTCAAAAAGGTTACTAGTGTGCTTTAAGTAGTCACGGTGTTCGAACACCAATACTTCACCGTCTATTACTGAGATGTAGTTGGCATGCGAGAAATCGGTGATCCGACCATTTGCTACTGCAAGAATGATAAGTGCTACGAAGGTGAACCTGTAATTTGGATTGAGTGGTGAAATTGACAAAGCATCTTGGAGAACTTATTTCCTAACTAAATATAAGGTAAAACTATTTTAGGTTGTCCTTGTGGACCCCCCTCCACTTAATTAAGACAGATGTTCCTAGGTCTGCTTGTATTTCCTGACTGGTGCAGAGAGGGGTTAGCTTGTTTCCTAACCTCTTGTTGCTTTTGAGAAATACTTCGTCTCCTACCTCAAATACGCGGTTTTGCCAGTTTGCGTTACACCTTTCTATGGTGTTTTGTTGAGCTTTTGCCAGTTTGGAAGTAATACCTGAACTGCGCTTTCCGGGTCCCTCGTGAAGAACTGTGTCCTCGATTTTTTTGTCAATCTTTAGGCACCTAGCGATCTCAATTAACGTACTGTGGAATCGTTCCACTTGGCCATTTGATGAACTGTGCAAAGGAGGAGCGTTTACAATATCGATGTTGTATTGGTTTTTCAACATGGATGTTATGGTCTCTGAGTTGAATGAGGGTTCATTATCGCAATATATTGTTTTAATGTTAGGAAACATATTCACAATTTGCTACAGCTGACCTTTAATGTCGACAATTGTTCTTGATATTATTGGCTGTACCAAGGCGAATTTGGAAAACTTGTCGACGCAAGTCAAAAATTGTTTTTTGTCGGTTGAGAATATGTCTATGTGTAACATTTCGCCCGTGTAGTTGTTGTTTCTTGGTATGTCTGTCATATTTAGCTTGCGTGCAAACTTTGCAATTTGAGACTACTTCTTTGGCTAACCTGCTCATGTTCGGAAAGTAGTAGTCGCGCAAGATTTGTTTGACATTTTCTGGGCTCTTTCGCTATTTATTATTTCCAACTGATCGCTTTTATCCGTTATGTCTTTTACGAGATTTTTACAAAACCGAAATTTTGTAGAAGGAAAATGAGCAATTAATTCGTGTTGGAAACTTGCTAATGTGGGGAGGTTACAGTGGATAGCTTTCACGACCTCCGTATTTACAATTACTTTGAAAATGATGCGTTTCAATGGGAAACGTGCTTCTTCCAGAACAATCTGGTTTCTGAAGCAATTTAACGGTTTGTCCGTGACCTCGACCGTGTAGGTCAGTGAAAGTTCGCTGTGAACGGTTGCGGCGTCTGACTGAGGTTCATTTTGTAGGGCATTGAGATTTTGTCTGGACAATGCGTCTGCTACAAAATTTTCTTTGCCAGGTTTATAGCAAACCTTGGCGTTGTGTTGGTCGATATAGGCTTTCCACCTTTTTATTTTCGCGTTGGTATTTTTGTCTGCTACTGCGAAAGTGAGAGGCTGGTGGTCAGTGAAGATGGTAATTTCTCTGGAGCCATATAGGTAGTTTTGCAATTTACCTAAAGCCTTTAGCAACTCCCTTTCGTTGGTTGCGTAGTTCAGTTCTGCACTTTTTAAGGTACGGGAAATCATGGTAATTGGTCTGCCTTCCTGGGATAGGACTGCACCAATTCCGTTTGCTGAGGCATCAGTGGTTAGGTCAAAAGCTTTTTTAAAGTCTGGGTACATCAAAATTACGTCTTCTGACGCAAAGATGTTGGGCAAGCGTTGAAACGCGTTGCGCTGGGTTTCATTGAACTCGACTGCTATTTTCTTTGACCTATGCTTACTCACTGAACCATTTTTTCCTTTTGGAATGTCGCTTATTGGACGAGCTATGGATGCAAAGTCTTTTATGAAGACTCTGTAATAGCTTGCCAGACCCAGGAAGGATCTGACACTGTAGACGCTTTTGGGTTCGGGGTACTCTTGAATGGCTTTGACGATGAAACCAAGACACTCCACGCTTTTTTTAAAAAAGTTAGTTTTCTCTTGGCTTAACCTCATATTGGCTTTAATCAGGCACTTGAGTACCGTGTCAATGTGCCTGACATGGTCTACTTCGTTTTTTGAGAAAACTATGACATCGTCTACGCAGACGTAACAAATTTTACCAATATATTCCCTTAAAACATCATCTATTGCCCTTTGGAAGATGCTGCCGGCATTCTTAAGACCAAATGGCAGTCGGCAGAATTCATATTTGCCACCGCAAACAGAGAATGAGGTTTTTTCACGGTCATGTTCCGCAAGGTATATTTGGTGATACCCTGACTTTAGATCGAGGGTAGTGAAGTATTTAGCGTTTTCCAGGTTCGCTAGAATCATGGGAATGCTGGGCATTGGGTAACGATCAGGTATAGTCTTTTCGTTCAGTTTCCTGAAGTCGATGACTAATCTTTTGTTTGTGTTGCCGTAGGCGTCTGTGCCTTTTTTGTCAACAACCCACGTTGGGCTGTTGTAGGGTGACCTTGATGGTCTGATGATGCCGTCTTTTAGTAGTTGCTTGACTTCATTGTTTATGAAGTCAGAAACGCCCATTAGATTTGGGTAACTTCTGGCATATATTGGCTCGTTGTCAACCGTGCGGATTGTGGCGGAGACAGAGGTGTTGAAAGGGAGTGCTTCATCTGTTGTTAAAAAGGCCTTTTTCCTCTTAAGTATCATGTCCCTGATCTCCTTTTTGATGGAGATAGGAACTACGATGTCGTTTACATCGGTGAAATTTACATCAGTGCATTTCTGGTATTGAATTTCTTCCGAAATGCCCTGATACTCTAGTAGACTTTTTGTAAGGTTCAACTGTACCCCGGCTTGTGTTAACAAGTCGAATCCAATAATGGCATCGAACGAACTATGTGTGTCTAATAGAAAAAAAGGGGAAGTGTGATTAAAAATGTTTATCAGGCATTTTTCCTTTATTTCAGTGGACCCGTGGATTGAATTCACTGAGAAGGGTTTGGCGACCGGCAATATGGTTTTCAGCTCCTTTACTTAACATAGGCTTAACATAGATTTTTGCCGCGCCAGTATCAATTAGCATTTTCAATGTTCTCCCAGCCAACCGTCGTTCAATGAACGGTAACCGGGAGTGTTCCCTAAAAATGGACAGAGTCGGCTTGATCGTACTCTTCCTCGCTGTCAATTTCTTTGGTTCTGATTATATTCAGTACGCTGCCTAAATTTGGAAGAAAAATCTATCTCCATCGGTTGTGGAGCTTGCTCTTTCTTTGTTGGGTTGCTCCTTTGGAGCATTTTTCTTGTTTTTGTAATGAGGATTTCGATCTTGACCGTAGTCTTCCTTGTAGTATTTATTCGGTTTGCCATATGATCTGTGTTTGCTGTTTTCAGCTGTTTGGGATCGTTCCTCAACAACTTTAGCATAGGAGTTTGCAAACATGCTCCTCTCTATGCTGGCTTCTGTTTCTACGGCGAGAGCTAGCGCAGAGGGCAGGTCTTTGGGTTGCGCTGGGAATACGACAGCTCTGAGTTGTTTCCTCAAGCCTGATATGAAAGTGTGTAAGGCATCGGCTCTAACTTCAGCGTTAAGCAAATCAGCGCCTTCTTGTTCGTGTGACATAACAATCTTATTAGTTACCAGAGTTAGTCTCTTTTCGACCTCATCATAGTACTGCATAAGTGTCATTTCACCTTGTCTGACCATGTCTAAGTTTTGCCTCAGTAGGCGCAAGGATGTTCGGTCGGCATAGGTGCAATCTAATCTAGCCAGGATGGCGTCGAAATTTAGCACCGTGTTGTAGGAGATAAGTAAGGCTCCAGCAGGCCCTGTGACCTTGTTTCTAAGAATGGCTACTGCTTGGTAGTGTTCGCTACTGCCGTTGAAGGGCTTGAAAAGTTCATACGCATCAATTGCTGCTTGTCTCCAAGCAACATATTGGTCTTGTGCACCAGAGAAGTCTGGTACGGATTTTATTATGTCAAGTTTTATGTTGCATTTTACCCCAGGAACAACAGTTATTTTTTGGTAAGAGACGACCGCTGGCGTTTTCACTTGCAACCTTTGTATTTCTTGAGTTATTGAATTTATTTGGGACTGTTGTTGTGACAGTGCCGATCTAACGGCATTGTCAATGAGAGCTTGAATTTGTGAATGCTCCATTGTGTTGCCTACCTGATCTTGTGGACACCAACCAACTTTTTCTTCGCCTAAACTATCCTCACTGTCCTATTCGGTTTTAATTTCCCTATAGGTGTTTCAGCTCGACCTCGACACTTGTGTGAACTTTTTCGCATTGGGCATATAATTGTCTTAGTAAAAGTAGCAATTGTTTATTTATAGTAAGAGTATGCATTAAAGGTATGCAATGGTTTTATTTTTAGTGAGGGTATGCAATGGTTTTTACTTTATTGAAAGTATGCAATTGTTTTTTTTTTTTTTTATATTTTATTTTTGGTAAAAGTATGCAATTGTTTTTTACTTTAATTTTGGGTAAAAGTATGCAACTGCTTAATCTTGGCAAAATATGTATTTTTTCACAACTTCAATTATTGTGTGTTTTTCTTTAATTTATTATTTTTTATTTGGGTTCACTTGAAAAACTTACACGTTTTTGTATTATTGCCTATGAATTTTGGTGGGTATTAAGCCGTTGGGCGCCAGTTATTTTGTTATTTAATCCAGTGGCCGTGGTGTTCCCACGTGGCTCCTGATGGTGTGGTTCAAGTCCGACAGCTTTCCTTAAGAATGTTGATCCGGAGTAGGATCCTTACATGAGTTATAGTTATGATGACTATGGTGGGAGACTTGACTTCGTCCCCTTTGTTGATTACTGCCCTTGTGGTACAGTAATACAATTCGATAAAGACAAATAACGGCAGTGTGCCGGAGCGCAATTTCATGTGACTTACGTCTACTTTATTCAAAATCAAACTAAAGCTAAAGACAATGGCAAAGCATAATTCTACTCAGAAACGACAACGATCGCGCCATCGAACCACAGTCGGCATGCCGACTCGGCATTTTAAGCGCTGCAGCACTCCAGCAACGGTAATGTCATACGATCGCTGCTGATTGTTGCTAGTGCAGAGCACTGAGCCCACAATTTGGCGTGTCAGCACAATTCATGTAATGTTACTTAGTTGCTATGGAATTTATGTGTTAACTTATATATTCAATAACCACTACATATTTTACCTCTACATCGATGACAACAGTAAAAATGGGTGTGCTCATGTGGAACTGCTCATCTTTTTCTACTCCCAGATATATGAATTAGCTACTAAGTAACAAATCTGCTTATTTGCATATAATTTTTAGCTGTGCGGCAATTGGCAGCCATTTAAATGACGCCATTTTATATTATATTACAGAGTTGGACTAATGATCTTATTGGAAGACAAAATTCTGTTAATGGGAGCACGAAAATGTTATGCGAAGCAATATCAAACGTGATATTTATTACAGTTTGATATATAAGTTAATATAGTTCTTTACTTGTGCGATGTCACTAAGTATGAGATAATTAATTTGGATCGACCGATTCCGTTTATTGTACGTAAAAGACTAAAACTAAAAGTACAAAATGTTCTTATGCTAAGCTAGCCCTGACCTATAATCGCTGTGTCAGCAATTATGCTGCATGGATCAAGTTCGTCGCGACGTCCGCGACGTCCGCGCGTGTAGCGTTGTCAGCGGAGAAGCGATTGCATGGGAAGCAGAAATATAGTTGCAGCTTTGCTGCCCATGCAGAATTTAGGCCGATGACTTATGTCAGGCCGGATGTGTTAACTCCTCCCTCGCTAGTTCGAAGGCCGTCCCCGGTTTTCCTTAGGGTGTCAATGACACAACGTAGCGATGCTTGCTCTCTGTTGTTTCTCCATTTTTGGAAGGTTTTATAACAGACGAATATAGCGGCTAGGATGGTGACAAATAAGGTGGTCATTATTATAGGCCATAATTTCATGTTCCTCTCGATGCTGCCAATATGATGAAGGTTTTCAAAGTTCAATCTTTGAAGGTATGGCATGCTCAGAATCTTCTTATGACCAGTAATTATTGGTGTGGTTGACGTTGCTGAGCCTGGGTGTCTTTTGACGATATTTTTAATGTTTCTGTAGAGAAACCCATTTATTTGTATTTCCTCATCGAACGTCAACAAGTAAGTTCCGTGAATTGTTGTGTTGGTGCCGTTCTCTGTATGGATTACGACCGTGTCCTCATTTATGATAATAATCCCGTCATCGATTATCTCCAGCGGTTGTAAGTTACTGGGACGGGTGTCACAGTGTGCTATGCCTCCTGAGTGTAGCTGCTGGGCACAGGTTGTCGAATTTAGTTGCTTGCAGAATGTGGAGGTAAGCGTAGCGGTGCAATTTATGATTGGTATTATTTTATTACCGCAATCTGCGACGTTATTATTTTCTTCGAAGTGTAATATTGATCCGTTGTGTTGAACTGGAAACATGGTTATTTTTTTACAAACTAAACTAGGATTGGGGTATTTAATAATGAAATGTAAAAAATTTCAATTAAATCAGTTATAGTTATCCCTGCAGAGTGCTCATTTACAATTTTCTTTAAATCCTCTGAATCAAAAATTACCGGACTCACTATTTTTATCTTTACAAGTGTAATTGACAACATTAGAGTCTCAAGTTCCGAAATCATAATTCTATTTCTATTGAGCAAAGTTCGGTAAAGTTCGCCTGTCTCAATCTGTTTCTCTTTTGCAAATTTAATGATGATATTTACTGACTCTGTTAATTTATTTATTTTCTCGTGAACTTTTGAATTTATTGAAGCCTGCCTGTTTATTGAATTAGCTAATTCTTTTTGCTGGAATTTAAGTTCTTCGAAATCATTAAAGTCTGGTGTTCCTGCTATTATCTTTAGAGTTGTTCCTAGTATATGGTCCTAATAGTAGAAGGTATAGTATCCAAACCCTGTTAAGAATAAAGAGAATACCTCTGTAAAATTGACATTTAAACTTTTTTGGAATTGAATTTTTTCGGATCCGGACTGGGTTTTTAACGTGCTGCTTGTAAAGTCTAAAGTGGCACAAACTTCGTTTAATAGGTCCAGCCCTATTATTCCGTCAAAGCTTGTTAGATTTGGTAATAGAAAGAATGTGGCGTTGGTGCCAAAAAGATGCATAAGGCATTTTTCCTGAACTGGATTAAAGCCATGAAGTGTCTTAACCAAAAATTTTTTTTTAACACTAATTACTCCTTTTAATTCTGGCATCGGTTTTATGTAATTTTTCGCTGCGCCTGTATCGATTAGTAATTTTATTGTCTTTCCTGCTATCGATCGTTCTACGAACGGTAGCAGGGAGCTATTCCTAAAAAATTTACTTCCTGGAGCTGTACTTGGTCATCAGTATCTGATACCTCAGATTCTGCCACTGTTCGATATTCTTCGTCTATCTGGCATTTGGGAGCTTCTTCTACCGATATGTGATTAATTCTTTGTTGTTTGGGCCCGGTGTATCTGGCCGTTCCACTATTTGGTCTTTTTGAAATCTGATTTTGGTATGGATCATTGTTTTTTTTTGGATATTGAGTCGGTTGTTTAAACCGCGAAGAAGTATCAATATCCATAGGCTGTGGTGGCTCCTGCTTTATATTTGGGCTATTACCAAATTGAGGTTTCTGTTTGAAAAATGGAGTTTTCATGGGATTCGGAGAATTGTTTTCCATAGCGTTTCTCTGCTCGTATCGTTGAGTTCTTTCCTCAGATTTTTTTGCAAAGCTATTTGCGAATAGGAAGCGCTCATGGTTTGACTCAACTTCCTGTGCTAGAGCCAGAGCTGATGGCAAATCTTTAGGTCTTGCCGAAAACAAAATATCGCTAAGGGATTTTTTTGTGCCAGAAATAAATACTCTTAATGCGTCGGCTCGATATTTTTCATTAAGGGAAGCAGCTATGGTGGAATCATATGTCATGATTGTTTTGTTTATTAGGAGTGTCAATTTTTTCTCGTTTTCCTCATAGTATTGAATGGTTGATAAATTTCCTTGTCTTAGTACAGACAACTCTTGTTCTATTATATAAATCGGTCTTTTGTCAGAGTAAGCAAAGTCAAGTCTGTTTATAATAGCTTTAAAATTTAAAGGTGTGTCGTAGGAAGACAGTACCATATCAGCCGAGCCTTTAATTTTATTTCTCAGAATGCCCAGTGCCTGGTAATGTTTTGAACTTCCATCATGACTCTCAAAAATCTTATACGCTGTATGCGCAGCTTTCCGCCACGAGACATATGTTTCAATTTTTCCCTCGAAATCGGGTACCGATTTCACAATATCTAAAGCCTCATTACACTCGATGCCCGGAACTATTTCGGCATCTTTGAAGACTTCTACTTCTGGTACGGACGTTGTTAGGTTCTTGAATTCATTTCTAATATCCTGAATTTGTTTTTCAAATACCTGCGCCTGACCTTGCAGTGCACTGGCAACAGCACTATTGACTGCAAACTCTAATATTGCTTTCATATTTTCCTCATTTAAAGGCATTTTCTTTGTTACTTTTGTTGGTACTAATTTTTCTTTTAAATCTTTTAGTATCTCTTTTAACTCACTATCGTATTCCTTACTGTCACTTTCGCTCATAAGATATTTTTAATCTTCTTTTTTTTATTTCGTGTTACAAAGATACAAGGCACTCTCAATAATTTTCACTTCTTTGAATTTGTATTTTTATTTTTAAACAAGCACTCTACTTACATGTCTTCTTTTAAATATGTGTAAAAATATTTTATATAGAATAATTCGCCGCTGTGTGTTGTCTTCTCTTCTTCTCGCCCTCTACGTCGGTCTGACGGTTTCGATTTCAAAGGGGGGTACGCCTCTTTGGAATTATTGTTGGTTTCTTCTGCTAGTCTCCTCTAGCCTAGTTGTTCTTTTTAATTTCTTAATTTTTTTGCTGATGATTTTTCTGTATTTTTGTTTTAGTTATTTTATATAACTTGTTGATTTTTTGTTGCAGATTTTTGTTGCTGCTTTCGTTTTAGGTTTTTTTTATAACTTGTTGATTTATTTTTTTTTTCTTTCCAAACTCAAATGCCGTAATGACGATGTTGATTTCTTCCTCAGGGTGTTTGAGGACTTTTTTTTACAATTAGTTGGGCGACAGTTAATATAGTTCTTTACTTGTGCGATGTCACTAAGTATGAGATAATTAATTTGGATCGACCGATTCCGTTTATTGTACGTAAAAGACTAAAACTAAAAGTACAAAATGTTCTTATGCTAAGCTAGCCCTGACCTATAATCGCTGTGTCAGCAATTATGCTGCATGGATCAAGTTCGTCGCGACGTCCGCGACGTCCGCGCGTGTAGCGTTGTCAGCGGAGAAGCGATTGCATGGGAAGCAGAAATATAGTTGCAGCTTTGCTGCCCATGCAGAATTTAGGCCGATGACTTATGTCAGGCCGGATGTGTTAACTTATATATTTAATAACCACTACATATTTTACATCTACATCGATGACAACAGTCAAAATGTGTGTGCTCATGTGGAACTGCTCATCTTTTTCTACTCCCAGATATATGAATTAGCTACTAAGTAACAAATCAGCTTATTTGCATATAATTTTTAGCTTATTATATTACAGAGTTGGACTAATCATCTTATTAGAAGACAAAATTCTGTTAATGGGAGCACGAAAATGTTATGCGAAGCAATATCAAACGTGATATTTATTACAGTTTGATATATATATTTAATAACCACTACATATTTTACATCCACATCGATGACAACAGTAAATATGGGTGTGCTCATGTGGAACTGCTAATCTTTTTCTACTCCCAGATATATGAATTAGCTACTAAGTTACAAATCAGCTTATTTGCATATAATTTTTAGCTGCGCGGCAATTGGCAGCCATTTAAAAGACGCCATTTTGAATTATATTACAGAGTTGGACTAATCATCTTATTGGAAGACAAAATTCTGTTAATGGGAGCACGAAAATGTTATGCGAAGCAATATCAAACGTGATATTTATTACAGTTTGATATATATATTTAATAACCACTACATATTTTACATCCACATCGATGATAACAGTAAAAACGGTTGTGCTCATGTGGAACTGCTCATCTTTATCTACTCCCAGATATATGAATTAGCTACTAAGTAACAAATCAGCATATTTGCATATAATTTTTAGCTGCGCGGCAATTGGCAGCCATTTAAATGACGCCATTTTGAATTATATTACAGAGTTGGACTAATCATCTTATTGGAACACAAAATTTTGTTAATGGGAGCACGAAAATGTTATGCGAAGCAATATCAAACGTGATATTTATTACAGTTTGATATATATATTTAATAACCACTACATATTTTACATCCAAATCGATGACAATAGCAAAAATGGGTGTGCTCATGTGGAACTGCTCATCTTTTTCTACTCCCAGATATATGAATTAGCTACTAAGTAACAAATCAGCTTATTTGCATATAATTTTTAGCTGCGCGGCAATTGGCAGCCATTTAAATGACGCCATTTTGAATTATATTACAGAGTTGGACTAATCATCTTATTGGAAGACAAAATTCTGTTAATGGGAGCACGAAAATGTTATGCGAAGCAATATCAAACATGATATTTATTACAGTTTGATATATATATTTAATAACCACTACATATTTTACATCCACATCGATGACAACATTACAAATAGGTGTGCTCATGGCAGCCATTTAAATGACGCCATTTTGAATTATTTTACAGAGTTGGACTAATCATTATATTGGAAGACAAAATTCTGTTAATTGGAGCACGAAAATGTTATGCGAAGCAATATCACACGTGATATTTATTACAGTTTGATATATATATTTAATAACCACTACATATTTTACATCCACATCGATGACAACAATAAAAATGGGTGTGCTCATGTGGAACTGCTCATCTTTTTCTACTCCCAGATATATGAATTAGCTACTAAGTAACAAATCAGTTTATTTGCATATAATTTTTTGCTGCGCGGCAATTGGCAGCCATTTAAATGACGCCATTTTGAATTATATTACAGAGTTGGACTAATCATCTTATTGGAACACAAAACTTTGTTAATGGGAGCACGAAAATGTTATGCGAAGCAATATCAAACGTGATATTTATTACAGTTTGATATATATATTTAATAACCACTACATATTTTACATCCACATCGATGACATAGTAAAAATGGGTGTGCTCATGTGGAACTGCTCCACTTTTTCTACTCCCAGATATATGAATTAGCTACTAAGAAACAAATCAGCTTATTTGCATATAATTTTTTTATTTTATATCCACATAGATGACAACAGTAAAAATGGGTGTGCTCATGTGGAACTGCTCATCTTTTTCTACTCCCAGATATATGAATTAGCTACTAAGTAACAAATCAGCTTATTTGCATATAATTTTTAGCAGCGCGGCAATTGGCAGCCATTTAAATGACGTCATTTTGAATTATATTACAGAGTTGGACTAATTATTTTATTGAAAGACAAAATTCTGTTAATGGGAGCACGAAAATGTTATGCGAAGCAATATCAAACGTGATATTTATTAAAGTTTGATATATATATTTAATAACCAGTACATATTTTACATCCACATCGATGACAACAGTAAAAATAGGTGTGCTCATGGCAGCCATTTAAATGACGCCATTTTGAATTATTTTACAGAGTTGGACTAATCATTATATTGGAAGACAAAATTCTGTTAATGGGAGCACGAAAATGTTATGCGAAGTAATATTCAACGTGATATTTATTATAGTTTGATATATATATTTAATAACCACTACATATTTTACATCCACATCGATGACAACAGTAAAAATGGGTGTGCTCATGTGGAACTGCTCATCTTTTTCTACTCCCAGATATATGAATTAGCTACTAAGTAACAAATCAGCTTATTTGCATATAATTTTTAGCTGCGCGGCAATTGGCAGCCATTTAAATGACGCCATTTTGAATTATATTACAGAGTTGGACTAATCATCTTATTGGAAGACAAAATTGTGTTAATGGGAGCACGAAAATGTTATGCGAAGCAACATTAAACGCGATATTTATTACAGTTTGATATATATATTTAATAACCACTACATATTTTACATCCACATCGATGACAACAGTAAAAATGGGTGTGCTCATGTGGAACTGCTCATCTTTTTCTACTCCCAGATATATGAATTAGCTACTAAGTAACAAATCAGCTTATTTGCATATAATTTTTAGCTGCGCGGCAATTGGCAGCCATTTAAATGACGCCATTTTGAATTATATTACAGAGTTGGACTAATCATCTTATTGGAAGACAAAATTCTGTTAATGGGAGCACGAAAATGTTATGCGAAGCAATATCAAACGTGATATTTATTACAGTTTGATATATATATTTAATAACCACTACATATTTTACATCCATATCGATGACAACAGTAAAAATGGGTGTGCTCATGTGGAACTGCTCATCTTTTTCTACTCCCAGATATATGAATTAGCTACTAAGTAACAAATCAGCTTATTTGCATATAATTTTTAGCTGCGCGGCAATGGGCAGCCATTTAAATGACGTCATTTTGAATTATATTACAGAGTTGGACTATTCATCTTATTGGAAGACAAAATTCTGTTAATGGGAGCACGAAAATGATATGCGAAGCAATATCAAATGTGATATTTATTACAGTTTGATATATATATTTAATAACCACTACATATTTTACATCCACATCGATGACAACAGTAAAAATGGGTGTGCTCATGTGGAACTGCTCATCTTTTTCTACTCCCAGATATATGAATTAGCTACTAAGTAACAAATCAGCTTATTTGCATATAATTTTTAGCTGCGCGGCAATTGGCAGCCATTTAAATGACGCCATTTTGAATTATATTACAGAGTTGGACTAATCATCTTATTGGAAGACAAAATTCTGTTAATGGGAGCACGAAAATGTTATGCGAAGCAATATCAAACGTGATATTTATTACAGTTTGATATATATATTTAATAACCACTACATATTTTACATCCACATCGATGACAACAGTAAAAATGGGTGTGCTCATGTGGAACTGCTCATCTTTTTCTACTCCCAGATATATGAATTAGCTACTAAGTAACAAATCAGCTTATTTGCATATAATTTTTAGCTGCGCGGCAATTGGCAGCCATTTAAATGACGCCATTTTGAATTATATTACAGAGTTGGACTAATCATCTTATTGGAAGACAAAATTCTGTTAATGGGAGCACGAAAATGTTATGCGAAGCAATATCAAACGTGATATTTATTACAGTTTGATATATATATTTAATAACCACTACATATTTTACATCCACATCGATGACAACATTACAAATAGGTGTGCTCATGAATTTTGCAGCCATTTAAATGACGCCATTTTGAATTATTTTACAGAGTTGGACTAATCATCTTATTGGAAGACAAAATTCTGTTAATGGGAGCACGAAAATGTTATGCGAAGCAATATCAAACGTGATATTTATTACAGTTTGATATATATATTTAATAACCACTACATATTTTACATCCACATCGATGACAACAGTAAAAATGGGTGTGCTCATGTGGAACTGCTCATCTTTTTCTACTCCCAGATATATGAATTAGCTACTAAGTAACAAATCAGCTTATTTGCATATAATTTTTAGCTGCGCGGCAATTGGCAGCCATTTAAATGACGCCATTTTGAATTATATTACAGAGTTGGACTAATCATCTTATTGGAAGACAAAATTTTGTTAATGGGAGCACGAAAATGTTATGCGAAGCAATATCAAACGTGATATTTATTACAGTTTGATATATATATTTAATAACCACTACATATTTTACATCCACATCGATGACATAGTAAAAATGGGTGTGCTCATGTGGAACTGCTCCACTTTTTCTACTCCCAGATATAGAATAGCTACTAAGAAACAAATCAGCTTATTTGCATATAATTTTATTTTATATCCACATAGATGACAACAGTAAAAATGGGTGTGCTCATGTGGAACTGCTCATCTTTTTCTACTCCCAGATATATGAATTAGCTACTAAGTAACAAATCAGCTTATTTGCATATAATTTTTAGCTGCGCGGCAATTGGCAGCCATTTAAATGACGTCATTTTGAATTATATTACAGAGTTGGACTAATTATTTTATTGAAAGACAAAATTCTGTTAATGGGAGCACGAAAATGTTATGCGAAGCAATATCAAACGTGATATTTATTACAGTTTGATATATATATTTAATAACCACTACATATTTTACATCCACATCGATGACAACAGTAAAAATAGGTGTGCTCATGGCAGCCATTTAAATGACGCCATTTTGAATTATATTACAGAGTTGGACTAATCATCTTATTGGAAGACAAAATTCTGTTAATGGGAGCACGAAAATGTTATGCGAAGTAATATTCAACGTGATATTTATTACAGTTTGATATATATATTTAATAACCACTACATATTTTACATCCACATCGATGACAACAGTAAAAATGGGTGTGCTCATGTGGAACTGCTCATCTTTTTCTACTCCCAGATATATGAATTAGCTACTAAGTAACAAATCAGCTTATTTGCATATAATTTTTAGCTGCGCGGCAATTGGCAGCCATTTAAATGACGCCATTTTGAATTATATTACAGAGTTGGACTAATCATCTTATTGGAAGACAAAATTCTGTTAATGGGAGCACGAAAATGTTATGCGAAGCAACATTAAACGTGATATTTATTACAGTTTGATATATATATTTAATAACCACTACATATTTTACATCCACATCGATGACAACAGTAAAAATGGGTGTGCTCATGTGGAACTGCTCATCTTTTTCTACTCCCAGATATATGAATTAGCTACTAAGTAACAAATCAGCTTATTTGCATATAATTTTTAGCTGCGCGGCAATTGGCAGCCATTTAAATGACGC
Organism: Drosophila anceps; assembly: GCA_035045945.1. NCBI lineage: Eukaryota > Metazoa > Arthropoda > Insecta > Diptera > Drosophilidae > Drosophila > Drosophila anceps. The sequence continues at coordinate 8,288 of JAWNON010000191.1, read as the reverse complement.
CATTTTGAATTATATTACAGAGTTGGACTAATCATCTTATTGGAAGACAAAATTCTGTTAATGGGAGCACGAAAATGTTATGCGAAGCAATATCAAACGTGATATTTATTACAGTTTGATATATATATTTAATAACCACTACATATTTTACATCCACATCGATGACAACAGTAAAAATGGGTGTGCTCATGTGGAACTGCTCATCTTTTTCTACTCCCAGATATATGAATTAGCTACTAAGTAACAAATCAGCTTATTTGCATATAATTTTTAGCTGCGCGGCAATTGGCAGCCATTTAAATGACGCCATTTTGAATTATATTACAGAGTTGGACTAATCATCTTATTGGAAGACAAAATTCTGTTAATGGGAGCACGAAAATGTTATGCGAAGCAATATCAAACGTGATATTTATTACAGTTTGATATATATATTTAATAACCACTACATATTTTACATCCACATCGATGACAACAGTAAAAATGGGTGTGCTCATGTGGAACTGCTCATCTTTTTCTACTCCCAGATATATGAATTAGCTACTAAGTAACAAATCAGCTTATTTGCATATAATTTTTAGCTGCGCGGCAATTGGCAGCCATTTAAATGACGCCATTTTGAATTATATTACAGAGTTGGACTAATCATCTTATTGGAAGACAAAATTCTGTTAATGGGAGCACGAAAATGTTATGCGAAGCAACATTAAACGCGATATTTATTACAGTTTGATATATATATTTAATAACCACTACATATTTTACATCCACATCGATGACATGCTCATCTTTTTCTACTTCCAGATATATGAATTAGCTACTAAGTAACAAATCAGCTTATTTGCATATAATTTTTAGCTGCGCGGCAATTGGCAGCCATTTAAATGACGCCATTTTGAATTATATTACAGAGTTGGACTAATCATCTTATTGGAAGACAAAATTCTGTTAATGGGAGCACGAAAATGTTATGCGAAGCAACATTAAACGCGATATTTATTACAGTTTGATATATATATTTAATAACCACTACATATTTTACATCCACATCGATGACAACAGTAAAAATGGGTGTGCTCATGTGGAACTGCTCATCTTTTTCTACTCCCAGATATATGAATTAGCTACTAAGTAACAAATCAGCTTATTTGCATATAATTTTTAGCTGCGCGGCAATTGGCAGCCATTTAAATGACGCCATTTTGAATTATATTACAGAGTTGGACTAATCATCTTATTGGAAGACAAAATTCTGTTAATGGGAGCTCGAAAATGTTATGCGAAGCAATATCAAACGTGATATTTATTACAGTTTGATATATATATTTAATAACCACTACATATTTTACATCCACATCGATGACAACAGTAAAAATGGGTGTGCTCATGTGGAACTGCTCATCTTTTTCTACTCCCAGATATATGAATTAGCTACTAAGTAACAAATCAGCTTATTTGCATATAATTTTTAGCAGCGCGGCAATTGGCAGCCATTTAAATGACGCCATTTTGAATTATATTACAGAGTTGGACTAATCATCTTATTGGAAGACAAAATTCTGTTAATGGGAGCACGAAAATGTTATGCGAAGCAATATCAAACGTGATATTTATTACAGTTTGATATATATATTTAATAACCACTACATATTTTACATCCACATCGATGACAACATTAGAAATAGGTGTGCTCATGCAGCCATTTAAATGACGCCATTTTGAATTATTTACAGAGTTGGACTAATCATTATATTGGAAGACAAAATTCTGTTAATGGGAGCACGAAAATGTTATGCGAAGTAATATTAAACGTGATATTTATTACAGTTTGATATATATATTTAATAACCACTACATATTTTACATCCACATCGATGACATAGTAAAAATGGGTGTGCTCATGTGGAACTGCTCATCTTTTTCTACTCCCAGATATATGAATTAGCTACTAAGTAACAAATCAGCTTATTTGCATATAATTTTTAGCTGCGCGGCAATTGGCAGCCATTTAAATGACGCCATTTTGAATTATATTACAGAGTTGGACTAATCATCTTATTGGAAGACAAAATTCTGTTAATGGGAGCACGAAAATGTTATGCGAAGCAATATCAAACGTGATATTTATTACAGTTTGATATATATATTTAATAACCACTACATATTTTACATCCACATCGATGACAACAGTAAAAATGGGTGTGCTCATGTGGAACTGCTCATCTTTTTCTACTCCCAGATATATGAATTAGCTACTAAGTAACAAATCAGCTTATTTGCATATAATTTTTATCTGCGCGGCAATTGGCAGCCATTTAAATGACGCCATTTTGAATTATATTACAGAGTTGGACTAATCATCTTATTGGAAGACAAAATTCTGTTAATGGGAGCACGAAAATGTTATGCGAAGCAATATCAAACGTGATATTTATTACAGTTTGATATATATATTTAATAACCACTACATATTTTACATCCACATCGATGACAACAGTAAAAATGGGTGTGCTCATGTGGAACTGCTCATCTTTTTCTACTCCCAGATATATGAATTAGCTACTAAGTAACAAATCAGCTTATTTGCATATAATTTTTAGCTGCGCGGCAATTGGCAGCCATTTAAATGACGCCATTTTGAATTATATTACAGAGTTGGACTAATCATTTTATTGGAAGACAAAATTCTGTTAATGGGAGCACGAAAATGTTTTGCGAAGCAACATTAAACGCGATATTTATTACAGTTTGATATATATATTTAATAACCACTACATATTTTACCTACACATCGATGACAACAGTAGAAATGGGTGTGCTCATGGCAGCCATTTAAATGACGCCATTTTGAATTATATTACAGAGTTGGACTAATCATCTTATTGGAAGACAAAATTCTGTTAATGGGAGCACGAAAATGTTATGCGAAGCAATATCAAACGTGATATTTATTACAGTTTGATATATATATTTAATAACCACTACATATTTTACATCCACATCGATGACAACAGTAAAAATGGGTGTGCTCATGTGGAACTGCTCATCTTTTTCTACTCCCAGATATATGAATTAGCTACTAAGTAACAAATCAGCTTATTTGCATATAATTTTTAGCTGCGCGGCAATTGGCAGCCATTTAAATGACGCCATTTTGAATTATATTACAGAGTTGGACTAATCATCTTATTGGAAGACAAAATTCTGTTAATGGGAGCACGAAAATGTTATGCGAAGCAATATCAAACGTGATATTTATTACAGTTTGATATATATATTTAATAACCACTACATATTTTACATCCACATCGATGACAACAGTAAAAATGGGTGTGCTCATGTGGAACTGCTCATCTTTTTCTACTCCCAGATATATGAATTAGCTACTAAGTAACAAATCAGCTTATTTGCATATAATTTTTAGCTGCGCGGCAATTGGCAGCCATTTAAATGACGCCATTTTGAATTATATTACAGAGTTGGACTAATCATCTTATTGGAAGACAAAATTCTGTTAATGGGAGCACGAAAATGTTATGCGAAGCAATATCAAACGCGATATTTATTACAGTTTGATATATATATTTAATAACCACTACATATTTTACATCCACATCGATGACAACAGTAAAAATGGGTGTGCTCATGTGGAACTGCTCATCTTTTTCTACTCCCAGATATATGAATTAGCTACTAAGTAACAAATCAGCTTATTTGCATATAATTTTTAGCTGCGCGGCAATTGGCAGCCATTTAAATGACGCCATTTTGAATTATATTACAGAGTTGGACTAATTATTTTATTGGAAGACAAAATTCTGTTAATGGGAGCACGAAAATGTTTTGCGAAGCAACATTAAACGCGATATTTATTACAGTTTGATATATATATTTAATAACCACTACATATTTTACCTCCACATCGATGACAACAGTAGAAATGGGTGTGCTCATGGCAGCCATTTAAATGACGCCATTTTGAATTATATTACAGAGTTGGACTAATCATCTTATTGGAAGACAAAATTCTGTTAATGGGAGCACGAAAATGTTATGCGAAGCAATATCAAACGTGATATTTATTACAGTTTGATATATATATTTAATAACCACTACATATTTTACATCCACATCGATGACAACAGTAAAAATGGGTGTGCTCATGTGGAACTGCTCATCTTTTTCTACTCCCAGATATATGAATTAGCTACTAAGTAACAAATCAGCTTATTTGCATATAATTTTTAGCTGCGCGGCAATTGGCAGCCATTTAAATGACGCCATTTTGAATTATATTACAGAGTTGGACTAATCATCTTATTGGAAGACAAAATTCTGTTAATGGGAGCACGAAAATGTTATGCGAAGCAATATCAAACGTGATATTTATTACAGTTTGATATATATATTTAATAACCACTACATATTTTACATCCACATCGATGACAACAGTAAAAATGGGTGTGCTCATGTGGAACTGCTCATCTTTTTCTACTCCCAGATATATGAATTAGCTACTAAGTAACAAATCAGCTTATTTGCATATAATTTTTAGCTGCGCGGCAATTGGCAGCCATTTAAATGACGCCATTTTGAATTATATTACAGAGTTGGACTAATCATCTTATTGGAAGACAAAATTCTGTTAATGGGAGCACGAAAATGTTATGCGAAGCAATATCAAACGTGATATTTATTACAGTTTGATATATATATTTAATAACCACTACATATTTTACATCCACATCGATGACAACAGTAAAAATGGGTGTGCTCATGTGGAACTGCTCATCTTTTTCTACTCCCAGATATATGAATTAGCTACTAAGTAACAAATCAGCTTATTTGCATATAATTTTTAGCTGCGCGGCAATTGGCAGCCATTTAAATGACGCCATTTTGAATTATATTACAGAGTTGGACTAATCATCTTATTGGAAGACAAAATTCTGTTAATGGGAGCACGAAAATGTTATGCGAAGCAATATCAAACGTGATATTTATTACAGTTTGATATATATATTTAATAACCACTACATATTTTACATCCACATCGATGACAACAGTAAAAATGGGTGTGCTCATGTGGAACTGCTCATCTTTTTCTACTCCCAGATATATGAATTAGCTACTAAGTAACAAATCAGCTTATTTGCATATAATTTTTAGCTGCGCGGCAATTGGCAGCCATTTAAATGACGCCATTTTGAATTATATTACAGAGTTGGACTAATTATTTTATTGAAAGACAAAATTCTGTTAATGGGAGCACGAAAATGTTATGCGAAGCAATATCAAACATGATATTTATTACAGTTTGATATATATATTTAATAACCACTACATATTTTACATCCACATCGATGACACATGTGGAACTGCTCATCTTTTTCTACTCCCAGATATATGAATTAGCTACTAAGTAACAAATCAGCTTATGCATATAATTTTTAGCTAATTGGCAGCCATTTAAATGACGCCATTTTGAATTATTTTACAGAGTTGGACTAATCATCTATATTGGAAGACAAAATTCTGTTAATTGGAGCACGAGAATGTTATGCGAAGCAATATCAAACGTGATATTTATTACAGTTTGATATATATATTTAATAACCACTACATATTTTACATCCACATCGATGACAACAGTAAAAATGGGTGTGCTCATGTGGAACTGCTCATCTTTTTCTACTCCCAGATATATGAATTAGCTACTAAGTAACAAATCAGTTTATTTGCATATAATTTTTAGCTGCGCGGCAATTGGCAGCCATTTAAATGACGCCATTTTGAATTATATTACAGAGTTGGACTAATCATCTTATTGGAAGACAAAATTCTGTTAATGGGGGCACGAAAATGTTATGCGAAGCAATATCAAACGTGATATTTATTACAGTTTGATATATATATTTAATAACCACTACATATTTTACATCCACATCGATGACATAGTAAAAATGGGTGTGCTCATGCGGAACTGCTCCACTTTTTCTACTCCCAGATATATGAATTAGCTACTAAGAAACAAATCAGCTTATTTGCATATAATTTTTTTTATTTTATATCCACATAGATGACAACAGTAAAAATGGGTGTGCTCATGTGGAACTGCTCATCTTTTTCTACTCCCAGATATATGAATTAGCTACTAAGTAACAAATCAGCTTATTTGCATATAATTTTTAGCAGCGTGGCAATTGGCAGCCATTTAAATGACGCCATTTTGAATTATATTACAGAGTTGGACTAATTATTTTATTGAAAGACAAAATTCTGTTAATGGGAGCACGAAAATGTTATGCGAAGCAATATCAAACGTGATATTTATTACAGTTTGATATATATATTTAATAACCAGTACATATTTTACATCCACATCGATGACAACAGTAAAAATAGGTGTGCTCATGAGCAGCCATTTAAATGACGCCATTTTGAATTATTATTACAGAGTTGGACTAATCATCTATATTGAAAGACAAAATTTTGTTAATGGGAGCACGAAAATGTTATGCGAAGTAATATTCAAACGTGATATTTATTACAGTTTGATATATATATTTAATAACTACTACATATTTTACATCCACATCGATGACATCAGTAAAAATGGGTGTGCTCATGTGGAACTGCTCATCTTTTTCTACTCCCAGATATATGAATTAGCTACTAAGTAACAAATCACCTTATTTGCATATAATTTTTAGCTGCGCGGCAATTGGCAGCCATTTAAATGACGCCATTTTGAATTATATTACAGAGTTGGACTAATCATCTTATTGGAAGACAAAATTCTGTTACTGGGAGCACGAAAATGTTAAGCGAAGCAATATCAAACGTGATATTTTTTACAGTTTGATATATATATTTAATAACCACTACATATTTTACATCCACATCGATGACATAGTAAAAATGGGTGTGCTCATGTGGAACTGCTCAACTTTTTTCTACTCCCAGATATATGAATTAGCCACTAAGACCAATCAGCTTATTTGCATATAATTTTTTTATTTTATATCCACATAGATGACAACAGTAAAAATGGGTGTGCTCATGTGGAACTGCTCATCTTTTTCTACTCCCAGATATATGAATTAGCTACTAAGAAACAAATCAGCTTATTTGCATATAATTTTTAGCTGCGCGGCAATTGACAGCCATTTAAATGACGCCATTTTGAATTATATTACAGAGTTGGACTAATCATCTTATTGGAAGACAAAATTCTGTTAATGGGAGCACGAAAATGTTATGCGAAGCAATATCAAACGTGATATTTATTACAGTTTGATATATATATTTAATAACCACTACATATTTTACATCCACATCGATGACAACAGTAAAAATGGGTGTGCTCATGTGGAACTGCTCATCTTTTTCTACTCCCAGATATATGAATTAGCTACTAAGTAACAAATCAGCTTATTTGCATATAATTTTTAGCTGCGCGGCAATTGGCAGCCATTTAAATGACGCTATTTTGAATTATATTACAGAGTTGGACTAATCATTTTATTGGAAGACAAAATTCTGTTAATGGGAGCACGAAAATGTTATGCGAAGCAATATCAAACGTGATATTTATTACAGTTTGATATATATATTTAATAACCACTACATATTTTACATCCACATCGATGACAACAGTAAAAATGGGTGTGCTCATGTGGAACTGCTCATCTTTTTCTACTCCCAGATATATGAATTAGCTACTAAGTAACAAATCAGCTTATTTGCATCTAATTTTTAGCTGCGCGGCAATTGGCAGCCATTTAAATGACGCCATTTTGAATTATATTACAGAGTTGGACTAATCATCTTATTGGAAGACAAAATTCTGTTAATGGGAGCACGAAAATGTTATGCGAAGCAATATCAAACGTGATATTTATTACAGTTTGATATATATATTTAATAACCACTACATATTTTACATCCACATCGATGACAACAGTAAAAATGGGTGTGCTCATGTGGAACTGCTCATCTATTTCTACTCCCAGATATATGAATTAGCTACTAAGTAACAAATCAGCTTATTTGCATATTATTTTTATCTGCGCGGCAATTGGCAGCCATTTAAATGACGCCATTTCGAATTATATTACAGAGTTGGACTAATCATCTTATTGGAAGACAAAATTCTGTTAATGGGAGCACGAAAATGTTATGCGAAGCAATATCAAACGTGATATTTATTACAGTTTGATATATATATTTAATAACCACTACATATTTTACATCCACATCGATGACAATAGCAAAAATGGGTGTGC
>JAWNON010000190.1:15105000-15347429 GCA_035045945.1 Drosophila anceps | reverse complement strand
TTAGAAACGACTTGAATTTTCCAAGCCGTTTTTGTATTTTGTGATCTCAAGGCATGTTTTGTTTTTAAGCTGAAGAATTTATATTTCTCAAGGTATTTCAGAGTCAGGATGCACCAAGTGTATAGGCAATCACTCCAGTAATAAATTGCCACGACACGATTTAGTTTACTCAACATCACAGATTTTAGGTACACTATTAAACAAGTTAGTTCCGTTTGTTTTAACCATGTTACCAACGCCAATCAGGTCAACATTGAATACTTAACGTTAGTTCTACTTGTTGAAGTCTTGAGACAGGCGGGCACTGCACAAAATCAATAGTTTAATCTATAAATACTTTATAAAGGCAACCAAAGAGACTTTCTGCAGATTAATTGTAATTTAAAAGTCTTTCTGAAGAATAACATATCGTGTCGTAATTTTTGTTTATAGTAAACTAAACTCATTAATTTACTAATAAGGAGTACGAAGTACATATGAAAAATATAAAATTTTTTAAACTTTATTTTGCATTTAAGCGTCAGCTCAACTTAAGTGTTAATGAACAAACATATTTTTTTACTGAATGACTGTCATTTGTGATCGAGTTTGTGGCGTATTTCCCAGCGCAAATCGGTATGTGAGTTTTCGACTGGAATTTGGTCACGAAAGTGAAACCATTCGTTTTTATAGTAATGATACAATGCCACGGGATCGTTTCGTGGATGCTTTAGCTTGTTTTTATCCTGGTTAGAATCTAAAAAGCAAAGCATTAAAAATTAAACAAAACAGAATAGATTATGGCCAATAACATACCCTGTATGGAATGTCGGCTCGAGCTACGCGGACGTGCTTTACGCAATTTAGAGCGATACACGTCGCGTGCGTCCTCTACGCTGCATGTGCGCAGATTCGTTCCCTTTGAAGAACTCGATTTCAGTGTCTTGCTGCGACTGCTACTGCGACTGCGACTGCGACGTACGCCTTTGGCAGATTTCGGTGGCTCTTTTGGTTCGTCTAACAAAAGCTTTTCACGAAACAGGGCTGTCAAATTCAAGTTGGAAGCCGTAGTATTACTTCCATTGAGAGTTTCCTTGTTTTCATCGGTAATCAGTTGTTTCGTTTTGTCTTGAACGACCTGAGGACGCACATTCTCCTTTTCCTTGTCGCCTAGCTTGGCGCGCGAGCTTACAGTGTCGCGTTTATGAAGGCTGCTGAAATAGTCCCCCTTCGGGTTCGCCGCCATACGTTCTTCATATTTAATAAGCTTGCGCAAGTCTGGATAAGATCAAAGAGTTTTCAATTAGAACAATTTTACTTAAATAAAAGTGATTGAATTTTATTTGATTTATTGTTTTTTTTTTGGTTTTTGTTTTTTTTTTTTAATGAAATGCAGTCGCTTTAATTTTATTATATATTTTAATGTACTCTTTGATTTTAAGTTTTTACAATTGCTTTTGGTTTTATATTCTTGTTATACATAATTTGAGCATCAAGTTGATATTGTTGTAGAAACGAAATTTAGTGATTTTGTTTTTGTTATAATTCTATACGCTCTATTCTTATGCAATTTATGTCTGTATTGTTCCATCGTTTCTTTTCGTTATTCTTCCTTTCCTCTGTTGGGTAGTCAGGCTAAGGTGCTTCAAAGAGTACTAAATTTGTTCTAAGCTAAAATTAAACTTACTCTTATTTTTACGTATTTAGCTGATATTTTGTATTTTAAATTATGCTAATTATCATTACGCACAATGTGTGAAGTGGGGTATCAATGACAGGGGAACTGCACCTGTGGAATTATATCAAGTTCGAACAACGATGACAATGAATGGGCCATATTATGATAATGTACAGTAGCAGAATGGAGAAGAGGAGGGGGAGGAGAGTAGACAGTTTGACAAGAGAAATAATAATTGGAAACGGTAAATGCGTATGGAGGGACTGTAGTAAACCTAATAAACAATTTTCTTGATCTTCCTCTCGCTCTCTGTACAGCAGAATTTACAATTTTGCACTTACAGCTAATGATTTGCTTTTGTTGTTAATGTCAAAATGATGATAATAGAGATGATAATTAGCGGCGATAACGAAAGCGGCGAAAGGGCGCTCGAAGTCGCCGGCATGTGACACGCACCTCCTTTTTTAGAAACTGCGATATGGCAAGCGATTTGACTGCTGCAGTTGCCGCCTCAGCGGCACAGCTGCTTGCGGCCATGCCGTTGTTAGGAGGGGCATACTTAGAGAGATCGAACTTGCGTTTGGGCGTTGTCTGCTGCAATCTCTGATGTGAACAATGTTGCAGTGAGTCGCCGGCTTGAGTATTGCTCAAATCCATGTCCGTATCGAGACCATCAGATGACACGGTAAACACATCCGAATGGTCACCCAATTTATCGCTGGGTGAAATGCAGCTACCTAGACTTCCGTTCAATTGCGGCGTGCGTCGCTGATGCTGCTGCTGCAGGCGCGTTTGTTGTGTGCTCGGCGTAGAAGTGGCATTCAGTCGATATCCATTGGTAGTTTGTAGCGTGAGCAGCGACATTTTTTGCGAATGATTTTCATCCGAATTATTGGCTGGCGACTCGGAGATTATTCGTACACGTTTCTCAACCGGCTCATCATCGTAGGACTGTGAGAAGTTTTGCACGTTTTGCTCTTCATTTTGTTGCGCATTTTCCCCACCGAAAGCGTCTTCAAAAACATCATCATCGTCATCGTCGTCGGCGTCGTCTTCACCATCGTCCTCCTCTTCAACATCAGCATCGGTTGCTTCTATTTCTATTTTGCCATCATGCAGCTGGTCAATAGAGTCGGCCATCGTTTCATCATCGTCATCATCCACTTGACTTTCATTGTCCACACTCGCAGCCGCTTCATCGCCTGAATAATCTCTACTTTCCACTTGCTCGTCCACATCTGTTGCCGGGGGCGTCATATCAGTAGCTTGGCGCGTTGACTTTGCTCTATCTGCAGCTGCTCCACTGCCATCCTCATATTTATCATCGTCTTGTTCCTTGCCAATTTCTTTATCGTTAGTCGTGGTCGTCGTCGTGGTGGTTGTGGTTGTCGTTTGTTCCTCTTCTGTTTCTAGATGTTCCTGCTTTAAGTCATTAAGCTTTTGAGCTTCGTGAGACTCGCCAATACTCAACTTTCGGAAGCTGGAGCGCTCAGCAGTTTGTAGTTTTGCATTCGATATTACGGTCGCGCGTCGTCTCTGTGCTCGGGGCCAACCTGTTCGATTTGATTTTAAACATTTGCGTTTACGCTGATAGCTACAATACAAATTCATTCGACTGTTTCGACGGCAACCAGAACGCCCTATAGACATCTCATCGTCATCGCCACTGCCAGAGCTTGCAGCCAGCAAATCGCATAGATCAAAATCACTGGTGAAACAGAAATCTGTAGGAGGCGGCGTGCGTGCATCTGAACGCATTTGAAAATCCACATCCGCATTGTAACGTTCCGTTGATTGTAAGAACGGTATTTGTTCCTCCGAACTAAAGTCATACTCTCTGCCAGTCAGTTCTAGATATTTATCAATTTTCCAAGATATTAGCATTGGATTAGCATATTGAACGCGTGCATCCAGCGTCTTAAGTGCATTGGCCTCCATCTCATATTCGAGTATACCCTTCTTACTAGGAAGCTTACGAACACCAGCCACTAGAGCTATGGATCCTGGTGGCTGCTGTTGCGGCAGCCGCATAGCTGGCGTGCTTGATATCTGTCGGCGCTTACGTTTACATCTTACATCTCTTCCTGAAAACTCGAGGCGACTAGAATAGCTAGAAGCAGTTGCTGCTGCTGCGGCTGCTGCGGCGGCTGCGGCTGCGGCTGCTGTCGGGCGACGACATCTGGTTAGCGTGGGTGTCTTTGTCGCTACCAATGCTGGAGTAGATGGTAAGCTGTCATACTTGTTTTGGCCACGTCGCATCCGTTTTACAGTCTCGCTTATTTCGGTGGCGAAACGCAGCTCCTCCACTGGCGTGGCAGCTTGTGAGCGTGTGTTATGGGAATTCGAACTCAATATCACGGACTCCTGCTTAATTGGCATTTTCAACATTGGCGCAATTGTATTCGCAGGAGTGGCTGCTGGTCCTGGTTCATCCACCTCCGAGTTGGTTTTGCTTAATGAATCTTGTCGCTGTCGTATTATGCAACTAACCAGGGCCAACGTGGATGCATGCTCTCTTGGTGATTTACGTGGCGGCAGCTCAGCAATTCGCGCCAGCTGCTTGTTGCGACAAGTGGCGTTGCTATTTTGACTATTGCTGCAGCTACTGCTCGAATTGCTCTGTGTGGATGCAGCACGCACCAGCTCCACTACCTGCGCGTTCTCACTCAGTGATGCAAACTCACGTTCTAGCAGCTCTGGTGTGCTGGCTTTGCTATCACATTTCGGTAACGGTATGGCAGTGCTTAAAGTCTGTTGTTGCTGATGCTGCTGTTGCTGCTGCTGCTGCTGTTCCTGCTGATAGCGTTGCAGCAGATGCATCTTCTTGTGCCTATACATTGATGATGTGGTCGATGTTGTTGTTGCAACTGTCTGATTACTGTCAGAGTGGGCAGCAATTTGTTCCGTTTCTAAATCGCGATTTCGCTCTAGCTTAATGGGTCGCAGCGACTGCACTTTAAAGTCTTCTTCAGGCTGTTCCTGCTGACCCCCGCATAGCGTGCAGCTGTGAGCAGCTGTGCGCTCCATGGGTATTGGACCCAGCTCGTATGGTAGTTTTCGGTATTGCGTAGATCCATAGTAACTGTAATAGTGCTCCTCGCAGGCATCCTGCCGCTGGAACACCCGATGCCATAAATCGGCCTCAGGTGACTTCTCGAATGCGTAGCGCAGCTTTTTCAGTCGTTCACTCTTGCTACAATCAAAGATCAGCTCCGTTGCCAATGTCTTTTTCGCCGATGTCGGCGGCGTTGTCTGCTGCTTAGACTGTTTCGTTTTTGCCACTGAAGGTTTACGACTTCTGCTGCATTTGCGTGTATGCGTCGACTTATTATTCTCTGGTGTCGACGGCACTAGGTGTTGAAGTTGTTCCCCAGCGCTTCGATTGATACTAATTGTTAGCCGTGACAAACGTCTCGCAGCGCGCTCTTCTCTTGTATCTAAGCGATTTATCATAGGCAATGTTCTACGTAATTTTCCGTTTGCCACATAGTCTTCGTCGCTGCCAGAAGAGCTTGAATCGTCGTTTGACTCTTCATCTTCTAGCTCATCCGATACTTGGCGTGCTTCGGTCTTTTTTGAATTTGTTTCCTCCCCCATCCGATCCTCCATGTTGCCACCGCGCCTCACACTGAGCGTAGTCTCTGTTCGTCGGCGTAACTGCAGTTGACTGCTTGTTGTCGCCGCTGTCACAATGGCAGTGGCCATACGGCTGCTCTTACGTGTAGCCGTTGCTTGTTTTTGGCTTAGCAATTGCGGTTGCATCTCTGGCTGGATGGGGGCGTTCGGAAAGCGCTGCTGCTGCTGTTGTTGTTGCTGACCACCACCAGCCCCATTGCTACTGCTGCTACCTGTCGATAGCTGGCGCTGCAGCTGGGTCAATGCAGTCTGCACCTGTGACGGCGGCGGTCTTTTCCTTCGTCTACCCACGGCTGTGGCTCGACCCTGCAGCTTGATAGGCGTGGCCAAACCGCTTATCTCCACCTCACTGGTACTGTGTGAGCTGGGCGATGAATTGCTCTGGTGGCCGCGTGCATCTGAGGTCGTGTGACGATCAACATCTGTAGGCAGTTCGCTACTGCTGCGAATAGTCGTTCGAGGAAACATAAAATTCTCCGCTTCGCCATTGAGTCGCTGTAGCTCGGATTGACGCACTTTTTGGAACTTGACAATCAGCGATGGAGAATCCATCACATTGCCAGAGACATTGGCAGTGCCACGTCTAATACGCGGAGATGATGCTACAGCATCGTTAGCCTCCACCACCTTGTACAGGGATGACGGTGGCAGCATTGCTCGAATTGGCGGCGACAAGACAGAGTTTTGTGTCTTACGCCGCGTCGGATTGGATGGAGTTGCAGCAGCTATTGTTGCATTATTGGCCGTCTCCTCGACACGCTGCAGCTCAAGCAGACTACAGGTTGCGGTAATTTTTTTACCAGGTGACGGAGTTAGCGGGCTGGGTGATGTATTTCCAGTCGCTCTGAACTTTTCCGATGAATGTTTGCCCTTAGTAATGCGCTTGGATTTTTCACGTAACGCTGGAGACGGACGTTGCCTACTATTATTATTGCTGCTTTGTTGAGCAGTATTCGAATCTGATTGATTGGGTGACTTTGTGTTGAGGGCAACGCTGCTATTGTTGAGAAGCTCATCAACTTCCATGTCGCTGTTTGTATCTGCGGCAGTTTGTTCCTTCTCCTTCCTTGATTGATGATTTTGTTGTCTCTGCTGCTCTCTTTTAAGAAAATCGGTCACACTTGCCGATACCTGAATCAGCGTATCGAGTGCCAAAAAGTTCTGCACGTTTTTAGAAAATAAATCGTGCTCCTTACTTTGCAAATGTGTTGTCAATGTGTCGTACTCGATCTTGCAAATCTCGCATACACCGCACTGCTTATCGCTGGATTCCTTCAGCTCTCTGCAATGCGATCTGGGACTGTCTGGAGTGTGTACAGAGGCTGATTGCTTTTTGAGCGCTTGAACGGCAGCGTGTTGCACTGGCACCGACTGTGGATGCCGCTGATCGAGCTGATCCTGTTGACGTTGCGAGGTCCGTGAGCCAAGTGACCTACGTGTCATACTTTGCACATAAGCCTTGGTCTGCAAACGAAAGGCACTATCGTCGCTGCATAAATCAATCTTGGGCCACTGGTCTGGTTGCTTCAACAGATGGTAGTATGGGCGGTGATTGCGTTTGATTGACTCGATCTTAATATAGTTGCCCTTCAGGTGGATATTAGCTGTTCCTGCTGTCTGGGAACCACCTGATGTTCCAGATGCTGCACCCTTTAAATACTGCCGTAATTCGGTCTGTATACGCTGGAAGAAGCGTAAGGCATACTCAGTCTGCCAGATGGTGTACGTAGCAAGAGTTAACCTGCCACAGTTTGATGAATTTTTATGATAAATTTGCTGGTGCTGCTGCTGGTTTTGTTGCTGGTGCTGTTGCTGCCGCTGAATGGAATGGGCGTCAGTTGCAATTGGTGTTGTTTGTTGAACTCCGCGCACACGACTCAGTATAGCATCGGCGCGCGTTTGCCGAGTCCTGCGCTGCAGGCCATTGCTGTCTTCATGAATATTTGCAATGGGTGTAATTGGCGTATGAGGGCTATTAGCTGTAGGCTGTGCTAATGGAGTGCCCGGCTGGCTACGTGTGTTCCTACGAGCTTCTGAAATTCCAAGAGACGAGCCGTTCTCTTTATCGGTAATGAAATGGGTAATACTGTCGTTGAGGAAAAATTCAAGTGTGCCTCCAAGCGCCTTGATATCCGTCTCAATGCGCTTGGCTAGCTGATGATCGCAAATATCCAAGTAAAACTTGAAGTGGCAAAGTGGACGCTTGCTCTTAATGACCTTTACTTTGGAGCGGTGATGAGGCTGTTGCTGAAGCTCTGGCTGGGGCTGCTGCTGCTGTTGATGTTGTGGACTTGCTTTTGCTGTTGCGAGTTTGCTTTTGCTAGCACTTTGCTTATCCGACTGTGGTTGCATACCTTTAGGCGCAAATATGCTGTATTTGTTGTTGTGATGCGAAGGACCAAGAATTAGACATAAATAAATTGAAATTAATTAGTTAATTTTAATTGCTCTAGGCCTATATATAGCAGCAGCCACCAACCAACTGACACAGCACTATCCAACATCATCTTTCAAGTTATATATATATATATATATATATATATATATATATATATATATATATATATATATATATATATATATATATATATATATATATATATATATATATATATATATATATATACATTTTAATAAATGCGTTAAGTAATTATTAAATAACAAATAATTTCGTATAACAATATAAAAAACAATAGTTTACAATTACGATTAAATAAGGCTGTTTATAATTTATCTTTGCAGTTATGTTATCTCCAAAACATAGTGTGAACAGAATAAAGGTTTGGGAAATTTGTGCAGTGTCGAGCCCGCGTCGTATCCTTATTAATT
Organism: Drosophila anceps; assembly: GCA_035045945.1. Lineage (NCBI taxonomy): Eukaryota > Metazoa > Arthropoda > Insecta > Diptera > Drosophilidae > Drosophila > Drosophila anceps. The sequence continues at coordinate 15,339,307 of JAWNON010000190.1, read as the reverse complement.
TCGATAAAAGTTTGTCTTGAGACTCAAGAGACAAACAAAACCAATTATGGATGCTGTTGAATTAGCACAAGCATTGTTAAATAGCTTTATCCATGGGTAAATTGGGACAAAGATTACAGAAACTATGGAAATCGAAACTTCTCCAGTCTGCTATATATATTATATTCCAAATGTTTGAATAGAGTAAAATATAAATTTCAGAAATTTTTAAAATTCGAACCACTTTATATTGGAATTACAAAATATCGTGGCATATTTATCGATGTCATAATATAAAACTTATCGATGATTTGTTCGCAGCGTGCTATTGCTCTTACAGTTCTCAAAATCGTCGAGTTTATAGATGACGATATAGACGATGTACAAGTACATAGAATTGTCTGATAAATTTATTGACTTCTACATATGGTCGTACATTATCGATGGGTATAAAGTATAAAAATAGAGAAGCACAAGCAAGAAAGTTCAGTAGCTCATTTCAATGAGCCACCCGTTCAAATAAATTCATTTTTGAACCAAATAAGACAACTTTCAATTTCCATTTTCATTTGGCATTTGTTCTTTCGATTGCCAATGTGCGCCACATAGGGTTCGATTTATATGTATATCGATAAGTGTGTATGTAATTATTTTAATTTAATTTATGTGGATCGGCGGTCTACTTTGAAATACAATAATACATGTGCATTTTTGCATTGCATGTACACACACACACACACGCCTGCATGCACAGCCATATTGCATATGCCGCACAATTTTGAAACGTGTGCAAGGCTGAATGTGAACCGTTTTTCAGCAACGGCAAACAGAGTAAACGGTAACATTAGCAGCATGTAAATAAACAGTAATATATAAAAATGTTTATAGTATTTTAAAACTCACATAAAGGTAAAGAAATTGAATTGACTAATTGCGGTTTGGTTTGTTTCTAAACCGCCATTACGAACCGAATAACTAATAAAAATTTTGCGCTTCAAAGCAACAATGGGAAAACATAAAAAAACAACAAATTTATATAAACGAAGAGGGAAAACAGAAAACTGCATGCATGTGGGTGGGTGTGTGTGTGTGCATATATATGTACAGTTGCATACACACACTTCTGTAAAGTAAATGCAAATGCTAAACAAATGTTAATAACTACTACAAAATGCATGCATGTATGGATATTTATATATGTACATACATAGTATACACATACATATGTACGTAGCTAGGTGTATGCACGTTTTTACATGTTTTGCGATGAAGAAACTTCGACACTCATTTCAAATACGCACACAAACTAAACACGCACAGACATGCAGCGACAGCGCCAGGCATTGCGGCAAGCGGTGAGCCCAACAACTTTGGGTTTTGCTGTCGCCGTCAGTCGAAACATGCCTTGCTCTAAGCGTATACAATAGAATATACATACATACACACTTTCATACATATTTATGTACACACACACACATACAGACATATGTATTTATGCGCGTGTATGTGTGCATGGCGTATAAGCGCTTTAAGTAGACACAGAACGCTTCAGCAAAAAAATTGTTTTCGTTATTTCTGTTATTTACAAATTACGAGTAATACTCGTTCGTTCATTTTTTCGTGATACACAGAGCTACGAACTTTTGTCATCGTCACACTTATTTCTCTTGTATTTTAACGAGAAAATACGAAAAAATGGTGACGAATCGTGCATAAAACAAAAAAAAATTAACGAAAACAGAACACAAAACATGCTACAATTCAAATAACACTTTGAAGCGTTCATTGCATTCACGCACACACATATATACATACATATGTATATATATCTATATATACATACACACAAACACTATGGCGGGAACTGCTGTCTTTATTTGTTTCTGTGAATGGTCTTACCTTTTAAAAATTCACGTAGTTGTTCGGCCGATATATTTCTATAGCCCAATTCATTTAGGTGCTGAAGTATAGCCCTCGCATCCAATGGCAAATGTGACATTTTTCCAGCATTAACTGATCTATATTTGTAAAAAAAAATGTTACTGTTTATATTCAAAAACCACAAACACATGCACGCACAACAACACATACACACCAACACCAACACACACACATATATACATACACAGAAACCCATGTACTCACAAGCATACGTCCACCACTACTGCCAACTAAATAGCGTTTCTCTTTCCTTCTTTTGTTGTTGCTTCGTTTCTTTGCTGTTCACTTTGTGTTTGTGCTTCTTTTTGAGCCCGCTTTGTGCTGCTGCTTTACTGCCGACAATCGAATTGACAAGCAAGAAAATGTTCACTGTACCTTTTTTTGTCGCATACTTTGTATTTGTATTTATTTCTCCGATTAGGTTCGAATTCTAGCAAGATTGTTATTTGTGTTGAATTGTTAACGTTGCTGTTGCTTATGCGAATTACACGGCAAAACAGCTATAAATTAGCGTCGCCGTCGCGTCACTTTTTTTTTTGCTTTTTATTTTGAGACAACTGTGATGTCGTCCATTTTTCCACAATGTTATTGCGGTACTCTTGTATGTGCGAAAGGAAGATAGTTGCTGGTTTTTTCTTCTAATTGTTAATTTGTCCAATGATTTTATAATAATTCCTACAAATTAAGTGCACACACAAACTCAACTAGCACAATAACTCTTGGTTCAATGATACTGTCGATAACAATTGGTATCGCTAGCGATGGCACAAATCATCGCTGGTTGCAAATGAAGTATCGATACCAACGAATGTTACAATATATACCAGTTTTGCTTGTTTACGGTTGTGTCTGCATCTGCAACTGCGTCTGCGTCTGCGTCCATTGTTAATTTACAAATATTGCTCAAAAACGATTTATTTTAATAATGTTCCATCAAAGTAACGTGTATTTGCTGTGTTTGCTCGTTATAGGTGTGTATGTGACTGGTTTAAAACATAAAGTACTATATAAATATTCAATCTGTAGAATTTGAATAGAAATTGTAATTTATCTGATTTTCGTTCTGCAGCCTCCACTTGTCTCATATCCAACGTGGACAGCTATCGTCGCGGATTTAAGCTTGGAACAACAACAGCAGCGCCAACAACAAGTAGCCCAGCTCCACTAACAGCTAAGGAATACTTGGATAGCAAGTCGAGTTTTTCAACGTTCGGCATCATTGCCATTATATTCTCGATCATTGTTGTATCTTTAGTGTTCTACTATGGCATCATGTGTTATCCGTTCCTGTGTCGCGACGATAAAAAATATCGATTTATGGATGTCTCATCCACCATTACGGCCGCCACATCACGTTCAATACAATCGATAGAGAATTATCCAGTTGATCAGAAGCATCATCATCAGCTCGCCTAAGCTAATGATTTGTAAATGATATATATATATATATATATACAGACTATATATATCTGATTCAGGTAGTGCTCATTTACATGGGCACTTGCAATAACTCTGAATATTTGCTCAAGAATTTTTCCATCAACAAACGAGATTGTGACCGAGACTTATTTTTGGATATACCTTACAAATAGCCATAAGAAAAAAGGAAACTTCTATGCAGGTTGTACTTAAAATGCCCTATACACACGCATCTCTATATGTACTTAATCCGTTCTTTAATTATACGCCGTTAGCCTAGTGCCAATTCTTTAAAGATTTTATATTTAATCAGCTCCATCCTCATATTCCTTTATATATATTTTTTGACTTTATATATTTTACTTGATTTTCTAGTTTAATAAACATACCTTCCAACACGAGCGCGTTTTATATTATGGAAAGTTTATTCTTTTGCTTGGCGTAATTTTTCTTTTTCTTTTTCATTTTGTTTTTGTGTTTTTTTTACAAATAGTAGAAAATGCTAATATTTAGTTAAGCAGTCTGACTTAGTGTTAGTATAGATTAGTTCAACTCAAGATTGAGGAAAAGTTGAGCTTGAAGTTTCGGTGTTTTTCTTTTTGGTGTTAAGTTATTACAGTTCATCCTTGACATCGTCGTCTAGGTCAATGTCGCTCAGATCGATGTCCTCCTCGGTGGGCAGCTGGCCATTCTGGCCATCCCAGGCATCGACGCTGACGATCTTTGGTTTCTTGGCGCCGCGCACTGGGGAGGTCTGGCCACGTCCGTAGGATATGTCGCGTAGGAATTCATTGATGCCATCCTTAGAGAAGGAACCCTTGAGCACCGAAAATTTCATCTTCTTGAAGTTGACCACGGCCATTGCCGGATAGCCAAAGCCGCCCACTTCCAAAGACTCTTCTAGCGCCAGCTGCTGGCCGCCCTCAGCCCAGGTCCAGCCCCAAAGCTTCTGCTTGAACTTCTCGCCCAACGTACGCAAAGTGTCCAGGAATTTGTTGCGGCACTTGGCATCGCAGTCCAGGATGTGGGGCAGCACAGAGACCACGCATAGGGGCTTGCCCTCGCAGGCCGTGTTGAACGTGGCCTCGTCCGTAATCTCAACCAGTTCTGGTGCGGGCACATTCTCTGTGTGCTTGTCGCTGGCCCAACTAATGATGTCGGAGGCAGTGCGTCCACCATTGTATTCCTCGGCGTCACTGGCGCGTTTCGAGCCGGCCGGGAAGAACTTGATGGTCGGATAGCCGCGCACATTGTACTCGGATGCCTTGCTCTGATGTGCTGTGGCATCCAAGGCGCCAAGCTTCACTTTACCCTTCAGCTCCTTGGCTGCCTTGGCCCACTCTGGGGCCAGATTCTTGCAATGACCGCACCAGGGCGCAAAGAACTCCACCAGCCAAATATCATCCGAGTTTAGCACAAGTTTATCAAAGTTATCTTCAGTTAGTTCAATGACGTCATCGCCAGACCCCGAGGAGCCGCCGCTGCCGCTGCCCCTGCTGCTGCCACCGCCGCCGCCGAAAGCCGCTTGAACCTTCTTCTTTGCCTCAGCGAGAGCCGCCTCGGCAATGGCATTGGCTGTGCGCTGCCCACTGTAGTCGATGGGCGTTTGCTTGTTGGCGCCAAAGATTTTGATGGTGGGAAAGCCACGTACGTTGTACTTGCCGCCCAATTCCGAGTGCTCGTCGGCATTGACCGAGCCAACCTTAATCACGCCCTTGACGGCGCCAGCCAGTTTCTTGTACTCGGGCGCCAGGGTTTGGCAGTGTCCGCACCAAGGCGCAAAGAACTCAACGATCCAGATGGCGTCGCTTTGCAGCACCTCGCGATTGAAATTGGCTGGCGTTAGCTCCACAACATTGTCGGAGGGCGAGTAAAACGCGTTTGCTCCGCACGAAAATAGCAAAAATATGCCAACAACTAAAGGGGGGGCGTATGCAATAAAAATAAGGAATAGACAATAAAAGGAAAATAGCTAAAAGTACATATATATTTAAACTTGATTCAATTACTTACATGCATATACCAGCTGCATTTTTAGATGCGTTCTTGTTGTACTAAATTCAGTTGAATTTACTGTTTCCCTCTTAGAATTATAGACGAATCACTTACTGTAATCGCCGACTTACACGTCACTTGCTTACGGCTTTTTAAGTAAGCCTTAGTCAACACTAATAATTTGCTCTATGTGTGGGCACCCACAAAAGTTAACATTTTCCGGTACTAAGACTGCCAATTGAGTAAAGTATCGATAAATCAAAGATAAGTAACATGGATTTATAATTTAAATAAAAAATTAACTTATTGTTGAAAAGATTATATAAAATTGGCATATTTATATAGGTTATATAATATTGCATATTTATATTAATTGAGTGCGTATGTTTACATTGTGTTTTGTTTGTATATTCATAAACTAGCTTTTGCCTAATAATAATAGCATGCGAATATTTATAGGTATGTATTTCAAATTGATAGCTTTCGTTTTAATGATCGTTTAAAGAAGTTTATTGCGTGACATTTTAAACGCTTTAAATAATGTTATTAAATTATTTGCTAATCAAAGACATCTTTTTTTATAGATCTGGCAACGTTTTTACTTGCTGCCAAAAATAAACAGGTTGCTATGAAACGCAAAGCGGCACGTTTGCCTTGCTTTAAAGTATGCACTCAATTACAGTTGCATCACTGTATGGCTTTTCAGTCAGAGTTCTCATATATTTAACTCACGGATAGCTGTTAGTCAACTGACTGCTATGGAACTCAAGCAAAGCACTTATAACAGTTTTCTCGGCATTTTATATGCATGCAGAGATGTAGCACAATTTTCGCAAGCTGGCTGACAATTTACTGACATCTAAGGAACTCAACTCTTCAACAGCTCGACTTGCTTCAAGCCAAACACATACATATACATATATCGTTATTATATGTATGTATGTTTTTTTTTTTGGTATTTCAGTTAGTTAATTTCATGTGTCCTGTTACAGGTCTCATATATTTTACTCGCAGATTGTTTTATGCGCCTGTCGCACCAATTACTGGCCCAACCATCTAGCCAACCCCCGGCCCATCCATAGGCACAGCAGCCACTGTCTGCAGTCGGTCTGCGTGTGTGTGCGTATGAGATAAAATATGTGGTCAATTTCACTTAATAGCGACTTAGTAGTAGTGTTGCCAAGATTTATGTGACGTTAATATTGCGTGCATATAAAACCAGCGGACAACTTCATGGCTATTGACTGTGTCTGTTTCTGTGTCTGTGTCTGTGATTATGCAGCTGTCACTGTGACTGCGACTGTGACTGTGACTGTAACTGTGACTATGAGTATGACTGTGACTAAGACTATAACTGTGATTGTGACTGTGACTGTGGATGTGACTGCGACTATGACTACGGTTATGATTATGACTGTGTTGTTACTATGACTATGTTTGTGACTGTGACTGTCACTGTGACTTTCACTGTGACTATGATTATGAAAGAGACGTGACTGTAACTTTGTGTGTCTGTGACAGTCACTGCGACTGTCATTGTGACTGTGACTGTTCCTGTTCCTGTGAGTGTAAATGTGACTGTTAATGTGACTGTAACCTTGACGATTGTTGTGACTGTGCATCTGACATTGATTTTAGCTTTTACTTCTATTATAATTCTGTCTGTGACTGTGACTTCGATTGTGATTGTGACCGTGTCGAAGTATCTGTGATTTGTCAGTGAAGTAAAGGGTTAATTGATGACAGTTTTTTGGGTTATTTTCTTTTTTATGATTATTGAATTTTAATGCACATCGAATGCTGTCGCATATAAGGATTTAATGCCAAACAGTCATAAATGGCAAAAACAAAGAGTGCGAGCCGAAACTCCTTAGGACTGAAATGTAATATATGCGACATTTGCGCTGCACTTTCCTCGACTTTTAAGACCCAAAATGTTTGTGGGTATATTGATGGGAATACGAACCCCACTCGACCTTATCAACATACTTCTGGGCGAGGCGTATGCCCAGCGGAGCAATTTTTTTATTGATACCCATCGTTAGGGAGGGTCGAAATTGAATAAGTGTGGAGCGAACTGTAACCCCTTATTGCAAGGACTCGTCAAACAAACACCTTTCTATTGGATATGTGACTGTCACAAGGCGTGTTCTTTCTTCTTTTTTTTTTTTTTTTTTTTTTTTTTATCGCCAAATGCCATTTTGCGATGTGTCATATTTACTTTGCGGATTTGCCCATTATTCACTTGACGACGCTCCGTTTGAGTGTTTTTGCGGCTTAGTTTAAAGTTGATTTTTTGACACGCTTCTTATTTTTATTTCTTTTTTTCTCTTTTTCTTCTGTCCCCTTGTCGCGATTCCTTGCCATGTTGTTGCTTGCAAATATTATGCGTTATCTATTTTTCTATATCATTGAACTGCTTTTTATGGGATTTGCTGGGCGCTCGGCTGCTGGTCGGATTCGATTACCATGGTCCGCGCCATAGGCGAGGGGTTGTCTGTGCGTAAATTTTTTGGCTGATTTGCCATTGACTTCATATCATCAGCGTCCTAATGCGGCTTGCTTCGGCAAATATACAAAATACGAAGATGCAGACATATGCATGTGCTGAGAGATAGGTGTGGGTATAGGCAATGAATAAATCGGATCAGTGATTGAACTGAATTGATGGAAATATTCAGGTGAATTCGAATCTGAAAGGAATCTCTCATGTGTTGGCTGGAAATTAGAAATATATTGATGTAGGAGTGCTACTGCAGTATAATATATTATTATTTCTTATAGATAAAGCGCAGCTCAGATCGAACACCAAACAGTGAAGGTAAATTCCAATTTACATTTCCCAATTACTCAAGGCAAGCCACGTTGATTTGTTGATGTAACTGCGAAAGGGCAGAGGAGATGTGGGAGTGAAGCAGTGCCAGCTGGAGTAGAGCTCGGACTTGTTTCACATTCCCTTTGTGGGCAAATATCAAACAGTGTCAAGAACTAAAACGTGTTTGAACATAATTTTTAGTTGAAGGTAAGGAATAGGCAAAACTATTAGCCCGCCTGCTGCTACGCAGTTTTGCTGGGTAGCAAAAGTTGGCTGTAATTTTCTTACAAAATTAACTGCAAGTAAAGTGAATTTTAAGCAAAATATGTTAAATAAACGATCCTCAAACACCATATAATCAGCCGAAGCCAAGGGCGATAACAATGCCAGCAAATAACCGAAAAAGGGCAAAATGACATCAACTTGCCTTCAAGGATTTTAATTGCCTTGAAAGATGTGGTATATCCCACACACCCACACACATTTGTATATATATTTTTTGGGGCCCTGCTACGTATGTAGTATGTGGGCACGAGATGCCTTGGCAAAAGATAACAAGATTGTAAACTATGAGACGACAATGGAGGGTGTCGAAAGGGCGTTGGGGCTTGGTTCATCGCTCTGTGTCCACTCGAAACTCTTGCTTATCCTTAAGCCCACATTGTCTACACTTGGACGTGTTGCCTTTTTAATGTCATTTCAGCTACTTTGCAACAAAGAAGCTCGTCTCTGGGCCGTACAACATTTCCAAAAACGCCAAATCATTACAATTTAAATTGGCTAAGTTTCATTACTACATCGTTAAGAAATGAAAGTAATTGTTTATGTACAGGCTGCAGATGAGCTTTTGTGTCGTGCTTGAGACTGCACGACTACAGCTTCGGACACGGATAGGAATTCGAATATGGTTAATTATCTACAGATTTCTATACTGCATAAACAATTATTTAACTTGATCGAAAAAAAAGATATATAGTTTTATATTCTTAAGTAAAAACTTGGATTTCTCAAATCAAATTTCGTGTCGGGTTCTGTCGCATCTCTAACATAAATATATATGTATTAGATTAATTATTGTTGGCAGCCAAAAAGTTCTGTAAATTATATGTATCAATGGCTTTCGATACCCAAAGTCCACTGACATTGGGTTTATTGTGTTTGTGCAAATGAAACAGCTAAAAGAAGCATAGTTCATCACAAAAAGTCTAGGTCTTAAAGAGCATTGTTCACATAGTATAGTATAAGATTATTAGTATTTATTCTTTTTATTATTTTCTTTTTATAGTATAAGATTATTAGATTATATAGCATAAGAGTATTATTATTTATGTAGTCAAGCTCTATTTAGGGTATTTTATCTTCGAGCGATGCTGTTTGACCTCTTCTGATTCGTTTTCTGCTGACGATAACTTGAAGATAATTAGATATTTTCAATTAAAGTTTGCGGTGGTTTACCAAGTGAAAAGGCATTTCCTCTTTTCTATGAAAAATTCTAAACTGAGTGAATCAGTTTCATTTCAAAATTACTTTTTATTGATGCTTTAGCTTTGCTGTACTCTTCCTCTACTCTCATTAAATACAAAAGCTAAGTAAATCACCATCAATCATTAAGTCTAAAGGCTTCCAAGGCAATTGAGCACTGTTCGGTTTGGCTTTAGACTTGTTTGATATTTTTCATTACTCGGCAAGTTTTCATTGGGAATGTTTTATATCAAATAATACATATCTGGTTGGTCTACAAATTGAAGTAAAAGTCACATTTAAAAATTCAAACTTAATTTATCTGCAAGGGAAGTGCCAAACTGAACTCAACTCTGCCATTTTCTACGTTTTAGTCTTTAGTGAAGTGAAAAAAAAATAATAATTTGCAGCAAACAAAAAAGTAAACTTAATTATTTTATAAAAATATTTTGTTACGTTTAAGAACATTTTTCAATTTTTCGCCTTCCCTTATTTCCCACACCAGTTTTCTTTTTGCGTTTTTCATTTCGGTGTTTCGTCGATATTAAATAAAAATAATAAAGCGCATTTGCCTTTGGGTAGTCGAACATGGAATACCCTTGAATGCTTGATTTTAAAATTAAGTAAAACTAAATTTCTAATAATTTATGTATGTATTTAGATCTTGAATATATAACTATGTATGCGTAATAATAATATTAAATTCCTTTTTGTCTATAAGAGACCCATGTCTGATTCTTACGCACATTCAGAGTAATTAACTTACATCTTCTTTATCTATCTGTATTTGGATTCTAAGCTGATTGATGTCACTTCGAAGCTGAATGCTGGAAATAGGGTATCTACAGGTTAGGGTCTCTACAGGTTTTTCTCTTTCGAATACCTGCATAGCTGAGCACATGGCAAGTACTTTTTATACCCTGCAGCCATATATGACGAGTACTCGGAGTATATTAGTTTTGTGAAAACGCATGTAGCACGCCTAATGTGGATTCTCTTCACTAATAAAAATAATAAATAATAAAAATAAAAAACAATAAATGCTGCAGTTTAAAAGTGATTTTAAGATTTATACAAATAAAAATGATTTGGTATTTAGAATGGTAATAGAACTGCATATTTGTTTATATGAAGCATTCTTCAGGATCTTTCAATAAATAAAAAGTTAAACAATAACTTTTAATTTCACGTAGGGTATTTTGAGATTTTATTTGAGGGCAACAGCGCAGATAAGGGTATTTCGTGGTCGGTTACTCTCGCCTGGAGCACTCTTAGTTGTTTTTACCTCCTTTTGTTTTCATGTGGCGCACAGTCGACAATTTTTTTCTTTAAATTTTTTCAGCGCAAAATCAGCTTAGGGGCTCATTATCCTTCAACGTTCATTCATGTAATTTTTAATTAATTTTCAGCGCCACAAAATCGAAACAAAGAGAAAACAAATTAATATACAAAGTATTGTGAAAGTATATATATATATTTATATATATATATATAAGTATATATATATATATATGTATGTCAGGTTGCGGCTATGGACTGCCAGCAACATTCACACGCTTTCGGCTATTTGGCGGTAAGGTATCCCTTTTACTTCTTTATTTCGCTTTTTTTTTAATACCCCGCACCCATTGAAATGGGTATAATGGTTTTGTACCAATGTATGTAGCACCGGAAAGAAGTTGTCTTCAAAAAAGTAAATAGATTTTGTTAGTCAGCAACATTAGCTGAGTTGTTTCAGCAATCTCTCCAATCTAAGGTTTTTTATTTTTATTTGTTTAAAAACATCAAGTTTCAGCAGCTCGGCACTATGTGCAGGGTAGCTGCTAGCCGCTCATTTTCAATCATACAATTTGTAATTGTTTTTAATGAACAGCAAAAGAAAAATGAATTTCTTTCTCTCACAAAATATTCCAGATGCAAGATTCTGTCGGCCAGACACTTTTTTATAATCCTACAAAATGTAAAATAATCAAATTTTTGAAAAATATATATTTGATCTATTTGCTTATCTATTCTTTCCATTGTGAGCACATGGAGTAAAGGCTGTTTTTATTGACTTCTTCTGACAAGTTGTAGAAGATTAACTTGGTCATATTGTTCTACACCTTCCTTAAAAAATAACTTCAAATATTAAAGATGTCAAACAGACTAGAACTGCGTGTGGTTGGCTCTGATACTTCATGGTATATCAGAGATATCAGAAAATATAGTATTAAAACGAATAAAACGCATTTCTTTTCATTGGTGGCACAGCTTAAGGGTGAAGCGAAAAGAGCCTCAAACGTGTTGCTCTCTTACGCTTAATTAAATATTCATCAGACAGACAATGGAAAACTTTTAAATACTCATCAAGTTGTGGCTGCTTCTCCCAAGACACACACACACATCAGAAGTTTCCTTCTCGACTTCGAGATTGCATTTGTTACCCTTGTGGCAAGTTCGCACTAATCAATATCAACAAATCAGCATTTGCTTTGTATTTTGAATCTACGACTACTCTCTGTCTTCTTCTTCTACTGCCAGTCCCACTGTCTCTGTATTTATAAGTGGAATTCCCCCATGGAGCATTAAAATCTCGTTTATTCACATCAAACTATAAACCTTATACGAAATCTCAACCCTTTTCCGAATACATTTCTTGTTCTGTTTACAGGCTTACGAACGTGCAACAACAACAACACATAGAGTGAGCACACTGTACCGCGCTCTAAAGTCTTAAGCAAACATTCATATAGTAAAATAATTTGAGCTTTACACCAGATATGCATCCCTTGCTTAGAATGACCCCAAAAATAATTGATTTGGACGGGTATGAGACGGGTTTACTTGAGATGTAACTAAAGTTTAAAAGAATATATTAAAAATATACATTAATAATAATGCTGTAGAAATTTGACTAAAGTTTCTCCTAAAAATATAATTGTCAGTTGTATAATTTTTTAAGAGCCTTCATAGATATCGACAGCTTTTGGAATTGAATTACACAGCTTCTATAAAGTAATAAAGTTAAACTGATCTCTGGATGAGCGACCCCCCAATCAGCAGCTAAAGCAAATTCCAGTTCCGTAGCCTAACAAAACATCCATCAAACCCCTTTTGCATGTGAGCACATTTGGGCTAGGATTGCCGTAAATACAATTAACTAGCTGTGACGCCCACACATTAAGAAGCGCAAGGTATGCCATAATTGGGAAAACAAAGCCTGTTTGATGTCACAGTGCAAGACCAAAAAATGCCATGGAACACAGAATTCGCTCAACTCTTGTGTACAGAATATACATCAAACGCAGTCCTTGTCATCATCATATGTGACATACTCGAAGTCAGATGAGCATATCCCGACGTACACATATGAGGCTCGACAGTAATTATACTAATGCATTTACGGCCAAATGGAATGTTTTTAATGAATTTATATTTTCAGCGTCAAAAATGGGGTGAAAATACGAACTGAAATCATATTATTCTCTATGAAATCTTAATGTTTGCTGTATAGCCTAAAATAGAACGGGACGCGGTACCTGCCTTAACGTGGGTGATTGAACTGCATTGATTCGTTCTGTTCCAACTAAGAATAGTCACAGAATACATTGCATACAAATAGACAACGTAAATAATTAGCTCCTCAAATGCATTTCCATACTCTTAAATGCGGGTTTTTGTAATTATGTCACCAAGTGTGTAGGGTATATGTATGTTTTCTGAATATGAATGAACTCTGTTTGGCAGTCTGATTGTTAGTAAACTAGTTTTGAGAATATGGTGTAGACGATATATATATATATATATATATATCTGTTACTTTATAAATTCCGATTATTGATATTTATTAAATTTAATTTGCTCGTAATACATGGCAAACTCTTTTCTAAATTCGACTACCATATAAATTTGACTGCTATTTAATATTTATTTAATATTAAATAATTTTTAAACTCAAAGAAGGTTTAATTTTATTATTTTTATAATAAACGTATGCCATTTTTAAAGGGTATTTCACTGACAGAAGACTTTTATTTCCCTTTATTTTTGAGCAAGCCGTGGGAGGCCTACGCACATTAAAACTAATTTTATTCTGTAAGTGCTACAGCCGCTGCTGGCTGCATTTCCATTGAATTAGAAAAACTAAAGAATTTCTCTAACTGCAGCGTGGGCTGAACTGTGGGAGGCATCCTAAAAAAAGATATTGATACTTGGTGACTGCCTGGTGAGTGTCTATGGATCGACAGAGGAACAGATCTAGAATTCGCTCTAATAGAATTAAACCGCTAATATGAATTCCTTGCTATGCCAATTGGCCAAAGCCAATTGAAAACTTGCTCTCTTCGAGCATATATAGTATTGTCTAATATATTTTTTATATACAATATACAATTTTTGGATATTTTGCCATTGATTATAATTATTCATTTATTCAGTAACAGTATTGAAAAATGTATCTGTCGATTTACATTTCAATAGGCTGTTACGTGGCTTAAGTGAGGAAGCGTTGCTTATCCAATATGACCTAGAACTTGATCTACTTTGTCCAAGTTTTAACGAGGTCACTAATGCTTTTGTGTGTTGTCTAAAATTGTGTACAATATATGAAAAATTGTGGTATTGAATGTATGTATGTTGGCATTATATACCCTGTAAGTATTGAAAATGGGAAAGAATTGCTTAAGCTTTATGCGACAGATAAAAGGGGCTTACTGCTACACTGCTAGAAATGTTTCACAAAGTTGTCGAAATTGTTTTGGTAATTAAATATTATATTTTATAAAAATAGAAAAAATCATAGAACTAATGAATATCATCACAAGCTGAAGATTTTGGAGTATGGCTATTCAAATATATTGAAATAGTAATGAGCTATTTTAAAACGAGAAAAATGATGGGCAAGCCATACAAAACTCGAAGCTTTAAAAATAAAATGAGATTGAGGGCCAATGTCAGCAAAGCTGGCGACACTGTCTATTCACTCTAAGCAGCTAAGCAGCTAAGCAGCAAATGGCTATATAAGCACTGGATTCATGCTTCCGATATCAGTGAGCGCAATGAACCTGGCCTCGCTCTATCAGCGCGCCAACGAGGTGCAGCGTCACGATGCCAAGCTCATTTTGAGTGAATACGCTTCAATACTTCAATGGCGCTCTGACGGAGAAGACAGTCTACTGGATGTTGGTTCGGGACCAGGAAATGTGCTCATGGATTTCGTGCATCCATTGCTGCCGAAGAGCTTCAAACAGCTGGTGGGCACCGATGTCTCCATGCAAATGGTATGCTATGCCAACAAGTGTTACGAGCGTTATGCTCGAACGCAGTTTCAAGTGCTCGATATTGGCTGCGAAGAGTTACCAGAACAGCTCAAGGGTCGATTCGATCATGTAACATCATTTTACTGCCTGCATTGGGTACAAAATCAACGAGCTGCCCTGCGTAACATTTACAATCTGCTGAGTAACGAAGGTGGCGATAGTTTACTTGTATTCCTGGCTACAAATCCCATTTATGAAGTATACAAAGTGCTACAAAGCGATGCGAAATGGGCATCTTATATGCAAGATGTGGATCAGTTCATTTCACCCTTGCATTATAGCGCTGATCCCGTTAAGCAGTTTGAAGAACTCCTCAACGAAGCTGGGTTCGCTTACAAAAATGTGGAGCTACGCAGCGAAGTATTTGTGTACGAAGGCGTTCAGACATTGAAAGGTGAGTTCCGAAATCTAGTATTAATTCAATTAATTAATTCTAGTATTAATTCAATTATAAATTCTTATTTTAAATAGACAATGTTAAGGCCATTTGTCCTTTTCTGGAGCGCATTCCAGTATCGCAGCATGAAGAGTTCCTAAATGATTTTGTTGACATTGTTGTTTCCATGAACCTCAAACAGGATATAAAATCGAATAATGGGCATTCGCAAGAGCGCTTTATATCACCTTATAAACTAATCGTTGCTTATGCTCGCAAGTCTCCAGATTTTCTAGAAAATGTTTTTAGCGATTTGGCCAATGTGAAGCATGTAAAAGGTGTTGAGTGAAACGCAAATGGGATACAAATTTATGTAGTAGCAATGAAATTCTTAAACATATCGATCAGGAATCGGAAAATATTAAAGCTGTAGTGTTTGAATGAATAATATGAATACATTTAGTAACAATAAAATCTCTATAATACATAGTTAAATTACAAAAATAAATTGCTTTAGATAATATTGTGATTATCATTCTTTGGCTATTTCAAAATCGCTGCAAACAGTTTGCCTATCAAATAGTTGCTTAAATTCCGGTTTTACTGTCGAATACATTTTATAAATATATATAGTCTCTGTTCGTGACAGAATAATTATTGAGAAGAGCTCACTCACACTCAACTACTACGCTAATTTTTGCTGCCAGCGTGACTTCCACGTGACAATGTGAGCTCCCAATAAAGTTGCAACAGAAACAGCTCCAGGTCGAGCTCGAGTTCGAGTTCGAGTTCGAGTCAGAGTCTCTCATGTCAGCTGGAGCTGTAAAAAGGGTTGAAACTCTGTTACGCGTTTTGGATATCATACTATATAGGATATATAGGAGTTATAATTATGCGCTACCTGAAACTCAACCCGGCCAAACAATTTTAATTGTTTTTTGGGCAAAAATGTACGTATGCAACGTTGTCGGCGGAATTTTCAAATGAGTTATTAACGCGACGACGACGACGACGACGACGACGACGGCGACGGCGACGGCGACGGCGACGGCGACGCTGGCAAAAACGTTGATCCAACAAATGCGCATCATGTCATTTATCATGGGTAAGGAAAGGCGTGAGGCAACAACAGCAACAACAACAGCAGCAGCAGCAGCAGCAGCAGCATAATATTTACAGTTTAGAGTTAGACAGCTCGAAGGCATGGCAACTGCCTGCCAATTTCGGTGGTGGGTCAGAGAAGGAGTAGTAAATGTTTGTCTTAATCTTTGATTTCTCTTGCTGTTCTGTTCTGGCAAATGTAAACGACAGGAATTAATTTAGACAAATGATTTCTCAAGTGGAAAGCTTCAGCTACAGTTTTAGACGATTTGCCGGCTGTCAGTGGTGCCCCATCGCTATTTTTCTGGGCTGTGCGAAGCGTTTGGGCGTGGCATGCGATTTGTGATACCCTCCATATATACGGCTTCCGGAACCCCACTCAAAATTGTTTTCGCAAACACAAATTTTCGTATTGAAATTTGATTTATTTGTTAATTTGTTTGTAATGAATTTTCCGTTTGCTTCGCTGCGTGCACTGGCTCAGAGCCTGAGGGAGATGGGCGCGACCGTGGTTGGGCGTCGCTTAATTGCCCGACAGTTGTGGAGAATGTGCCTGGCATTTTGGTTTCTCTTGCATCATTTGTTTAGCTAATTTCTTGAACTTCAAGACGAATCGACAAAAGTATTTGTGCCTTGATTAAAAAACAAAAAAAAAAAACTAATTTAAAAATTGAAGTCTTCTCTAAGCTAAATTTGCCCATCGAAAAATAAAGAATTTCAATTGTTTACATTTTTAAAATTGCAATCAATTAGAATGGAAGACTGACTTGTTATGATTTGCTGTGTAATCTACAGAGCTAATGCCAGCGATTTGGTATTTGGTACATTAAAGGGAATCTGCTTCGTTAAACAGAACTAAGGCGTTTTTGTTGCAGGCGAAAGTAACTATTATGCAATAGTCCCACTCAAGACTCGAATACAACCAAATTTAGTAAAATATTCGATTTTCTTTGGATTTGCCTGTAGAGCAACTCAAAAGTTAACCGAAATAACCGTTTCTCATTTCTAAGTACAACTACAAAAGCTTGACTTGTATCTGGGACTTCTGAGACATCTTTATTTTCACCATATTTCTATCCAATGCCATGCTAATCGCTTATGCGTACTTTAAGCGCTTTACATCTTTTAAATCTCTCTGATTGAGGCTTACTGCATACAGATCAGAACACTTTCTCTTCTCTAAGCCTCACACCAACCCACAGAGACAAATGGCAAATTGAAATGATTAAATATAAAATTGATGATGCGATTCAAGTTACTTAATATAATTCTATATATATATATATATATATATATATATGTTATATTATATGGCTTATGTATATGGTATGTAGTATGTAAAATAGCTTAATTGTCAAGTTTTTGAATATCTATTTATATTGATTATTGATGTTTACATTTTTCTTAATAAATATTAAAATTTAATCTGAAATTGTACTTGAAAATGGTAATCTAAATCTAAATTTTGTTAAAAAAGTTAATTTTTAACATTAATAAAAATGATTTTTTTATGTGCTTTGATATTCGTTTTAAACTCGATGTCTATTTGCTTGTGTTACGTTTCGTGCTGCGTAAATAAGATTTTAAATAAATTATATTGCAATAGGGCTAAATATGCATCGCTGTTTCTCTGTGTCTCTGTTTATTTTTCTTTTATATGGGCAACAGTACGATAATAAAAAAAATTTTTTTGAAGGGTCTGCCCTCAGCTTATGAATATTTCAACTAATTTTTTCTTCAAAAGAAAAAAGCAGCATGTACTAAGCTAATTATGCACAGCGTTTTTGGTCCAAAACGCAGGGTAGAGCAAAAAAAAAAAGGAGGAAAATCCTTTTTCATGCTGGCCACTTCATTACGTTTGCCTTACGCAGTTTTGGTTTATTTTAATTTCATTTTATGAATTAACTTTACACCTGTTTGCAGAAATGGCAGGCGATTGGGTGGGGACAATGAAAACAATACCGGAAATAGCCAAAAGAAGAACGCGATCAGTGAGGCACTTCATTTAAAAATCCAAGTCCTGACCGAGGCACTTAAGTGCTTTTTACTCCTTTTGTATATTTGGTATGTCCCCGGTTTGAGACTATTACTTTTGCTGAAAATAATTTGAAACATTTTTGATGACGTCAACGACAACAATGTGAGCTGGGCCCAAAGGGACCAGAGAGTAATACGAGGCATGCCGGGTCAACGGGTTACATTGGGTTGCCTGCGAAAATCTTCGTGTAATCGGATAAGGTAATTGGAGGCTTTGTCTAGACATTAAGTGTACATAGTAAATTTGTTTTTCAAGTTATTCTAACAGTGAGTAAGCAGAAGGCAAAGGTAGATGAACAACAACTGTGCACAGTGGACAATAATTGCTAACTGTTTTATATACTTTACTTCTTATATTGCATAACTATTATATTTTATGAATAAGTTAGCTCAGCGACAGCGATCGGAGTTAGCAAAAAATAAAGTCAGTTTCTTTGTTCATGTGTTGTTTCGTGTCGAATTTATAAACTATGAAACCTTTATGCTTGAAATAAGTATTGAGAACTCGTTTATTTTCCACGTAGATTCAAATTTAAATGACATCCATTCAGAATTTAAGTAAATTTCTATGGACGTATAATATATTATATTCCATTTTCTTGATATCAGTTAGATGAATGAATGAAATTTGATAGCTTCTTCAGGGCTCGCTAGACCATTATATATATATTATATTCTTAAAACTTGTTCGACTTAAAACAGTTACATCTTATATTTATTATCTTTTAGTCTGCCTTAATGCTAACAAAAGCCTTTATAACTATTCTGTATTTGCAGTCTATTGAATATTTAATAACCACTGTGCCCACCTCGCCAGCAGTTACATCTTAGCAGTTTAATGAGTAGTTTGGAGGAACCTTTTGCCTATATGCGGCATAAAGTTTTTGGTAACATATGTTGTGTATATTGATGTAGAACCTTTTTGCTACAGCAACGACACGACGATGGCTTTTAATAAATCGATTTTAATCATATTTTCATCCCTAGAGAAATTTAATAGTTTCATTTTTTTTTTTTACAATAAGATTTCATGTGGCCATTTCACGTTCGTCCCCCCTGATACCTTTTGGGTACGGAAAACTAGTTGAGCAGTCAACTAAAATAATAACAGCAACAAATTTGCTAGAGCGCCAACATTGAAAACAATAACCATAAGCCATCGTTGGCTGAAGTATAAACAAAGAAACTGTAAAGTTACGGGTCACACAAGATGCATGCTCCCATGACTCCAACATAGCACAGTGACGACGATGCTGTCGTCTATGCAGCTTCCTGTACATGGCAATAAAATTGCTTTAGTCAGTAAGTATGGGACACTTTAACCATACTACGACAAAATGCTGGCTTATATTGCAAATAGTTTGCACGACCTGCGAGTCCTGCAAGCACTGCCAGTGCCGCACTGCACAAAACATCATAATTAATGCAAAGCTGGCCAATGTATGCAACACCTGCGGTTTGTTTAAAAAGACCGCAAGCATTCCCCAACTGTAGCGCGGAGCGGAGCTGGTTCGGCGCATACGGTTCAGTGGCCCGGCCATCCGGATCCGAAAACCGTGTTTAAGTTATCGGCATTATTTTCCAAGTCGCTGACATTTTATGTTTATTTAATTGCAACAATTTTGTGAACAGCCCCTTAGGCCAAGCTTCGGGTCGGCTGCTTCGGTTTGTGGGTCCAAGTCCAATCAAATTTCAATTTAATTTCAATTTGGCATTCAATACGCTTCACTTTTCGATTTCAATGCATTGCCGTTGGCATTAAATTGACTTGGCATATTTTGCGGTCAACTGGACAGCTGGACAGCTGCTAACATTACATTACTAGGATGAGGTCTATGTTCATTTTCCATTTTATGAAAAGAAAAAAAAAAATAACAGAAGAAAGGGCGATTGCCTTTTTTGTAGCTAGATGCGGCTGTGGCTTGTTACTTATAATTATCAAGTAAGTTCTCCAATTGCTAATGTCAATTGTTTTTGAGCATACCCTAATAATTGCTGGTTTCGTTTCTGATAGTTTTTAAACGAGTTTCTTATTGCTTAAATTGGACTTGTTGACTAAGGGAGGCTTGCGGTTATATCCTTGTGCATACTCAAACAGTTGGTAAGTCAACAGCATTGAGTTGTTACTTTAACGAGATGAGTTTTTGCTTTTACTTTTTCGACAGGAGATGCATATGTCTATGCTTTCAAGTCATATTGGCTGGCGTGTCATCTGAAATGTAATTATCTGTTGACAGCTTTAAAATTAAGTTAATTGAGGTGTATTTGTCTTTTGAAGCCACCTCAACTTGAAGCTGCTCTTAGCTCTATTATACATTTTTAATAATTTAATAATAAAGATATCAAAGTATTTATAATACAAGAAATAAATTTAACGTGCGTGTACGTTCGAGTTCTATATTAAATGTCCCTGCACAAGTAACCAGTAGGATATCAGAGAGATTATGTGGCCACTTGATAAACTCAATTAGATTCATTACGCGCAAATTGCGCAAGTGTCCAATCTAACTTTGACCATCTGCGTGCTGTCCTGTCTAAGCCGACTCGTCCTCGCAGTTGTCGTAGTCGTCGTCGTCTTCGTTCCAGAAAAAGGTCAGCAGAAATAACAAATGTGTGGCACATTAAATAAATGATTATTACTCGGACTCTTTTGGCAACACGGAAAATAAAAGTACAGCTGAAATTTATTTTATTTGCCAGCGACAGACAAGCTATGCTGCCAAACAGCAAATAAAAATTATCAACGTGTTTGTCCACCGAATAAAACTCTCTGCATATATATTTATGTATATAAAAAAAAATATATATTATGATTGCTTCGAACTGGTCAGCGTGTTGGTCCATAAAAACTGATTATGCCAGTTGATTAGATTATTTTGTGTACATGATTTTTGTGTTTTTATGTGCGAGACAATCGTATAATGTCGATATATATTTATGTTTATTGTTGAGCGATTTATGATCTGTGTTACTTGATGTTGCCCATAAATATATAAGATTTTATTACAACCCCATTTCTTACTGTTGCGCCGCCAAACCATAATTAAAATAATAATTTTTACGAAAAATCTTAAGACCTTGTAATTATAATTGTCAGTTTTTGTAGCCCAGCCGCGCGATTCAACCCTAGCACAAGGGTAATAACAGCAATACCAATACCAATAGCAATAGCAAAAGCGTTCGACAACGGCGGGGTCTCTCTCATTAAACATAATTCTTGTGTAAACAAAAGCTGGCGTAACTTGAGAACAAAATCGATGCGACGTCTGCTAAGTGTGTATGGAAGAGGAAGCATAATTATGTAGGGTGTTGCTATTACATCTTTAAATTACTTCAATATATATAAGTATGCTTTCGCCGTGACTATGCTGCCAAATATATAAGAAGCTGCTGGAATCGACGCGACAAGGACATCGACAAATGGTCAAGCGGACTGCTTGCGGGACTGGAGCAAGAGAAATTTATATACATGCTTGGAGCTCACAGCTACTTTCATTTTGTCTGTTAAATACATATCGATATATTTTATATTTCCTGAACATATAAACAGTCCATGTAGGTGAAAGTGATAAATATTCAGAAAAATACTATAAGTGGATAATTTAAAAGAGAATACCTTAATTTTGTTTGTTTGTTTTTTAATTTGAAAAGGCGAAGGAAATGAAAGAAGTAAAGCTAATATTTTTCAAACGAAAAAAAAAAAATTGGAAAAAAAAACTGAACAAATATTTCCAACTCATTGATTGCCATTTTTGTGTTCGGGTTCCTAACTTTACATATTGCACTCCAAAAAAGTAGGCAACAAAAATATTTTCGAACGGTATGTATATATGGGGATGAGCTTGAGCATGCGACGCACTCAACTCGTAGTCTATGAAATAATGAACGCATGAATGATTGCCGCACAAAAGCACTGCATACTTTTTGGCTGTTTACGTCGGCGGCGTCGCATACATGGCTATTTATATACCCTGTATTGATGAGTATGTGTCGATATGTAAATGTGAGATGTATCATAGGCTTGTGAAGCTGAAGTTGTCAAATATTAAAATTAGATATTTAATAAGGTTATCATTATTCTATGATATCGCTACACATGATCAAGCTTAAAATATCTACTACGCCTATTGGTTGCTAGTTCAGCAACGATTTTGGAGCTGTGATCTTTGTTTTGTTTCAATCAACATTTTGTCAAGTCATTTAGAGAGTACTGTCAAAGCTAATAAGTCAATCAGTGTATCTGCATAAGGGATAACTGCTAGTCGAGTGCTGTTGCGTAGATCAGTCGCATATGATTTCTGTTTGGTTAGTGAGGTATGTGCTTTTGCTGCTGCTGTTGATGTTGTTGTTGGTCTTTTATGAAAAAATACCAAAATCGGTTAATGTTTATTGAAAAGGCATAAAATTCGTTCTACTAGAATGGAAAATATGCTTTTGATACAATTATTGTGCCTATCTGCAGGCACTGCAAAACCTGGCACAAGACCGAACCCACCCTGCATACCCAAAATGCAAACTCACCCCAAAAACCTTTTATTTCCCACTTTGCGCATTGGCTTTAAAAAAAAATACTTTTTTTTTTTGCGTCTGTTCTTCGACGATTTTTTGTTCTTGCCGTCGGCGCTACAGTAGAGGTTTCCCTTTCCTCGAGGCCAGCCCAGTTATATGGGTCGCTTGATAACAATTCTTGTAGCACAGGCTAAGAATGGGGCGTCAAGCGGAAAGCAATTTCATGGCTATGGGGTGGAACAATGTCGAATTGGTAGAGATGATACTTTTTTTACGTTTTCTTTTTTATTATTAACATGCATACATGAATGTGTTTGCCATGTATCTATTGTTGGAGTTGGTCAGTGTAGTCATGGGCTTAACTGCCTCAACTTGATCTGATGAAGAGACACTTTGAACTTCAACTAACTCTACTTTTACCTTCGCATCGTAGCTCTAAATTCCAGTATTAAATAAAATAAAATTTTAGTTCGCTAACAAAAATTTGCTTTTCCAAAGCAATTACTAAGAACTTTAGCACCTTTGTACAATTAAAAGGTCCCAACCTTATGCTGAACGTTCGGAAGCTCTATTACCCTTAAGAAACATAAAAGTTTCTTAAAATCGCGACAGCTACAAATAAAATACACCTGCAGGGTCAGCTGGGACGGAAAAAATCAAGAAAAACACGCAAAACAATTATTCTTAAGATATCTCTGCGGCAACATTAAAAGCCAATTTCAGCTGATGACAATAGAAACAAAGCGCAACAGCATCTACCTGCCCTTGGGGGTGCTCGGTAGGCCATGTGCCTCAGCATCAGATATGCAAAAGAATCAGCAGGGCAAACAAAACGTTGCGAACCGCTAAAAGCTTGACAGACTTTTGGCCTTTTTAGGCATCGACATGAAAAATAATGTCACCCCAGTCTTTTGTCATCTACGTACCGCGACTGCGTTCTCTTAAAAAACGCGCCTTATGTTTTTTTTTAAAGCACATTTTAATGCCGTGGAGCTACTTCGGAGCTGTGCTTGCAAGAAAGTACAATAGCTAGGTGGATATATTAATTTCCGAAAATAAATGATACAATATCTATTTATGGCATATTGAAAGCTTTGCTGTTTTTATTTATTGTTAAATGTTGTTAAAAAGAAATAAAAACAAAGTTATATTTGAGATCTACACAAGCTAAGATATGTAACAATATTTGTAAAGAACTCAGTTTTTGGTCGAAAGTAAAATAATTCTGATCAATCTTGGCATTACGAACTAATACAGTATTGATATAAACTAAGACTTACCAATTCTGAACAACTGTATCGGTAGCTCTATTGCTTTGGTGAAGTTTTGCCTCTCAAAAACATCTCTCTTATGGGCAGTAATATACTAATTTAATACTATTCCTTCTATATCGAAAATATATTTACAAAGGAATATTTATCATTCAAAAGGGTAAATTAAATGTCTTAAAGAGTTTGTATTAGGAGTATAGCTTAATATCTGCAAAAATTAGATCTGTTTATAAAGTGCAGTAGAAAAACGTTGAGAGATTAGGTAATGCATATATTATGTTTAAAATATATGTTTAAATATGTGTTTTAACAAATTTTGAAATATGTGTGCAATAGTTCGTTGTATGTATTTTCCATTTTTGATTTTCAAATATATTTTTAAATAAAATATTTCTCTAAAGGTATATATATGAGTAAATATTTGTTTTCTCCCCCAAAAAAAAGTTAAAAATAAATGTTAATGCCTGAGGGAAGGACTGTGAAAACATGGGCATTTCTGCATTGATCCGTAGGAATATAATTGTCACCATGGGTGTCGGCACTGCTGGCTGCAGGCCATGTTGAATTGTCAAATCGTTTAAGCGCAAATTGCGTCAATTAAAAATGAGTCCATTGACAATACTCCCGTCCAGCAAATGCCAACAACAAACAGATGTCAACAACCCGATAAGCAGTTGACAAAAAAATATACTAAAACAAGTAAGAACTCTGCAGCTGCCTGTAACTGACTTTGTAATACTCTGTTCATTGTGGAACGGATTAATTTCAAGATTGTAACATGTTTCTATTTGTTTTACCTTTATACAAGATGCAAAATTATTTGAGCTCTACAATACTTAAAAAATTTGTGGCATATTTCGGACTGACTGAATCAATGTTAATCAAAGCCAATATACTTATTTTGTGAATAGAGTATAAAATATACCAAACACGAAACCAAAACCAATTTATATGCAAATGGACGAGTCTAGAGCGAACTGCGATGCCGGTAATGACAGCTCTTACGACGCGTCGTCAATGTGCGCATCAAGTCAATTGATGAAATTCATTGCATTTATTTGGGCATGAAACCATGAAATATGAAATATGCTGTAAAGCTCGCGCTGCTTAACCCTTGATGGACACGAAGTGCCTAGTGGCTACTTTTTGAATTATGCATAAAATTTGAAAATAAGCTGAATAAAACTTTTTAGCGACATTTGAATATCAAAGCGTCTTTTTGTGGCATATAAATAGTTCAATTATATTTTAATTATAATCCAATTTTATAGGGAATAGAAAAAAGAAAAACAAGTCTGCCATAACGAAAATACAAACAAGAAAATACTCTGTACATACATAGCATGGCAAGTTATCAAAGGAGAATGCGATTTGGTGTGAAAAGGTTATTCATAAATGACTGAAATGGAAGTGGATAAAATTGTATTATGGGATTCAGACTACAATCTATAAATGTTAATTTCTGTTACTCAATTATTTACACATTTTGGTATTTTTGCCGTGTTTCTTTGGATTAATTAAAAACAACGAGCTCTCTTCACACTGCAAATGCAGATCTCTATTTTTGCTTCTCTCATAAGTAGTTCATCGACAGTTTGGATAATTTAATAATTCCATTGCGTATACGAATTGATTTACAACTATCTGTTTCGTCTGCGTATGGGGATTGCAACATGATGTGATAAAAATAGTTAGGCTTTAGTCTGCTGAAGACTTTTAAAGTGCTAAGTCTGGATCGGAAATCAATATACAGTACACGTGATTTTTATATATATATCTCTTGTATATATTGATCAACTGTCGTAAACTGACTGCATTAAACACCCCGCACTCACAGTTATGCAAGTATCTTTCAAAAGAAAAGATTTTTAGGTAAGGAATTCTTTAAGTTAAGATTCGCTGTCAAAGTACCAAAGTTTTTAGATCAGTTCCACAACTGCTGAAGGTCTGTCAACTTCAGCTCGTCCCTCCTTATTACTATTAGAATCGCTCAATATTATGCTTTCATTTCTGTTTTCGAAGTGTTTGCACTAGGCGCGTGCTTGTCGAAGAAGAACAGACTGGGTGCCGACCAGTGCAATCTTCCTACTCCCACGCCTTCGTAACTTGTGCGCTTGCATAGATAATGTTGGCTGAATGGCTGGCTGGCTGGCTGACTGGCGAATGTACAGCTGCCCTTGCTGTTGTTGTTGATGACGACGATGATGATGACACTCATAACATTGCCTGGCTATTGCGCGGCGTCATTTTACCTGCACAAACTTTGATATATGGAGCTGGCTGGAATTGGTACGAGCCGTAGGCGAATGGGGAAAGCCAAACCAAATGTAAACTTAAATGAAGGTAAAATGCATCCGATATTCGGGCGACGGGGTAGCAGCTCAAACAATGCAATGCAAGAACAACAATGCACTGGACGCAAACACAACAAGAGACCTGTGCACCAAAAGCGGTATAGGAGTGAGAGTTGGACTTTATCAAGCGCCCGGTCAATTGGCAGTTGGCACTCGAATGCAATTTCAGTAATTAAAATAAACATTGTAACCGAACCACTGGTCAATGGTCGATGAAAGACCCGTTTGCAGCTGTAACATTGTCATTATTATCATTCAACATATCATTATCAGTCAAACGCCGTGCATCTCACTTCTGTATTGCAGAAATCAAAACGTTAACAGCTGCCGCATTACAACACCGAAGTGGCTTTACTCTGCATTACAGAAATTTCGTATGCGTTGAGTATTTAAATTGTCGAACAAACTAAATACAAATTTTTTCCCAAATTTAATTTTACATACAATACACAATAGATCTACAACTTAAGTTCAGTTCATATAAGTTGAAAATAGTATAGTATAGTAGTAATAGTAGTACTTCATGGCTAAGTTAATGAACTCGTTCAGAAAATGTCTGCAGCAAAACGAAATACCCCCAAATGGACCAAAAGTGTGCAATGGCTTTTATGACAGGGCTGAACGAGAATTGACTTAATTAAATGCAATATTGAATGCATTTTGGTCATTTGAGTGCGCAATTTTACGTTTGTGGTTGTTTTGAGCTTGTGAGCGAGCATCTGAGAGCATTACCACTTGGTTTGTTTTTATGTTTGTTTAATTGTCGATGCGTCGCTTTATGCTTATTTATGATTTAATTAAGTGCTGAACAGCCGCAAAATAAGCATGCAATAGAACAGTGCTGCTGTGTAAAATAGGGAATGGCGGAGCTCCTGTCTGGCAGTTAGGCAAGCGTCCTCTCTCTCTTTTGCTTTTGGGTATCGTTGGTATCGTTTATTGACTGTCACTGGAGATGATTTAAATTGGATTTTGAGGCATTGCAACAGTGTTTCATAATTTAATTAAATATAATATGTTAAGAAGAGTATTTATTAGGTATATGGAAACTATATAAAAACTATATGAACCATGATAACTCTATTCAGTATCACTATTAAACAAATGTTTTTTTTTTAACTTTTGTATTATAATTTAATATGTATTTTTTAACCAACACTTACCGCACTGATTTATAAAAACAACTTAGAAACGTGTGTCTCGAAATGCATATAACTGTGCCATTCGAGGATGCTTTAGAGAGTAAAGAGTTAAATACTTAGCTATATAAATAATAAACATGTTTGCCTGGAATCCTTTTGAGAATATTTTTGAATAAAAATTCACCTTCTTTAAATTAAAAGATACATGCTTTCCAATTTACGTAAATCATTAAAATACACGAAGAGCTCTCATCTGTGATATGCTGAAGCTAAAATAAACCCCGTAAGTTTTTGCATGAATATATAAACATTCACACGGCTGTAACCCACCCTTTCTAAAACTTTGAGGGATTATTATTTATATTTCTCACCCATGTGTGTGCGTGTGTTCGTGTATATTAGTTTCGGTATGTAATTATAAACATTTATACGCGTGCTCATTTGGACTGAATAAATCAGAAATATGATGAATTCTAAATAAATGTGTGCCATGCTAAGGAGAGCACTCGGTTTATTTTGCCCTAGAAATAAGCTCAACCTTTGGAGCTAAGGCACCAAAAATGAGAGAGAACACAACAGAACTCGAAAAACCGGTTTTTAATTAAGATTAAATGCACGAAGCGCACACATGTGGATTTAAATTTAAATGAGCCCACGGCCAGTGGGGAGGCCTTTCAGTGCCTGCTAGGGAGCTATTTATCGAGCTCATTAATTTTACAAAAACGTGTTAAAATATTCATTCATACTTTAATCGATAATAATGTGGCCATAGAAATATTAACTATATATGCAACGAGATTTGTAACGAGATTTTTTACTATCAGAAAGCGCTTTGATATTGTAAATAACCTTAAATCTGTTTTCAGATGGCCTTCCTTTATAGAGGTATATGAACTTATATAAATATGGGACTGATGTTTAGTGCACATGTTGGATTCGATTCAGATTTCCTAAAAGATTTCATGTTGTCTAGTATTTGTGACCTGATATAACGAAAATCTGAATAGAATAATAAACAACGTCGACTTTAGTTTCTCTTTGGAATGAATAACATTTGAATGCTCCAGTCTGATGAGAGATCATCATTTTTCTGTAGACCAACGGGTAACCTATTTGACAGGTTTGAGATGTATATTGGCTTTATCCATTTTCTTATATGAATATTTTTAGCTCCATTTGCAACTTTAATTCTGCTTATTCATTTACTAAAAGTTGCAATTACAATTTCTTGTTAAGTTAATTTTATTAATACATATTACGAACCGTTGATACGTTTACTATATTATTTGAAGTTAATCTTCTTTATCCGTCAACAATCCCCTTTAACATCAAAGAGCAATAATTTGCATTTGACAGAAGGTAACCAGACTGCCAGTTGCAGATTATGCACCTATACGTAGCCTTCATGGGCATTTTTGAATAGTACTTTTCGCAAATATTTATACATCTTTTGTCAGCAGTTTTTTCAATAACTTTTAATGCCAACATATATCATGTCAATAACAATGGACGTGGAATGAACGAAATTGGTATATCATCGAGTTTTCACTGAGCGCAGTATGTGTGGGACATGGCATAAGATTATAGGCAAAAAATTGTGCAAAAAATTGTTGTTGGCTCATATAAACAGATACTTACACACACACACACGCACACAGATAATGTTATATGTGATATATAACCGCCCCTGTGTGCCAAAGCGTTGTAATGAATAGCTCAGACTGGCATTCGCTTGGGCAATGAAACCGCACTTATCTGCGATTATGACTTTTTAAAATTACACTTTTTAGCACACATTCCGAACAGCGGATAGAAGTGATTCGAAGACAAGGGAAATTTATTAATGCAAAAAAAAAAATCGAAAAAGAAGAAGAAGCATGTTATTTGCCATATCCCAGCATATCAGTATGTTCACACATGCCATATGGACGCTACCTCAATTTAAAACAGGAAATGCCTCTTGAAGTGATGCGTTCAATGGTTTGGGGGTTGACTTTGATTTACTTTTATTGATAGATTAAGAACGTCAAAAGGTAGCGCTTTACCCCACGATTATATTCAGCAACCCTCCGCCCGTATAGATTGGCTGAGCTTTTGAGCATATAATTCTGCAGAAATAAGTACTAATTCGAGGACTATGTTGAACTAGCGAATACCCTATGTTCAGGACTACTTTGTTTACATATATTGGCATGAATGGAAATATCTAACTTTGGCTTATTGTGTTATTTTTTACTCAGATTTTGTATAAAATCATTTAAATAAATTCTAAGTTTTACAAATCTTAGATGTTTTTTGACAAAATAAAACGATAGAGACAAACACGAAATTGTTCGATTTGATTCCTGTAATTCTTGCCTTTTTAATAGTCCTTCTGCAACCTTGTTATACCCTTTAAGATTTTTTATGGCTAGAGGGTATTAAAATATGTGACTGCCTGTAAGTGTGTGAATCGGCAATCTATAAGTTTTTATAACAGTCGAAAAGTCACATTTGATGCTTATCTTAAGGTTAAAATAACGTACATACATTGCAGTTTTAAAGGTTTTTCACATCAGTAGATGTTAGGGCGAGACGTTAATATTGTATATTGTATGTGTAGCATTTGATATATTTATATATACTCTGGTATACCTTACTCTCGTTTTTGTGGTATACCTTAAGTGGATCATATACATATGGATGAGATCTTAAGATCTTAATATTATATCGTGCTTTTAACGAATAATTTATATTTCATTCAGCTTGATTTTTAATTAATTTGTAACAATGCAGAAACATATAAATGGTTTTGGTCTAACTTCCGTCTTTTCTCATATGAATAAAAACAAAACGGCAATAAATTTTATGCAAAATATAATTACGTGACGGCAATGGCATTGTTTCTTTTTTATTTTTTTGGATGGGTATGTTGTACGTATAATTGCTTTGTTTTGCACCTTGTGCGCGGCTCAAATCTTTGGCTTTCTAAGAATGTTTTTTTTTTGGGTTTGCCATAACAGTAACATTAAGCAGACAATTACATACCGCATATAAAATAAGCTACAACATGCCCGGGCGTTTTCATTAACCTGCCCCATCCACAGTACTAACAAGAACACCACATCGACAAATTGTTGGTCGCCGTTTGTCAAGTAGAAAATTGAAATTAAATCCCAACAAAAAAAAAATGTGAAGGAAGAAAAAGAACATTCAAGGAGAACCGTCTAAAATGTTAACAACTTTTTGTTGTAAGTCTGGCAGGGAGGCTTTGCTAGCTTGGGTAGGACAGTTGGTGCTAGCGCTATGGGAAATTATCGCGTTTTTGGTAATAAATCACGAAGGTGTCGTCGTTGCTTGTTGTTAAGTCTGTAGATTCCTTGTCTTTATGGTGGCTGTGGCCGCATTGAAAATTCACTAAGTTGCCACTGCTAACTACCCTTCCTCTCTCAACATTTTAATATTTCATGTATAAGCGCAAGTAATTAAATTCAACGAAAAGTAACAGCGACTTCTGTTCTGTAAAAATGCAATAATTATTCTACATGTGGAGTGAGCCACGAACCCTTTGCTTACGCACATACGCCAAGCGTCATAACCTTTTACAGCCCGCAACGTCTACACCATTTCTTGTCTACTGTTTGGCACTGCCGTATAGCATAACAAATCTTAGAATAATAAAGGGTATACAAACAAAGGTTGCCGATAAAACTTTCAAAAGATAAGAAAACAGTTCGCGAGCTATATATTGTTAATAGGTAAATGTTTGTGTTCTTTTTAATTCAATTATATTTTTATTTAAAAAATACATTTTTATTGGGTACAAAAGGTTCATTTTTATACTTTTTGTATTTTACAAATATTATATTTTTCAGATTCTTAAAATTAGTAAACTTGACATGTACTTTATTAATAAATTATTGTGTGACACACATAAAATTATAAAAATATATTAAATTAATATAATATTACTAATAATGATTAATAAAAACATTATTATATTACACTTTAAAGATTTCTTTCAGAAAATATATATTTTAAATAATTTTGAAGTTGCTAATGGGTATATATTAGTGCAGATCAAAGATGTTCGTTAGACTTTCTTGTGGTAGCTGAAATTATGTGGGGCTTTCATGTCTAGAGGGCTGGCAACCAGTCGCCTGTATTCAAGGCGGAGGCTGTGGCAGTGCGTACGACCGTAGCCATCTTAATCCTTTTTCCATTATTATTTTCATAATTCTTATTTACGTGACGCCAAACATCTTCGCCAGCCTCAGCTTGCTTGCCTGCCTGTTCTGCTCAGATGTTGGTCTATTCTTGTTACGGCAACCCCCTGCTATGGGGAGCGGCTGTCTCATTCGTTTTTTAATGTTTGTTGAAAAATTATTTTCTTATAACTGAATTATTTACTGATTACTTGCTGTGCCTACCGCATTTCCCGGTAATGCTTACTTTACCAACCCTTTCGAGTCTTAAGTATTATATTAATAAACCTCATACAACAATATTGTATATTGGTAGATCAAAACAGATATATAGTTACAGTTTAATACACATATGTATTAGGAGTAGAGTAGTGCAGGTTTGCGTAAAGTTGTTCTCAATTCGCTAAAGCTACTCGCACTTAAATGTAGACTGCCATTTAGCCAGTCTCGACATCACTTTGGTGTCGGAGTTGTGCTTTTGGCACTTAATTCATTTGTGAATGTGACAAGTGGCTCAAACGCCGCTAAGCTGGAAGCTTAAGGCCACGAGCTGAGACCGAGACCCGGCCCAGCCCAGCCCAGCCCAACTTCTTTAATCAGAACTGGAGAGGTGTAACAGCAAGTTGACAACATTGCTGTCAACGTTCAACTTTATGTTGATTACCTTTTTTGATTATGTCTAAGTGTATGAAAGCACACGGCAGACGGCACACGGCAAAAGAGCTGGCAAAACAATAAACATAAACCAAATGACGGCGTGGATGCTGGCGAAGGCGACGCGCATGAAATATGATTGAAGTCGAAATAAAACTGAGCAACCACTTGCTGGGCCCCATGTGTAGAGAAGAGTACTTGATTCGAGGAGGAGGGGTGACAGTGGAGGCCACTGGGGACCAAATTCGAGTTCAGTTGGAAAGGTGAGCCTCACACAGGACATAATCACTTGTGCCAGAAACAAAATTAAATCCAAGAAATATGCATAAACACACGAAACCAGAGCAACGACAGTCAGGTCCCTTTGTATGCGAAATATTCTAATTGCAATAAAAAGCGACATTTTCTGAAGCCCGAAAGTAAGGGGTATAAGTCGTGCACTTAGAAAACGACGCTTCTGTTCCGACGACTCTCTAATAATCATCGAATAAATTATGCAAAAATCATTTCTATTGTTGTAAGTGGCTTGTCGTCGACGGCATGTCTTATTAACCTCATTCCCAACTTGCTTGGAGACATTTGGTATCGCATTACATTTTCTTTATTGGCAGGGCACAGTGCGGAGAGAACTTTTTGTTATAATTTAAATTTTAAATAACTACGCGTTGCTTTTGACTTTTTTTCAACGTGGTTTAATATTTTATTTCTGAAAGTGTTTGAGCACAAATTACTTGGCCATTTTACCTTTCATTTGTATACAAACAATGAACAACAACAAGAGTGGTCTAACTAGAAGACTTCAACACTTTAGCTTTATCATTTATGCAACAAAACATACTTATGTTGAAACGTTCACTTCACTTTCACACTTCAGCTCTTGCTTAAGCTCAACTATGTTTTTTCTTTCAAAATAAAATGAGAATTACGTTATTGAATATTTGTGTATATAGCCTTTCCAGGAAAGATAATGCAAAGAAGTTGAAATATAACATTTCATTAAAATTGTTGATATATGCATTCTAAGTAAATATATATTATTTATTTATGTTTATTAAAAGTAATAAATAATATACATTATAGATAGCTAATAGAGTTACGAGAGTTCTATAAAATATATAATCAAAAACTTAAAGAAAAAAATTAATTTATGATCTTTATTAAGGTTTCCGCTTGGTCAGACTACCCTCGAATATGTATATTTGATTGTGATATAAAAATCTCTTGCATATGTACAGCGACATCTCCTGTAGCCCGGATGGGGCCATCGCAGTTTCTTAAGCTGTGATAAAAAACGCATTAGCATTGGGCATTATCAAGAGTTTTACTTTCCACTTTGCTTGTATTTATTTAAATTTGTACTCTGCTTATATTGGAAGCAAGCCAAATCCGAAAACTGTGGCTTATCGCTTGCTCAGCTTATTTGCACAGGCGATTGCTGAAAACCAATCGGCGTAAAATTGAAACCAGCGCACGGGAACATGCAAAAATCGTAAACAGGGATCAGGGCGGTTTGAACATTTTGGGCAATGCTGTTGAGCATGTGCCACGGCATAATAATAAATAAAAAACAAATAAAAAAAAAGCAAAAATGAAGTGAGCGCATTTTGAAAGTCAGTCAATGTTTGCCAACTTATGGGCGACGAAATATGAATTTTCAAATTAAACATGCCGTTGGGAGTGCAGTAGGAGTTGGCTGGCGAGTACATGAACATCGATTGACTGACGCGCGATTTGACACGTTAAAAATGCATAAAAAAAAAATAGGAATCCAAAAGCCTGTCATCTGTAATTGTTGCACCAACCCCAAGGAAGCTGAGGCCCGCAATTCTGAATTTCGTATGCAAATCGACGACAGGCAACGGGCAAACCGCGTTGTTAGGCGTGAAATTTGTTTTTGACTCGTTACTGGGGTTCACTTTGGTTGACATACAATCAAATCGAATTTTAGCCAGAGACTCATAAGAAAATATTTGAATAAAAGAAAGCGGAACGAGGGGGTGGGTGGGGGTGACGCTAGGCACTTGACTGGGATCGACCTGACGCAGTTTTTTTTTAAAGACATACTTGTATTATGCAAAATGAACATGCAAATCAGATTTTGATAAAATTGGCGTTCACCACTGTTGCTCTTGTTGGCGAGATTAGAGCTTGCCCAAAGATAGAAAGTCCTCCATATGCCACATTGGGGACCAATTATACGCGAGTTTTATTTTTTTGCTAAATGATTTTTGAAGAGTGAACGTGAAGAAATTGAGTGGAGAGGGAGTCTGTCTGTAGCTGTATATACATAAATATATTTATGTATATAAATATATCCGTATGAATGTAAGAATGTCGGAGCAGTTAGACTAGGAGTTGTTACTCTTGAGGTCTCTTTGAATAAGTATTTTATATATTATAATTTATTATAAAAGATACTCGAACGCCTAAAATAATTAAAAATAAAATACAATAAATTATTATGTTATGTTTATTTATATCCTCAGTTTGTTATCGTCATCACAAGTACTAAAATATTTCTATTGCAAAAATGAAGCAAGTATAGTATGTGAAAAACTGTCCGATTTACCAACATATAATATATGTTTTCTAATTTTGTCTTCGTGATCGATGGATTAATACAGGCAGTGCAAAGACTATTTCGATTACTCTCATTTTGTAAGAAATTTGTATTTAAACTTGCTGAAACAGAAGTGCAAGGTAATAAATTATGAGTAGAATAAAGCCGTTGCTCAAACAGCTGCGTCCATGAAATCAACATAAAAAGTCATTTATTTATTTCGCCGACGTTTTTTTCTTTCTTTTAATGTATTCTGCAGTTGATGTTTTTGCTGCTGTGGTTTTTTTTCTGCTTCACGCTTGTTACTCGGATTCATATTTCTGATGTGGGCGAAGCACCCGAAAGTATGCAAAGTATGTAGCATTGGATACACTGAGTTGGCAACGTACAAGTTCCCGTTCTTCCCATAACTTCAACATTCATTTATCTAAGCGGCCGTGTCTATGCCGTGTTTCTTTGTTGTTCCGCTTATTAGCTTACTTTTTTACGTGCGGTGTATTGTGACTTTTGGCTGGGGTTTAAAAATAAAAGAAGAAACTCTTAGAAAAGCAACGTGCGCGTCTATTATATGAAAAATTATGAAGGGGATGGTCGGTTGTATGCAGTACAATAAAGTATGGCTCTTTATATTAAAAAGAAACCGGAATATTAGTACTCCGTGTATCATTTATTATCATTATTTGTAAAAATGAATGTTTTGTTAGCCCAATAATTTGCTGCGAGCCAATAGACAGATTTGCTCTGAGAGAAATGACCAGATAGCAAAACGTATGAATTGGATTGAATAGAATAATACTATTCTTTATTTACATAGATTTAGATATCTATTTTATCTTTTCTTTATTATCAGTTGAGGGGCGTATGAAAGTTTTCGCCACTATTTCATAGGTCATAAATGCTGAACTTAGGGAAAATTTGTCCGGCTTTGTAGAACTGCTTTCGAAATTTAAAATGATTCAGTAATTCAGTCTCAGCGATTGATTTCTTAAAACACAGGTATTAGCCGACAGGCGAACATGCCAAAATCAACTATTGATGCTTAACTAGAACACATAAGTATAAAACTTATGTGATTAAATTTGCTCCAATTTGCATGTTGCAATTAAAGCGATTTACGCCGTTCGCTGTGCATAAGGAATAAAAATCCAATTTAGAAGCAAGGGACTAACAAAGTTCATCTATGTAAATATTTGGACTATTCTTTATATACTCCACTCTGCTGGCAACCCTTGCTTGCCAAATGATAAATGGCCGGTGTTATTCAAATTAATTGATCAAATCCGAATGTCAGACTGAAATCTGCGAGAAATTGCCAAATTACGGCATCAAATGATTTAAGTGGCGCACGGCGGGAACGCGTCTCACATAGCACAGGATGTGGATGGATATGTGTATACCACTGCCGATGGAATAAGCTGGGGGATGCGTACCAGCTGGAAATTTGCATGTGTCATGAAACGTGTAGAAGTGCGGGTGTTTTAAATGACACCCGCCCGTTGGGCCAGAGTGCAGAGAGCTGTCAGGATGAGAGTACCATGAGGTATATGTGTGTCAAACGGTATAGCTTCCGGTTGAATGATTGAACAAATGAATGGCTTACAACCGGCCGGACGCTGGGACAACGGACAGGAAGCCACACATGCATACACATGCACACACATAGCCAGAGGGCTTTGCTGACCAAACACGTCGACTGTTTGCGGTTGGAACCCAGACTCCGACACCATAACCAGTTGGATACCAAACGGAGCCACAAATCCCCGCTAGCATATTTTTCGGTGCAGAATTTTCTGAAATTGAAATGGGAATTGCAAATTAACAGCAGCGATTTATTGCTTAGGCGGGCAATTGCGGGCATGATTTGGACTTCGCATTGGATTGAGTAAGACATCAGTTAGTCAGTCAATTGAGTTAGATTAATTGCATGCGCTACGTTTCCCACATAAAAAGTAGTAAAGCTGATTAATTTCAGATATCGAGCAGATCAACAGCATCAGTGGAATTCCGTCTTCTTTAAGTTGACTGTTCAGTAGACATTTAAAAGTAATTCTGCTTACCAATTGAAGTATTGGTATTATCCCACATTTATTGTGGCTGACTGGCAAGTGACATAGCCACTTAACACCCACTCATGTCACACACACAATCCGCTTAGTTTAAATACCCGAAAGGCTAAACAAAAAAAAAAAAAAAAAAAAACGGTAGTGAAACCACCAAGCCACCACACGCTCACACATACATACACTGAGCAGCGCCGTGTGTAAAGGGAGAATGGTCGACGACGAGGACTTTCTGCAAAATTTAACAAAAACAACAAGGGTGACACACCCTGCTCAAACTTTTTTTTCTATACTAATCGTCCCTTTATGCGTTGCTTTTTCTTTTAAACAGGGTTGAATGCGCCTTCGTATGCCCATACAGCTGCTATAAACAACCACCCAGAACTATAAAGCAGCGCGTTGTTTAAGTTTTGACTTCTGTGCAAAAGATATGCCTCCCCTCCCCCACCCAGTTGGGAGCAGACTAAAGCAACAAGTGCCCACTAGAGTAAATCGGATTTTAATTCACCTCAAAATAAGACTAAGCATGAAATAAACAGTATATTTATTAAGGCACAAATGTTAGCGAGAGTCTGACTATATCGTTTTACTTTTCGCACACAAGATTCGCAGTAAATTTCAACAGGTAATCAAAATGAATATAAAAAATATAGTCTTTATGCACGAACAAATGTATTGCTGAATGTTATGTATGAAATGTACATGAACAATAAATATTTCCAGAAAGATTTAAATCAAGCTCGCAAAACATTCACATAAATAGAAAGGATCATATAAGCAAAACAAACTTCTTAGAGAATTCAAACTATAGCTCGCCATACTGGCTATGACAGCATGAAGTACTATCATTGTCAGTGCAATTAGCTGGTAATATCTTACGGTTGATTGTTGAGTTGAGGCTATCAACTAAATTGTCTGACCAAATGAGCTACCCTCAGTTTTGGTCATCCTAAAAAATGTTTACCTAAGCATCAATTTCAATTTCCATGTGTGTACATTAAAAACAAAAAAAAAAAAAACTCAAAAAATACAGTAAAAAAGAGAAACAAAATACAATTTAAATTTAAAAGTGTTTATGGCAGCGAAATGTAAATTTGTATTTGTTTAAGCGTACGAGTCCGCTAATATGAATTGCACGAACACATCAAAATGAAATCCTTATGAAAAAGTCACCCTTGTAATGTCCAGCTGGACTGAGATTTCCAACTCGTACCTAATATGGAGCACAGCGATGCTGCTTATCGCGTAGCAGGCAGTTCAGGTTATATCAGAGTTAGGCTCAAAAATGTTAAATTAGCTTTAATAAATATGTAAAGAATATATATGGTAGTCTTCACAGATGTTTCTAATTTCTTCTGTAAAACGGAAAACAGTCATCTTGTGTATGCCTAAAAGAAATACTTTTACATTTAAATCAAATATCTGCTTTTTATTTTAGGAATTTCAGAAATTGAAAAGGGAATTTGCCAAATAACAGCAGCGATTTATTGCTTAGTCGGGCAATTGCGGACATGATTTGGATTGGATTGAGTAAGACATCAGCTTGTCAGCTAATTGTGTTTACTTAATTGCATAGGTCGTTTTTCCCATGTATAAATATATATACAAATATATATATGTATATATATATATACATATAAATGCGTAAAGTCTATTGCTTATGTTGACATCATCCTCTTCTCGTTTTGACTTACAAAAGCGTCCGGTGAGGTTGTTTGAAAATTGCATTGCACTTCATATTGCCACTGCAGCGGACTGAAAGTCTATATTGAAAGCCATTTGCGATGCAATTTAAAATCGCGTTGCATACTTTCAGGGACATTGCATCGTCTACAGCTGCCGTCTCTGGTTTGCCAATGGTCTGTCTGCTGAATGGGTATGGCAAAACATTTTGCCGCATTTAATTAATTGTTCAATAAAATTAATAAACATTTGTGGCCCTGGCGAAATTTCAACGCTCCTCATCCCTGGTTACCCCTTGTCCGCAGTCCGTTGTCGTTTGGCTAAAATTCATGGAATTTTTTTGGTAGCTGCAAGGGGCATTGCAATATGTGAACTGGCAGTGACGCTGTTTTGACTGCACTGCAATCTGTGCAATGTTTGTACAAGCGTCAGAACAGCAATTGGAGTCTGCCCTGAGCGAGCATATGTGA
The DNA here is from genome assembly GCA_035045945.1 of Drosophila anceps. Lineage (NCBI taxonomy): Eukaryota > Metazoa > Arthropoda > Insecta > Diptera > Drosophilidae > Drosophila > Drosophila anceps. The sequence goes on along the minus strand of JAWNON010000190.1, from coordinate 15,299,999 downwards.
AAAAGTCGTTTGGGAGTGAAAACATTTTGTAAATTGCTTCATAAATATCAATTTGTAAAATAATAATTGTTGTAGAACTTCTTTTGGTTTGAGTTTCAATTCGAGTGCTCGGGCCTGTTGTCTTTTTTGTGTATGTGTCTATGTTGTTTTCTTTGCAATATATGCCCAACGAGGTAACTCTATTATAGAGTGAACATTATTTAATGTCTGAAAAGAAAGCGAATATTTGTTTTCTGGAAGTTGTCGAAGATTTTATTTGACAACTGCCAACTTTTATTATATTTCAATTCAAATTTATGTTTTATTTCATTTACTCAAGTGTCTGTTGAGTTGAGTGGTGACCCTTAAATCGTCGCGTTACCCAGTGAAATGTTTTGCTCAAAACGGCATGAACAATTTGGTTTGTGAAATTTAATTTTCGTTTTTTTTTTTTTTTTCTTATTATTGCCAACTCATAATTCCCATCACACTTACGCATTTGAAATGTGAAAATTTGTTATACTGAAGCTTTCCCAACTCGACTGCCAAAATTGAAAAGTTCAAATTGAATTTGAATTCAATTTGGCTGCTATCACCGCCAGTACTTGAGCCAAGGTTATGCAGACAAAGAAAAGTTGAGTATGTAATGGGTAGTTTATGTGCTTTTAGATTTCTGTTCGAAAGTATGAAAGCGGACGTAAAAATTTAACTACCTGAGAAGTGGCGTGCAGTAGGAGTGTCTGTGCAGTGTGTGGACGGCGTTACTAAATATTAATACCCTGAACCATTTGAAATTGTGAAGTTCACTGCGAAATGTTTCAGTTAGAAGCAGTAGCAGTAGACAGTTGTTTCAACTGCTGCGCAAACATGTCGACTGGCAAGACGATGTCTAGTGCTGCATACATGTTGCACGGCAGCTGCAAGCCTTGGGGTGGTCTCAACAGAGACCAACTGAGAAAAGCGCAGAAAGTGCCAATGACGAGGGCGTCAATGTGTATCTTTAGAAAGCTGGCTAAATGGTAACTTCTAGTCAGGTACACTCAACTATAGCACTCTAATTTGGTCTTTGAAATACTAATGCAAACGAACATAAATTTCATTAAAAATGCATTTACCGAAAAACTCGACCCACCGCAGTCGAAAAGTTTTGACCAACCCTCCGTTTACTTGTTTAAGAATAGTCGACAGGAAACCCAGCTGCGTTTTGGCCAATTTCAACTCCAACTTTAGCCACTGTTTTTTGGGCTTAATATTCATGGTAATTGTATGCTGGGTTCAGCTGTTCAGCCGAATATTTTAGTAATATCTAAAAAGGACCTACCTACCCCTTAACGCGTCAACTACAAAATCAACAGCATGAAAGTTAAAAGCGATAAATATTTACCTTTTTAGCGCCCCTTCGACGTGGCCTGCTACAAATTTTTAATTCCATGTACAATTTTCTTTCATTTCTAGAGTAACTGCAAAGTCCACCTAATGACCTGTTGGATGGAGAAGTTTTATATAATCTGGAGAAAATAAATAAGGCATGCAACAGATGCAATACGTTTGGAGGAAGAGATTTTACTAGAATCTGTAAATTACAATTCTGCGGTACTGATATTGTATACCTAACTAATAATACTTACGTTGTACATAACTGACCAGCTTGTATTGAAATAAATATAGATTAGCAATGGAGTTGAAGTTTCTGCTCCACTTGCTGACCAAAGTTGAATACAATCTGCAAGGGTATATACAAAGTGTAACGAATATCAAAATTAGGATAGGCAGAAGTTAACGAAACCTGCCGTGGACACAAATTAGTCGCGCCCCCCGCGGTAAATGTCTTGAGTTACATTTTGATGACTTCTTTACATTTGGGTGGGTCTCTCTCTCTCTCTCTCCCTTTCTCTCTGATCCCATTATGTAGAAAAATTGCAGCTTTTAAATGTTGAAATTTTTCTTTTATGACAGCGACACCGCGTGGGGATTTTTTTTTTTTTATATTTTTATTTTGTTTTCGTTATTTTACTCAGCAGTTTCGAGAAAATATTTAGCATAAAATTGCCATAACAATTTTAAACAGATTTTCTGCGTATTTTGACGCCGAGTTGCATCAAATACAAATAAGGTGACTCTAGTCAGAATTTGTGTGCGTGTGTTTGTCTGTGTGTCTTTGTCTGTTTTTGTGGAAGAAATCTGTTCTCTTTAACACGTCAGCTAGGCGCGGGGAACAGACTACACATTATACGTACTCATGGCTAGAGTAGCTCCAGTTGTTACATTCAGGCATGAGAATACAGAAATTTTTGGTCTTGTTTTATATTTATTTAAATTTGATTAGAAAAATCTATATATATTTTATTATTTATTTATCAATTAAAATCTAATATTTAAAATAAACTTGATTTAAAATCAAATCAGAGCCAGTTATTAATTAATATTTGTATAATAGAATCTCGTGAAAATTGTTTTGAAAATAATAATTGGTTTTTTTTTCTAATGGATCCAAAATTACTTTTGGTTGGATCGTATTAATTAATATATGTACTAAGCAGTTTTATAGTTTGGAGAAATAATAATTATTTGCAAAAGGCCAAGGGAGCACAGACATTGGCTCCACAGCGACACCCACACACAGACACACTTGACAACAAGCTTACTCCAACAGGGAATATGCCATCAGCCGCTGCGCTCTGCTTCTAGCTCCAACTCTATCAATTTTTGCTACTGTAATGCTGTGATGCTGCTTGCTTCTGCTTATTAAAGGCTTGGACGCAGATTAGTTTATCATTTAATTAATTTTTTGCCTTTGCATCCAAAAACGAACAAGTATAAAATGAAATGGCTGTGTTGAGGTTTATGGCGGTAAGAAAAAAAAAATTGTGTCTATGAAAATCTAAATACATTTTGCGCACTTTTAATTTGATTATATTAGTTTGTTGAAATGATTCAATTTGGTTCATCCAGTGGGGCTGGTTGGTCTGATGAATTGGTTAAAGGTAATCCTTGGGGAAGTTCTTTAATTAGGTTCTGTCGCCCCAAAAACTAATTTTATTTGAGCTATGTGAAACGATACCGATTAAATAAACGCCTTTTCTTTCAGGAAACGTGCATGAGGAGCAGCATTTGAAGTGTGTGTATATGCTATAGTTATATGAATTTGTGTTTTGGAGCAAGACTCAAAGGGAAAAAATCAGACCGGTGAATCGTAAGGCCACACTCTGCAGATCTTATAAATCTTCATCAATTTAAATTCGTCGATAGTTAAACATTAGTAAAGCCAAGATTATATTTAATCGATTTTAAAGTAAATCCAGCTCCAGTTCTATAGACAGACTTTTTTTTATTATAAAATACAGACAGTGTTTGGTATTGGTTTAGTCTGAGGCTGTAACTCGGGAATCGCAGTTGTCAGTTGACACTTATGACCGGCCAGCTGGTCAGCAGTCTGAACTGTCTAATTGTTTGAGTTGCTTTGTGACCTTTTTGGAAGGTGTCAAACGCATTTGCCGTCAAACCTCCTACGCCCAGACACGTGCATGGCTTTTGATGCCGCCAAGCCAACGTCACATTTTATATTGAAGTTGAATATTTGGTTGCTGACTGACCACGGGACTTTTACATATGACCATTAGGGGCTGGTTTTTGGCGAATTTCACTTTGACTTTGCCTTTGTCCACAGTTGCCTTTTAATTTCGTTTCATTTATATTAAAAAACGCAGCAATAGCGACATCACACTCTGCTCTCTAATTGCTGTCAAAATTTGTTTGTTAAGTGTTGGCCACCACCCACTTTACCGCACCCTGACACATGCGACTGTCGGAGACCTCAAATGAGAATATAAATGAGAATTTTTCCAAGCGGATGTTTTCACAATATTGTGCGCGTGTGTGTGTGTGCCTTGTTTATTTTCGTTTCCGTTCAGTGACATTCTTACATTTTGCATAAATTCAACGCTCTTATATCAATAACTCGTCTGTAATGTAGCATAAAATTGTATAATAAATATAAATTACAGCCGCAATATAATGGATTGAAATACAATTTCATAGTAATCCAATTGCTTTGACCAAGCCAACAACAAGAATCTAATAACAATAATGACCTCCTGAATAACCAAAAGAAATAGCCCCAAAACATTTTGCAAATCTAATGAGCCTAAACAGCATAAAAATGAAAAAAATTAAAACAAGAAAAAAAATCACGCCACACAGAATTGTGTATGCCCTACAAAATTTCAAATATATATATAAAAATTCAAAATTTCATATATATATATATATATATATATATATATATATATATATATATATATATATATATATATATATATATATATATATATATATATATATATATATATATATATATATATATATATATATATATATATATATATATATATATATATATATATATATATATATATATATATATATATATATATATATATATATATATATATATATATATATATATATATATAAACAAAATTGAGTTAATTAACTAATGACAAAAAGGAAAATTTATAAATTCCTTCAAAACCTTAATTTAGTTATCATATAATTTTAATATATATTAAAAATGATTGAAACTCGTATGATCACTTACATATGTATATGCCAAGCTTTATATAGTAGTTTCAATTTATATTTGAAGGGTATTCAAAATGAACTTCTAAAAGGCGACAGACATTTGGCGTGCATCAAAGCATTAAGCACAAAAAGTGACAGCGCGTAGGTCACAAACTGCTGGGCTAAAACTGGTCTCAATTGTGGTTGGAGCGCGTTGCTGGCTCAGCTTTTAGTGGGGTGCAAAATCAGGAATTAAAACGTCTTAATGGCTTCGTTTTTATGAGCTGTCTGTCTGTAAGACATTTGGGGTGGCTAGCTGTTGGCCTTGGAATTTTCGTTAGCATGACGGGATCGAGCACCAAATGAAGCTTTCCTTAAAGGCCCAAGCAAGAATACGTCTTCTTTTATTCTTATAGTAAATTTACATGTAAATTAGGCGAAAGCAAAAAAGCTTTTCGGGTTTTATTACTCTAATGTTTCAATTAACGTATTTAATTGAAATATCTCAAATGCAGTGAGTCTGGTAGAGTAACTAATATTATTTCAATATTGCGAAGAAGAAACATAGTGGAAACATACTTTCTAAAGTTTTTATAGAGAGAGAGAGAGAGAGAGAGAGAGAGGGAGTCTGCTTAACTAACTGTTTGTATGCCACATAAGTTTCTGTTTTTGTTATTTCCGAATGATGTAATTTATGCACTTCCACGTACTATTCAGGTAGGTAGCCTTCTGGGCAAGTTTATCATATATGAGTTATCATGTATGACTTGATTTAAATCTTCTTAAAAAAGGGTAAAGTTCATATCTGATGGACAAAGATGACTTTAATTGCAGGCTGACATTTCATTTTTACCAAACTTAGTTTTTATTGTGTTGCACATCAAATATTATCGTATTAATTAACTTTCAAACTTTTTTTTTTGGTCTTTGCTTTATTCGATGATTAATTAAAAGCCCGTTTAAAAACTAGAATTGTTTGTTTTTGATTCATTTGTAATTTGTTGTTCTAATGTTTTGTTCTATTTATTGATTTGTTCATTTAGCTCGGTTCGACAATTTTAATTACTCTCCACCAAATATTTTAGGATTGCATTTTTGATTAGTTCGTCACATTTGCAACAACAATCAGCGAAAATAATTAAATGCATTCAAGCATTTTTAATTGTTTAAGCTTAGGTGCTTTTATGCTTGGCCTATGTGTATATAAGCCACGACACGAGAATCTGGTCACATCAACATTGTATATTTTATATATGTGTTTGTATTATTTCAATTTGCACTTTTCATGCTTGGTTTGTCGTTGTTCTCGTATTGTAACTTGACCCAAGGGGTAAATATTCAAATATATATATATATATATATATATACTTGTGTGTAAAATGAAACTGGCATAACTGATGTTTCACCATTACTGATTGGAAATCGTATAACAAATTTAATTTTAATTCAATTAAAGCAGTGTTAAGCTACATATGTATGTACAGATATGATGTTTAGAGAGGTAGAAGCCATCACTAGCTCAAGTTTTACATACATGGGAAATATAGAATCCGCACGACCTCTATATTATATTGTGAAACACATGGATATAGTTCTTCTTTAACTCAGAGATGACAGTAAAATTCTTGGAAACAGCTATGCATGTGCTCTTTCAGACAATAAAATACTAGATATAGAGCGCCACTTAAAGTTAACTAATGCGAATAGCTAATAAATAAAACTGAAGCAAATCGAAAAATGTTATTTGTATTTGAAGCGAGTCTTTTGTTTAGCGAACAATGCAATGGTAGCATTTTCGAAGCATTCTCATAGAGAAACCTTTAAAAGCCTGCCATACTGCTGCCAAAGTGCAAACAAAGGTGTCAGGGAATTCTTTGGCTACGTGAAGCAAACAACCCAACAAACAATAAAAAATAGAAAAGCAGGACCATTTTGATGGCAAACAGCCATCGGAGCAACCAAAAGGATATCGCGTGCCAAAAAATCAGCATGTAAACACAGCACAGCACAGAACAGCACAGCACAGAAGACAAAGGTATAATGGTGACTACGAAAAAGCTTTCAGCATTGCCCCAACGATTGTCCATGCCATACAATTCCATCCCCAAAATGTGTAAGTGATGTGAGAAATGGTTCTTCTTCCCTTTTTGAAAGCTAGCCTGGCCTTCCTCTGCTTTGTTTTATTTTATTGTGATTTTATGTTAGTTGTTTTGTTTTGGCATATTGGCAAATATTAGTTTCATACTGTCATAGGAAATGGTATGTGTTGATTTATAGACTGAAGCAGTTGTGAATATGCCTATAAATGCATATCTACACGTATGTGCTTACACCTTTCGTAACATATGTTATACATTTCAGTATGCTCGGAATTCAATTGACTAGCACTTAAAATTATGTTATGTTTACTATTAGCCATTTTATGTTTGTGATATGCGTTTATGTCTCACCGTAAACATTTATTAAATGCTAAGCATGCTCACAGCATTATACAATTTTTAATATATTTTAAATAGGTAAATTTTCAGTTTTAATGCATATTTAAAATACATAAGTATATACTAATTTTTAGAGGTAGTACTTACGTTAGTTTTAAGTTTGTCCCATATTTTGCTGTAATATTAAATGTTTTATATTGATATTTGTATGTAAATGTGTTTTATTGAAAGATATTTTAATTATTGCAAATGCACTTATGTAAAATGAATTTCAAGTTCTCATTAAATGTAGACTTAATATAATATTTAATTATTTTATAGTCGGTAAAAGTCCCATATATTATTCATTATTTTCTCTCGCGCTGGTAACTGTAAAATACAAAACTGAGTAATTTAGTAGAGCGCAAAAGTGAATATATATATATAGTTTAATAAATATAAATTAGTAGTAAATTGTTATTAGTCTGACCTTAGTAATGAAATATTCACTATTCAGCATTGTACAACAAGCCAAAGCCATGTTCAAAGTTTGCATTTAAACTTTTTCATGCATTTCCACTATGCAGTCAAATTTTAAATACCATGACGAACGTTCGAACGTAGCCTACGCAATCTGAAGGATTGTGCTTACCCCTCACACAAAACATATCAATTAAATTCAATTAAATTCGAAAAACCACAAGCCAAGTGCATTTGTCTTGGGTGGGCGCTTAACCTTATCGCACAGTGTCAGTGGAGTTGCCGTTGAAGTCCAGGCATCCAGGCTTCATTGTTCTGCACTTGACCAGCCCCGCACTTAGCTGTCAATCTTATTCTAATTGAAATGCACACAACCTCTGCGTCAGCTCACAAATTGACTTTTACGGACAAACAATTGAAATTGCAAGGCTCTCTGGGAGGCACACAATTGTAGGTTACACCAGTTTACAAATTTTCAGTTTGGCTCTTATGGATGCTGATTTGAATTGCTATAAGTCATGAAGAGAAATGAATGTTATCATATGTTTGTTTCCTGTAGGTTTTCTTTTGTGAAAAATTAAAATAAAACAAATTATGTTTATACTTTAATCCCTTGGCAACTAGAAAACAATTTGTCTGTTGAGTAGTTTTATAAAAATCAACAAGTTAGCTGCTGCAACTAGGCTGCACTTGGTTGTCGAGTTCTTAAACCTACTATTCATTTAGGCCAGACTGCAGGACATTGCAATTCCATTGTTGTTCCGCATTCCAATTGACTGCCGCACTTGAGTTTTGTTTTTTCCTTTTTGGACTACCAGACAATGAACTAGCTAATCCCAGTCACCGGATAATTGCTATGCTGCATGGTATGCTCGAAATATTCCTCATTTTTTGTTTTCATGCTGTAAAAATTGTAGCTCATAAGGACGCTTAATTAATTAAAAAAGTTTTGCACCTTTTATAAATATTTTTTTTGCCGCTAGCGTAAAAATGTAAAAAATTTGTATTTCGCACACTTGGGTTGGGTTTTTGATAAATTAGCACGGCTTCCTCGCATGCCTTGTTAAAATATTTGAAAATATTTAAATTGACATTTTTTTGTCAGGTTTCTGGTTTGCATTTTTTCTCGCCCATATTGTGAATATGAACAATGTCAATTTGTCGGCAAGCAGCCTCAAGGCAAAAAGGTTAACATCATGACGTTACATATATATTTTTTTTTTTTATTAAACATTGTTTTGACCGCCAATGAAATAAAAAGATTCGGTTTACCAACAGGCGGACTTTAAAATTTCTTCGGTGTCAATTTGCATGCCGAACACGTTTAGTTCTTATTTGCAGAATGCTTCCTCGCCCATCTGAAGAACGCAGGGGTACAACTAATCAAAACAAATTCAATTAAACAGCATGAAATACGAAGTGGCCGAGTGGCGGCCAGTTCAAGCTAAAGTAGAAGGCACAGACAGACAGACAGATAGACAGACAGACGGGCAGGCTTTTGCATGAGTTTCTTATCTGGCAGCACAATCCATTAAAATTGCACATCGTTTACACCAAAAATCAATTCGCCAAAGCATTTAGGCATTACAAATGCTATGCCAGCCACTGGCTAGCTATACGAGTAGAGACAGCCAACACGAGAATCGTCGACAGAATCCTCGTCCTCATTCACACTCCGCTCCGCTCAGTTTGGCCGACAGTCGTAGTTGGCCCGCTTCAAAATGAACGTTGATGGCCATAAATTTCATATACGGCGTTTGTGTTTTTTGGTTTTGTTTGTTCCTGGCTGCTGCTGTTGTCGTCTGCCCTCTACAAAGCGATAAACGCAGCCCAGCGCAGCGCAGCGCAGCGCAACTCGGCTTATAAAGCCTCGCTGTTCATTCACTGGGTACAGCTTTGAAATAAGTCCGCCAGATACTGGGATACTGGTACATAGCTACGTTTCTGGACAAGCACGAGTCGTCTGACATTTGTACGGTCTGTTTGTTAGCTTAGAATACTGGGATTGGAATTAAATCCGATAAAAACGAAATAAAGGCAATTTAAGATTTAAGTGCACTAATCGACAGGGCCTGCATTCTAAATACCCTGTATTGCATTAGTATTTGTTCACGTTACATGCTTAAGCTTGGACTGGCTTTTCATCAACTGCCTCTTGTTTAGTGAAGAGTTTTTGTTATATTTTCTATTATTATATATATTCTAAAAATATCAGGAAAATAATAGAAGGTGGATATTCTGCCCAAGCTTTATTATACTTATTCAAATGAGATGTAAAATTAAAAGATCAAAAACAAATTATTTTTCATTTCATGTGAGGTTTCAAAACCACCAGCCGATATTTAGAGCATATATTCTCTGTGTGTTTAATTTTCGGTATTTAAAATTCAATATGGAAGCAACTCTAGTCTGTCAACATTGCCCTATCGCATCGAGCTGCTATCAGTGTCATTCCAACATGTCCCACAACAAATTATGTTTGTCGCAAAGAGGAATATCCCGATGGACGTTGCATATGCAACAACAACAGTCGCATTAAATGCTTTTGCTGTAGCATATGGTGGTGGTGGCGATGTCAGCTTGCCGCGTTTCATTAGTGGCACCTAAAACAGCAAGCTCAGATTAGAGTCAAGCGACGACAACTGAAAGTGTGGAATCCCAGAAAGAGCACGTTAGGCCGATGAGTTATGGCATGCATTAATGCGCAGTAAAATGTGACTCAAACACTGACTTCACACATATATTAAGCATATTATGCAATGCATACACATAATGTCTTTGTTTATATCTCTTTCTCAACGTGTTTCTCTCTTTTGAATGCTTTAAATTTGTATTATCTAAATTGATTTAACTAGAGACAAAGTGAAGTTCAATTTTATCGGAATGTCGTATGAGGACTTGTTGTTGCATAAATACAGCTAAGCGTTTAAGCATTCCGCTAATGTCATATCAAATTTAGCCAAAGATAAGTTGAGCTTTTGTGTGATTGTCATCGAAACGTGCCCTGCTCAATCTAAAGACTTCAGTCGGCCGTTTTGTTGCTTGGTGAAGTTTGGTCAGCCTACATAAATTACTCTATATTCACAGCAGAAAATTGGGAGTAAAACTTACACTGTTTGTTCTAAAAGAAAAAAAGTAGGAATATTAGATTTAATATTTTGCGCCTGTTTCCATTAATAAAACAAGAACAGATGAACAAACGCAAAGTTTTGTATATTTCATCAGGAACATCCCTTGGCGACAAACCGAAGATAAATTGTTTTTGTTCATGATTTATATAAGTAAAAACGTTGTATGCGGAAACAAATAAAAATATGGCATTCAATGCGCAGCGGTTTCTCTGACCTACTCTTTAAAGGCATAACTTTTTATTCCGCTTTACAAAAATATGTATATGTTTTTGAAGTCTTGCTATGATACCCTGCAACCAAACTTGCTAAGCAGGGTATAATGGCTATAAGAAGGCTGCAGGTGCTTCTAATTTTGTAAATCATTAGCAATATTTTCAGGAAACTTTAAAAGCTTGTCAATCATATTCAAATGATCTCAATATTATATTTACTTTTTCTTATTATATATTCTTATTATATTATATATATTATTATATATTTGATTATATCATATCATTATATAATAATACAATATTTAATTTCCTTACTCACTTTTTGCATATAATTATTTAAGGCATGTGTAGACGATGTAGGCGGTGTTCGAATATTTTTCGATTGAGGACCTCGATCAGTTTTCCTGGATCGTTGGGCTTGTTGCACGTTTCCTTGGCAGAAAAGTGATCCAGATACTCATCACGCTTGCAATAGAGACAGACGCCGCTTATGAATTCCTCCTCACAGAGCGTAGCATTGGTCGAACGCGCCCAGTCTGCATTATTGATTTGCTTAAAAAGATCTCCGATATAAATGCGTGCCGTAGACACTGCAGAAAATGCATTAGATGCAACAGTTGTAATTGGATTGTGCTCCAGATTCAATACTAGCAAATTCTTGAGCTTGTTAAAAAGACCCCTAATAAATAGAGAGAAAACTAAGATTATTTCGCTAGGTTCTTCGACAAATGATTATTTACCCTTGTATTCGATCCAAATTGTTGTGAGCCAAATGAATTTCAAGCAGCATTGGCGAGTGACTGAAGAGTTCATCCGGTAATCTGGCAATGTTGTTGCGCTCCAAGTGTAACATTAGCAGTTGTTTTTGAGATTTAAGAAAATCTCTGCCCAGATAACTGATGTTGCTACGTATGCCAATGTAGGATAGATTTTCCGATTTCCAAAATAGTTCGGCAGGCACATTATCACCGCAATTGTGTAATTCAAAGCCACGCAGCTTTGTCATATGCCACAGTTCTTTGGAGCTTAACAAAGACATGTCCACACTGCTGTTCTTAAGCGAACAGTCCAAGGAGAGTTGGAGTAACTGCGTCTGCTTGGCAAATATCTCAGTGCCCACGCTGGCCATATTCCTAACGACAATTGATAACCTTTTCAGATGCGTTAGAGGATGCAACAGAGTGGCTGGCAAATCACTTCGACCCTTTAGAGTCAGTTCGGTAATCTCTGTGACGTTCTCGAAGAAATTTGCTGGCAGCTCTTCTTTAAAGCCAATTAAAGAGATTTTTTTGAGCCCTGGATAATTTGTAAAGTGCTGCTCAAGCAGCTCAGCTCGCTCATCGCGAGCCTCAAAATAGTTAGAGAGCTCCAGTTCGGTATAGTTGGTAATACCTAATTTCGTAATCAAGCTGCGAATTGTTTGTGCATTTGGTATGGCACAATTGTCGATACTCAGCCGACCAATGCGTCCGGTCTTGAGCGGAGGCAAATAACCAATGCCGCGTACATCAAAAATGCTGCAACTGATTTTGTACAGCTGTTTGGAGCTGCTCAGCGTAACCATTCCACATTTGATGCGCTGATCCTGACACTCGCATTCGTTGTTTCCCTTCAATATTGATTCGCAACCTTCTTTGGTTGTATAAATGGCAGGCACTTCTTCAGAGATCGTTGCATTGTCCTGCATGCTAGGAAGCACAAGACTTAACAGCAAAATTCCAATCAACATTCTCGAGTTGCGCTCCGACATCGACTGAAGGTAGCTACAAAAAAGAAGGAAAAAGTGAACTCAATTTTAGGTATATATTATGTGTTTACCTGCACTTTACAGGTAAGCTATAATTTCAAAGAAAATCAAATATGCTACGAACCTAACACAACTATTACCTGGAAGATCTATCTACATACAGGTGATAGAAAAACGTTGGCCTCGACTTTTAAGAGGTATATAAATGTTTGAGATTGACACTATCGCTGGTCATAAACTTCAATTTAGAGACTTTACTTAATACACATATATGACTGTTGGTGATAAATTCCTCTTCAACTTTAATCTGGATATATGAAGATTATAAGATATAAGGCTATAAGATATACCATGCGCAGCTAAAGTTTGTTTCAAATCAACACTCAAAATAATAATTTTAGATCGAATCGAAATCGAATTCATGTCGGTTTAACATTTAATGTGTAATGAAAAAAATTTAAATATCAAATTTATGTTGATACGGCAATTTTTGAAATAACTTTAAATATATTCAAATGTGAATACATAATTATATCATTTTATTGGGCCCGCTCTACAATTTGCTTATTATCTTCTCACATTGATGGGGATTCTGTGCGAAAGCTTAAGTTCAATGCGCCGTTTAGTTCGCTTCATATATGACGGAGTTTTTGGTTTTTCGCTTTGTTGTGTATGGCTGGAGATGGGGCTGGGGCTTGGTTGTGAATATGGCTGCTTGGTTTCAAAAATTACATTTCATTCTGGTTTTTGGTTTCATTACAAATGCAAAAATGCAAAATGGCAAAAGGCGGCCATTATCTTCATTCGCGTCTGTTGATCGATAATCGCTGGCAGACAATCCAGTCCAAGTTGAAATTGAAGTTGAAGACGAAGCACCGATGTTGAATCGTTCGAGGCGTTCATGCGTAAATGGCTGCCCACCTTTACGCAGTTGCACTCACAGATCTGGCCAATGCATTTGAATTTGCAGCCGCCAGCCTTATGATCACATCAACATGCACCAATCAGCCAGGCAGCCAGTCAGCCAGCCCGACTCACGCCAGGCCACTTTCCTGTAGCTCGTTCCCGCTGCCTCTGTTGTGTTGGCTTCAGGCTTCAGCGCGGTGGCAAACATTTTTTACGATTTGCTTTTGATGCCTTGAATCGCCGTTTCGTATTCCCAAGAGCTAAATCAATAAATTACGTGACAGGCATGCAGAAAACTTGATTACTTCAACTCCAAAACTCGTACCATCGAATGAGCCAACTCCAACGATCTTCGTTATGTTTTCCTTCATTTTGATTGAATCAATCAAAAAAATATTCATTTATATTTAAAGGCAGGCAGGACATCCATCTTGCGATCTTCCATATATGTATGTGTGCAACATTAAATTATTAAACGCTATTTTATTATTGAGTTCGCTCTCTTATAACATATATTCGTACTATATATAAAATACAAAGTGCATAATAGTGTTATATAATAATGCATATTGCCTAATATAAATATATATAATATATAATATATAAATGTATAAATACATACAGCTGACTAAGTTTTGAAAGCATTGATTTTTAGTTGTGGATTGAACTCTCTATTCCGCAACTAAAAAAACAAATTATAAATTTATCTATGTTAAAACTTTGCAGCAGCTAAGTCAAGCCATGGATTCAGTGGCCTCAAAACTCGATGAATCCCGACAAAGGAACTAGAAGCCATGTCACTATTCAAGTTGATTGTGCCACAAATCTTCATTGATTTTGATTTCTTGGACTTGTTAAATCGCCTTATTCAAAAAGCTTTTGCCCAGACGGTAAACGGTAAACGGACTTCATTCAGAGCAGCCCGAATGGTAAATACTTCTGTAAGACTACCGTACAACATGACAAGCAGCAAATAAATGGTCTTAATCCTGGCCAGACAAAGGGCTGCTCTCATAAAAGGGCAAGACCTGGACTCTGGCTTCGGCTAATAACTCACTCATACACAACGCCGCGAATGTGTCTGGGTCTGAGTCTAATGGAATAGCAAAGGAATGGGGTTGGTCTGGTGGTCTTCCATTTATGCGATTTGCATTTGATTTATTTATTGTAAATTATACGCCGCATGCAAATTGGTAGCTATACGAAAAAAAAAAAAATAAAAGAAAAATTAAGTTGTTGTGCAATGGTTTTCCAAGAAACTTTTTCCAGTTGCGCTAAAATTGCCCTAAAGGGCTTTTCCGTTGCTCAAATAATAATTCGCTTCAAATTCGAATACGCACGTTTCGTAACAAAAATAATATACAGCAGGCACAAGCACAAGCACAAGCACAAGACACAAGAAGGCAGTCAATACATATTATGTTGCCTGAAGCGCCCACGCAATGAGAAAGCGTCTCTGCCAAACCCTTTGCCTCAGGCATGAACGTATCCCTCTCGCTTAGCCAAGGCGTCCCCTTAGTGGCAAATCAAATAGACGCATGAAATTTAATAGTACGTACAATTTTTGACATTTGCCTTTGAAAACAAATGAAAATGGAAATGGAAATGGGAATGGAAATGGTAATAGGTAATGTTAATGGCAACATGAACTGGGGCAACGCCCACACCGCTCAATTTCGGGTGTTTGGGTGTTTGGATTGTTTAGTGCGTGGCATGGTAGTTTTTTTCTATTCGGCTTATTTCTACGTTTCCGCCTATTTATTTATTTTAATTAAAATGGACACGTGTTGCTGTTTTCTTGTTTTCATTGGCCTGGGCAACTTATAGACAAGAATCAAAATGCTATCATTGTGAAGTTTTGCTGCGCACTGGGCCAAGTAAAAGAAATTCCATAAACTGTAGCTAAGAGCTTTTTAACTTGGCAGTGTAAACAGATACCTTAGTGATTATTCAAATTCGCTGACGACAATTTCAGGAATATCCTACCTCTAACTCATTGAAAATGATAGAGAATTCAGGGTATATTGGTTTGGTCAAAATGTATGTGGCAGGCTTCTGGCAGGCTCCATATAGTTTATATCTTCTTGATCCGGATCTGTCAAACAGCTAGAAACTGTTTATAACTGATTATAAGCTCATCATATATTTTTTTTGGATAAAATTTATTCCATTTTTCATATTATTTATTATTTTTTTTTAATTTCTATTGTTATTCAGTTTTTTTTCCTTGAGGAAATAGACTACCACAGTGAAATATATGTGAATCATTATTTTAGCAACAGCATTGGCTCGGCTTTGCGCTCCTTAGTTACGTTGCATGCTCCCATGACAGTTGCTATTGTCTGGGCATACTGAAATGGGCGTGGCCATTCATATTGCACAGCCTTCAACAGCAAATTTGCATAGTGGCTCCTTGCAGAAGCTGCAGCTTGGCCAGCACAAAATGCCCCTGAGTGGTATTTGCAAAAAATTGCACTGGTATGTGTATGTGTATGAATACCTAAATCATGATCGTGTCTACAAAGCGGATAAGTATTTTTTTTTTGTATTTTAACAGCCAGTGACTGGCTGCTTATCGCCTTAAAATAAAAAGAAGCTGTAGCTGAAGCTGATGCTGATGCTGATGCTGGTAGCCAGTAGCTAGCCGGTCATCAGAAGTCCGAAATTAGCACAGACAGTTTGCTGCTGTTCAATGTCTATGGCTGATTGTTGTTGCCGTTGCCGTTGCCGTTGCTGTTTAATGTTTTCATGGACTTGCAGCTATTTTTAAAGTGCGTCGCAAATTATTGAAATCGCTACTGAGCGGGGTATATAGCCTGAAATTCTGACATCAACGGCATTAATTTTATGTAATTAATGGAAATTATGAGTGGAACATTGAAATTCCTTGTGAACATCACCCAGGACAACCGATGCTAGAGTCGAGCAACTCAATTGCCAACTTTTTAAGTCATCGCATTGGGCTTGGCGGCAGAGGAGGCGGTTCGGCTTGGGTGGGCCCTCTTCAACAAAATTTCCATCATTCCACATAGCTTGCCAAATGAAAGAAAATTAAATTTTTCACTGTCTACTTAATTGAAACATTAGCCAAAAACATTTTATCTACTCTGTCCCAGTTATGTTCTCTGTTTCTGTGCTTTCTGTTTTGCCCTCTGTGTTCATTTACATTCAAATTAACTCGTAATGAAAACGAGTTCACAAACTTTGACTTTGGGGGGTTGCGGCATTTAATTAGTTGTTCTGATTGTTGTTGTTGTTGTTGCTGCTGTTGTTTGTTACTGATGTTTGCTGGCCATTTCTTTTAGCTTAGTCAGTTCAATTATCCACGCACAATGTGCCTCACCATCGTAGAAAGCTTTATGTTCTGTTTGCCTTGACACTATCAAGGCTCATTTGTTCAATTTATTGTAAGTTAGAAAGACAGCATTTTTTTTTACTAGGAAACAAACGCGTTACAGCTAGAGAAGAGTAATTCAAACTGTAAGTTTGAATTTAATTGGAACTTATACAACTTGGAGACATATTTGGGAATCAAATATGTATATATCAGAAACTTCACTCATTTTGGATGTCGACCAGCTTTTTCGAATGCTTTGTTAGATATCGAAAAAATGTGTATATTTGCTTGCATACTTTTTGATACTTATTGTACCAAACACTCAAATCTAGGGCCATCATAGCTGGTTCACCATGAATATGTATACGATTTTTTTTTGCATACACAGCATAAACTGCAATCAAAGTCTGCTGCATCATCTATGCCAGCTCAACCCAGGCCAAGCCAGTCCAGGCCAGGGCAGACCAGGCCAGGCATATATACCCACTTCCAGTCATTTTGGCACTTCAAATTGGCAAACAAACAAGCTCACGTTCAAATGAAATGTGAGTATAAACAGACATTTTTCACACAGCGCCCGTCACACCGTTCACATTTGCCAAGGTAAACAACTTGAATGCGTCCTGGCGGAGGCGAGGAATCAGAATTAGGGGAAGCATTGCTCATACGGCGACAGCAGCAGTAAGGCGTGCAAAATAAAAGAGAGACGGAGCAAAGCTAAAGAAATAGAACGATAGCAGAGGGGCTGGGGCGGGGACCGGGGCGGGGGCTGGGGCTGGGAGCAATTCACTTGACACGCAAATGTGCATAAACAAGGCATGAATATTCATGCACAGATACATATGTAGACATCTGTATATATGTATAGTCACTTTCTGTGGGTGCAACATGAAAGGGTCTGCGATATCTCGACTTAGAGATGAAATGCAATGCGCATAGAAAAATTTGTTCGCAAATGTTTGCACATATGGTTTACGCAGCGTCAGGTGTTGGGACACTTTTAGAATGGTTGAGGTGACTGAACCGGGCTTTTAGTGTAATATATATTATGTAATCTACACAGCATATGAATGAATATTATGGGCAAGTCTTTTGAAATGTTATATAGGCAGGTCGTTCACTCGCACAGCCTTTCGATATTAAAATTTCAACTGACTAAAAACATTTGCACAACAATCATAAATCCTTGTCAATCACACGCGGGACACACTCCCCAATAACTTGCCGCCCTGGTTCGACAGCGACAGCGACAGTGACAGTCATCATCATCAGCCTTATCCTAATCCTCAGACCCCATATGATTTTAAGCATAAACCATCTATTGCCTACCGCTAGTTGCAACTTTTTCAGGCTCCAGACAACAGCTTCGACTTCTGACTTGCGTAAGCGGAACTGATTACATCTGTCGTCACCGCCAAGGCTTTTCGGATAGCTGCGTGACAAAAATTTTTGACTGCGCCCGTCATTTATTTGATGTGTCGCTTTGACAGCTGTGTCTTCGATAGCGACTTCCACTTGATGGTGGCTCAAAAAGAAAAAAACTTTGGCTTGATTGGGCGTAGGCTATTTTATGTTCTGCTTCCATTCGTTCTCAATGCCTTCTTTCATTGATAGCAAGTTTAATTTCTTTTCATCTTTCTAACAACAATCAATCATTGTGCATTTAACTTAGCTAAATAATTGTGGTTTGTAACAAAATATATAGACAGGATATAGCTACATTGTATTGAAGTTGAGTAATGTAGAATCGACAAGGGGTACTTCAATATTGTTTACTAGAATAAATATTATATATTATTCCTTAAAAATTAGTTGAGTACATTTTTGTTATTATCAGATGTAATATTTAATAAATTAAAGAATTTACTAGTTCTGTCTTTCAAATGTTTGTAGCTAAAATATTATTAGTTATATTATATATAAATTGTATATATATGAATAGCACAAGCTGCTAAATACATCATAAAATAATTGAACGCAATACAAGATGAGGCAAACCCAACGGTAGCCGCTTCTTGGCTGTTGTCGGCAAAACAACTTAAGCAAAATTATTTAATTTGAGCTGCAAATTGCTTGCTTGCAAAGTAAAGTGGCAGAAACCAAAACCGAAACCAAAAAACCGCAACAGTTTATGGCTCGCTGCTACTAACAGTATCTCATTGTCAGGCCTAAATCATGTTTAACGATCAATAAAAGAAACAACTAAGAAGTCGTCTGAGTCGTCTCTGGATCACCTACCGAAGAGTCGACAGTCGCTAGTGACGTTTTGTCAGATTTTCTTTCCTTAGAACTCATCGTATTTGCTGTTGTCTTCTTTTTGTTGTGTGTGGGCTCCTGTACAAAACCCTCTGGGTAGGTGTGAATATAGCAAATTGAATGCCCGAGCGGGCAACTTCAAAGCTTTGACAGCAACTTTGTTGTCTGAGCGAAATACTGAAATACCGAAATACTTATTATGCAAATTCCATTTCAAATCTGTATTTCGTTATTGTCTAAATTATTTCACAGACAATTTACTGTCTCGACTATCAACTGCATACATGCACTGTCGTGTAACTACATTGTAAACAATTGTATCATTGCATTAGCTCTATCATTGGCTTATCAGTCTGTGTTACTCTATTTACCAAGTACTTCACATTGACAGCTGTAGCTGGACTCAGGCAGTAGAGAATTTAATAAATTTATCGAAAGCCACGTGGAGTTCGAATTGCAACTTTTCGACAGCTGTCCAAAACAAAACAAAAAATTATCCTTCATTCCACAAAAAATAATAAGCGGATATTGGGACAGCATTATTTCCGCTCATTTTAATATCAACCGCGTGGAGAAACCAAAATTCAAATTCAAAAGATAAACACACAAATCAAAATCATCCTAAGCCAAATGAAAGTGAAACCCGAATGGGAAGGAGACTTTTTTGGACAAAAAAATGCAAACATTCTTGGAATTTTGGGGTAATTTTTGTTACAAATTTTATGGTCGAGGGGAGAACTTATAAAGGAAACACGTGCTGCGAGAATTTTCATGATATTGTTAGAAGAAAAAAATACCGCAAAATCTTGTTAAAAAATTAAGCGACTTTCTTGGTTTCCATTTTTGCTTTTTTTTTCGGTAGCATTAGCGAGTCACAATGAAAACAAGTTTTTGAGTATGGGTAGCAAACGTAGCAAATGCATTCGAAAATATATTATGGGCAAATGCACTTCGAGTTTGCTATGAATGGAAAAACAAGTGAAAATGTACCAGCGGGTGTTTTAGGCTGGGCAATACTCTGAATTTGGTTTGATAACTAGACTGTAGCTTGGAAAATATAGCTTTTGTGTTCAAATTTTTGATAAGGGCAGCAGGATTTAAATTGTAGAGAACTGGGAAGATAGAACTGGAAGATAGATGGACACAGATCAGAACTCTTGAAATAGTTTGAGTATCTTAAGGATTCTTTTTGTAAAAGAGGGAAAGGCACAATTACAATTGCACAGGAGTATATTCCAAGTTTCTACTCTCTAGCATCAAAAGCAGCAAAGTTTTGCTTTCATACAAACAAACAGCCAGCTGGACGTACATTAAGCAAAGCTAATATACTCTATTCACTTAGTGAACGAGTATATAAAAAAAGAATCGCTTACAGCGAAATGGCATTTATCGCAGGTAACCCACTGTGCACAGTAGGCAAGCAGAACTGTACAGGGTGAGAAACAACGACTAATGCACAAAGGAAATTATAATAAGCGCAGTATTTTCTTGTACGATTCCCCCAAATAAGATCTGAAAATCAGAGACGCCACAAAGTAAGTAATGTAAATCGCCTGACGGCCTTTTGGCTTTTCATGTTTTGCCCATTTGCCGCTTTTATCAGACTTATAAAAAGGATTTTCGATGTCGAAAGCATCTCGTATTTCTTGTTATTATTATACGACGTCAGTCCGTCAGTGAGTCAGTGAGTCAGTGAGTCAGCCCGTAGGTGGTCAGTGTGGGTGGCGCCCTATTTTGTAGTAGACTTGTCATATTGCAACGACCTCTCGCCTGGCTTATTATTATGTTTTTTTTTTATTACACTTTTTTTTGGGGGTTTATTGTTTTCGTCAGGGTCGTTTTGTATAAATGGATTATGGCAATTAAAGTGTGCATCTGGGGCTGTGTTGGGTGTAAAATTATTAGCGTAAATTATATTCGTAGGAATAAGCAAAGAGAAAGGAGGCTGGATCTTTCGACAGTTGATGCTGATCTTTACTTAACTTGAATGAATTCGTTTTACAAGCACAATTTTCTTGACAATTTATCTTACCTAAAAATAAAATTAAAACTCTGATTTTAATAACTGATCCCACATATTTGTACTTAAAATCTAAATTTTACAATATCACATTGGTTAAAAATAAACATACATTTGTCATAATCTTTTTGAGAATATGATTAACATTCTCTTTCTTTCTTTTTGTTTGAATTTCCCTGATAGTCATTTGAAAACCAATTAAGCAGCAGCTAATCATTAGCAATGCTAGAAAATATTTCAAATGATTCGGGTGAGTTGTTAAAACCGAATTTCACAGATACCATCAATAAATTATTTGAAGATTGCATAGACAAAAGTTACTAGTCTACCGACTTTGTGTTGCTCTGTTTTTATTATCTTTTATTTTCAGCGCCCATACGCAAATGTATTCTTACTGTTTATGAAAGCAATAAGAATATAATTAATTACTTTAAAAATCAATCTATTGATTCCATCTAAACTCCAAGGCAAAGCAGATTTGCTGTGTTCTATATGGATGTGTATGGGAATTTAAAACTGTTTCATTTAAGTGATAAACGACTATATATGAAAACCCACCATAGTGCAGATAGATTAAGAAGAACAATTATTTAAGTAAACAGAGCTAATATACCCTCTTTTGATTATTTACAGACAGAGTATAATTAGAAATTTGTATCTATATAAATATGTACCGTGAAATTGAACAAATAATGTAGCAAGAAAGTAGGCGACTCAACTCAGATTCAAAAAAACAACTTGAAGGTTATTAATGATCAGAACTATTAATACTCTTCTAGGCCGGCATATAAAGTCACAGCGAATGTGTAAGTAACTGGTAGCATTCGCTTTCCTCTTACTCTTTTTTTATTCTTCTATTTACATTTGTAATGGGAATTCAAAGTGTGTCATGAAATGTGAAATTCATAGAAGATAGATTGAGACTCACTAACTGGATATGTTTATAGTTCGACTACCTGTATTTCTGCCCCTTAATAATTTTTAGTTGGTAAATTAACTAATTTACTAAGTTACAATTATATAAGCCGAGATCAGTTAACTGTATCATTGAACAGAATTTTAAATAACGAAAATTTATGTAAGATAAATAGTATAGCTGTTTATCTCTGCTAGCAGACATATGAAATATATGTATTCAATACACACGTGATAAAAATACATCTGTATTATTCATCCAGTTAAGTATTTTATGTAGTCTACGAACTTTTAAATTGAACTTGAATGAACTTTGAGCTGAGTTTGAAGATAAAGATGTTTAAATTTCTTGAAATTGAAACATTAATTGCCTAACATTTTTGTTAAATTAGTCACCAAGCTTTCAACTTGTCATGAGGCTGAAGTCGCATATAAATTTCTTCCTTATACATTCATGTATATAAGATTATATACATTTAATATTTACTGGACTCAAGCGTTATTAATTTTCCAATATAGTTTAACGAAAATATTTCCAATGCGCATGTAAAATTGTTAAAAAAATAGCAAAATAAAAATAATACTTTGAAGTACATAAAATGCCAGAGCTGAAACAAAAATTCATTGAGTATTTTGTTGAAGAGTAGAGAATAGTTTGCAATTTGGTTAGCTCTCGCATACATAGAGCAAACCATCAAAGACATTCAAATATTTTGCGGTTTATTGTGGATGCCTCAGCCGGGACGATGGTCGTCCTCGGGCTATAGCTAATATAACTACAACAGGACATGTGTGTCTCTATGTATGTGGAGAGAAAAGTGTTTGTACTGGGCACATGTGACATTCTTTTTTATGCCAGACTCATACTAATGTTAGATTTATGTTGGAATCATGTGAAAACCGCCCTTGCTTGATATTTATAAAATTTGTGCGGAATTTTAGACGAGCAACTTGAAAGCCACAAACCCGAGATGTGAAACAAGACGAGATTACCAAACTGTTTCGACGGTTCTAGCATTGGCAGACGCATTGGCATCGCCAGTCATTCCCGTTGTCCCGTTGTAGTCATGCTAGTTAGTATTATGATCAAATTATGTGCGTATGTGTTCTACGTCTTCCCTGTAAGCCACATTTAAGTTTTAATTTATATGCAAATTAGCTGGCTGGCGACGACGTTTTGTGGTTCGTCAGCCAGTCTTGAAGCGAGCCAGGAAAAAAGTAAATAAAAAACAGAAACGGTTACAAAGCTGCAAATAATGACACATTGAGTAATATTTAATGACAATTGCAATCAGTTTACAGCTGCTGGCCAACTATGTGCGGCTTCTTGGCAAATAAGGCAAGCGAGGGTCATTGATCAATTTAGTAGTATGAATTCAATTCGTATTTTTGTTAGCATAAGCCCCAGTGGGCGAAGTCTAATATGTAGCATATAGTTTTTTTTTTGATGAAAGGCAACAAAAGGTCGTGCAGAAAGCTGAACAAAAAAAAAAAGACTAGATAGGCTAATATTTTATTTTTTTTTTGTATTTAATTATCAAGGCTTTATGTAAACTTTCAATTGTAAATTAATAGTATTACGCGAAAAAACTTATAAATGTCATTTATATTTTTAACTATTAGTTATTTTATATTTTATTTCCATTAGCAATTATCTGTGATAATCTAGAATTCAAGAATCAATAAAACTGACGATCCATTATTAGTGCACAGTTATCTTAGAACATCTGTTGAGCATAAACTATTGTATTTTTCTGTATTTATTATTAAAACTCTTAATTTAATGTTCAGGCTGGGAATATATGCAAGCTGCCAATGTAGATAATAGTAGTGGGACGGTAGATGAAAGCTTTGACAGTTGTTTTATTTGACTGGGTCTGTCTATTAGCCAGCAAACGGCAGTTAGCAATCATAAATACAATCGTACTTGTACTACTCGCACTCGTATTCAACAGTCGTCATAATTTATGAGGCTTTGTAAACATTCCCCCAATCTAAAAGGCACGACAAAACTGATAAAAACGAAAAACAAACCAACACAAAAAGTATGCAATCAACAGGCAGGCAGCATTTATATAAAAACACAGTCAGTGGCAATTGGGAATCGAAAATTGGCAAGAGGCAAACAGCTAACTGGGAGCTGGCGACAGCAAAAGCAATTGAAAGCAATGCACGACAGCTGCCAGCATTCACACATCATTTAATTTCGATTAGTCCACAGACAAACAGCAAATAAAGCGAACGAATTGAAAAGCGCGGCAAATTCTCGTAATATCGGCCAAGAGACACCTGACCTGAAAATAATTGTCACCTTTGGTATGAACAAAATGCCTAATTGGCACTCGCTTGGGGCGCGCGCACACACATTGCACTATATACGGAAATAAATCAACAGGACAGCAGTTCTCAATGTGCAGCCGGCTTGCTTCCATCGCAAACTCTTGTTTGGCTGGTTCAATAACACAGGACAACAAAGTTTTCTGAAATTTAGTTTTGATAGAAAGACTAAGAATCAGATTATCCCTATCATGTCTAGCTTTTGAAGACACATTTTGTGTATATTGGAGTTTTTTTTTTTAATATGACAACGAATTTTTTTCTAAAAGCTGTTTAGAATATCTGAAAGAACCACGACTCGCCTCTAAAGCTCTGTTTACAATTTTGCAATGTCTTTTTTTTTTTGTCACTATGATATCGTTTCTTGAAAGAGACTTGCCTAAAGGTAAGCATAAGTGAAAGCGAGAAGGGTAAATGGCGTAAATAAAATCAGATCTGTCAATGTAAATATACCATATTTCGATCATTCATAAAGGTTTTCTGATAGCGTTGGAAAAGTAACGAAGGCAAAGAATAATATTTTGCGACATCATAAGTTTTACAGCCTAAAAAAGCATTTCTTTACTTTTATGCTCAATGACGTAATAACATACATATATGACTTTCAGTCCATATGAAGTGATAAGGTTATATTGTTTTTCGATTCATTGTCAGCACAGCAAACACCTTTTTTATAATGGTAGTCAGCTTCTTGATTACTAAATGCTGTTGGCGTGTGTAATTGACGAATTTGAACATTCGTTAGCACGAATTCCCATGCTTAAATAACTAAATTTTTTTTTTTTGATTGATTATAGTTATGTTTCAGCGGTGGCCTTAATTGAAGAAATATAAATATTTGGGAAACTAGAGTTTAAAGTTAATGATGTCTAAGCGTTTTCTCGCTTTGCTAGCAAACTGATTAAGTCTTCCATATGATTAAAGCCTCTGGCAAACGCTATGCACCCAATCAGACACCCATCAGACAAAGAACTGTGTGAATTAAAGTTATTGGAAATATTCATAAATTTATGTTAGGTCAGATATCAAGCCTCAAACAGCGTTACATTATTACCAACTTACTGCTTAGAATTCAATCCCAATATTTGCAGAGTTGATCTAGTAGTATTTGTGTGTAAGTTGATCTGGCTTAGTAGAAATCTGCTAAACGTCCGATATAGACTTCCTAACAAGCTTTATATCGACCCAAAAAAGTAGCTCAACTAAAGCGGTTAACACCCCGCGACCAATATACACAAAGGGCTGTAAAAACGTTAACATAGTAGGCAATATTTTTTGTCTAGTGACCACTTTGTAAAGGATTATTAGTTCAGGTCCAGAAGAGTTTGACTAGCCCGAAGCGCCGCAACAACAGCCAGGCAGGCAGGCAGGCAGTCAGGATGTGTTACTTCGGGGTTCGTCGGTGAGGGTCGTGTTACATGCCAATGTGTGCTTGCGCTGAGTAGTGAGCAGGGTTCAGGTACAACAAGTCGGTTTTACACGAAAATAGCTGACATTCCTTTTGAAGTTTTACGCACAATATGCCCCCAACCCATCGACGTGCCAGGCAGGCAACCCGAACAGGATAATAATTAACGCAATAATCATCGATGAATGAATATGAGTGAACAGCAAAGCAAGTAAGCAGCCAGCAGCCAGCAGCCAGCGGGCAGCGAGAAATGACCTGTTTGGCATGGCGAATGCGCTTAACTCGTTGTGCCATGTAAACGGATGTCCAACGCCATGAAAGGTTCCCCAGATGCCTGACCAGACGACCAAGCTCGACCTCTCGTATATATATATATATATATATATATATATATATATATATATCTGGTGCGTGTGTTCATTTTGTAATTTGCGTAGGTGATGCCATGGAATTTGATTTTCACACGTGTTGCTCCAGTTGCTGCTGGTGCCCCCTCATTGTCCTTTTGTTGTTGTTCATTTTATTGTTAATAATAATAATGCAAATACTCTGTACAATTATCTTCCACCCAATGAGCTCGCACACGCGTCGCATAAAAATAGAAGGCCAAAATAAACGACACCTATATAAAGCGACCAGCGACAGCATAACATAAGCGCTATATATTTAATACAAATTTATATAAATTACATACAGTTCAAAGTTCGAGAACAAGCTCTAATAACCATAATTGTAAATATATGTTGACAACTGGGAATACTTAAGATTTTCATTGCTGACAGCTTAAACTGTGGCTCCGTCTATAAATCACGTTTAATTTGAGAGCTAAGGTAATATTTAATACTCCTAAAGATGACTAGAGACTACTTCACATTACATAAATAAATATGTATAGAACGCTATTCCTATATACAATATTAGCAGAAGAGTTGAAGTCTAGGCAAAAATATTAAAAAGCACGCAAAACACATTACACTTACATTGTTAGTTGAATTGGCTAAGAAAGGGGTCTCTAGACTTTTGCCCCATTTTAATAACAGATAAGCATCAAGAGCTGCTCAGCCATTTTGTTGAACGAAACAGTTTGCGTGTGTTTTGCAATTTATCAAAACATTTGATTTAGTTGTAAGAATTTCAACTTAATTTCTAGACCCTCTTGAGAGTGCAATGTACAAAGTTTTGCAACTACCAATATAATTTATTCAAATTTCCTGTTTTTTTGTAATGCTTTCTTTATAACAATTTATCATTTGTCAGCTGTGAAAAATTCTATTATTATTTGAAATAAACATTTCTGTCTATTAGTATCTATGCATAAAAAGACAATTGGCTTTATAACTCTATTGTCTTTTTATGAGCCTAAACATTGTTTTACTCTTCGATAAAATGAGAAGAGTATATTGATATATCCGCTTTTAAATATATTCATTCCGTATATTTCCTCTTATTATAAATTATTAAGATTTTTAGTACACGGCCACAGCGGACATGGCAATATTAGCTTTCACAGCTCTAGAGCTGGAGATCTTGTATTGTAGGTGAATCACCTCTGATGTGCTGTACATATAGACCCATAAACTAAATGATCCACAGCTCACATATATAAAATTTTGAATCAATTTAATTTTAAGTATTGAATACTATGCAGTGCTTTGTACTTTGCAGTGATACGCCTTACTTGAACTTTATGACTTTGTATTAAATTTTCTCATATATATAAAGACAAATAATCATAAAATTTAACTTTTTCTAAATAAAATCAGAATTAATAATAAACATCTCAAGAGTTTAATAAATCAATTTCTATAGAAAGTACAAGATTTTCTTTGATGCATTTCAATTATTTATATTAATTTCTGTTGAACCTGTTCAACCCAAAACGTGGACTTGCAAACGAAAGTTCATAGATCGCTAATATCATTACAAAAAATTTACAAAAGAAATTTTACTTGCTCTTCGACATATCAATTTTCTTTAATAGTATGAAATATCATTTGCCAAAATCAAAGCTCACCTTAAATAAAATAAAATGATGCTGAAAATACTTGTGTTTAAAATAATATATGCGTAAAAATATAATAGACATTCAATTGAAAAAAAATAAACATTATTTGTAAATAAACAGGGTTTCAGCAATAAATTATATAAAAGCCAACATAATTTTAAATAACATATACTTTGTCTAAGTTTTAATTGCCTTTTATATTGGATGAAAATATACATTTTTTATATTAATATTTATTCACATTGCTGCTGTCGTTTTGTTGTTGTCGACATTAATACTTACAATAGCGTTGGAATTACTAAATAGCATCTGCAGACGGTGCTGTCTGAGCAACAACAAATGCAAAGTATTTTTGGCAGCCAATACAAGAGCCGAACGCCAACTGCTGCTGCATCTGTTTGTATGCAGATATTTGTATTTTGTGTTGGGTTCAGCTCTTTCTCTCTCTCTCTCGTCTGCATTGGTATTTGTTTGCGATGCTCTGCTCTCTGAGCATGCGTGTGTGATATGTATGGCACGTTTCTCTCTCGGTATTTGCTTGCTTGCCTGTGTGTGGACGAAATGGTAGTTGGATTTCCATTTCTATTTCATTGCGAGATTTCGTCTCTATGCTCGTCGCTTGGCTCCGCCCATAAACGCGAAACGCCGCAGTGTTCCATTCCCATTTCGTTTCTTATATACAATAGCGACTGTGCTCTGTGTGTTTGCGTTTTACTTTGCTTGTTTTTGAATTTACTGCTGTCTTTGTAGTATATGTATATGACTTTGGTTTTTAAGAGTACCTTTTTCATTATTTACTTAAGAGCTTTCGCTTCTGTTTTATTATTGTATGTGTGCGTTTATGTTTTGTCCTGTTATGCATTTGTTTATGCATCTTGTTTTACAATTTAAAGGTAGTTCCTTTCGGGCAGTCCCCACACTCCCAAAAGCAAGAAAATATTGTACAATATTGAATAAATATTTTGCTTCCAAGGTAAAAACAATATTTTGATTTAAGTCTCTGCTTAATTTGGGCCGCTGTCAGTTATGGACTGCTGGTTGTTTTTGGCCTTCGACCAATTTAATATTTATGGTTGCAGTAGTTTTGATGAAAATTTTATGCCGATGATAAAATACAACATTTCTTTCTTTATTATTATGTATTTGAGAAAACTAAAATCTGGTTTTCTTACATTTTCCCCTTATTTATTCTTTACTTTCTTATTGCTTGCCGGGGAAAACCCGCAGAATTTCATTTGCTGCTTTTCCGTCTTGTTCGCATTTTATAGCATTTTCTTAAGCTCTTCTCTTAACTTCCTCAACCCATGTCGAACGCACAGCTTCTTGTAGTTGGCAACATCTGCGCAATGCAATTTTCTTGACTTCTTACTGAAAATTTGCTTTTACTGTTGGGATACTCTTTGTTGCTGATTTTCATCATCCTTTTTCTATAATTTTTTCTTTATTTTCGCTATTGCAATTTTACAGCCATTCAAATTCCTTAATGCCACTGCCTTTTGGTTCAAGACTTATCTCAGCAATGGAAGGGAGGAAGCAGCATCTATGATACTTAAAAGTTAACCCAACCTTTTGCTTTATCAAATTAATCTTTCTTCTATATAGTTTTATATCTACTTTAAGTACGTATTTTATTTTAAATATATAAAACGCATTGATTGAGCTTCATTCTCTTTTGCTAGAGCATAGCGTAGCTTAAACATAATTTAGATATGAGCAAACTTTCAAATCGTAAGCGTTTTTTATTTCTATATTTTTATAGCACTGCTCTTATCTTGTGATCAGACTATGCCGTCAATTCTGTAAATATAGATGTAGGTGTGCGCCTGCTCATATCCTGTGCCCGGCCATATCCTGAGTGTCCTTTGTTACAAGTTTATGACACTGCCTAAGTTTAACATCGCCAGAGAAGTGACAATAATTCAAACCAACACAAAAGACTAGCTTCACTTCACCTAAAAATTTATGATCAAACCCAAACCATTTACCATTTACCATTTGGCTGCCCACACGCTTCGCCTCCTTTTTTTTTATTTTGGCAAATTTTTGGCAAAACGACTTATTTCATGGCATAAAAAGCTCATAAATACCCGTAAGACTTAAATAGAAATTATTTACAGGGCCCCAAAGTTAAAATTTTTTGATAACCAGTTACTTCCCATATGGAAGATATATAATTTCTTTCTCAAAAAGTTTTCTTTGTATAAATTGTTTAAGAAAACTTTAAGAAATGATTTCAAACAACGAATGAATAATTATATTAAGATATAACTTACAAAAATAAAAAAAAAATCATGTATAAATAATAAAATCATGTATAAAGAAAAATATAATTTTATCGACTGCCCAACATAACAATTAATCCTTTTATTACCAGAACTTTTTTACTTCTACAGTAATTTTAATTTCATGGTCATGAAAGGATCCATTTACTTCTAAAGCTGTTCAACACTTCCTTGAAAATTCCACACAGCACATCAATATGGCTTGCCTTATCCAATCATTTTATAAACACACTTCTGAAACAGAACCTTTTTTTTATCATATTTGCTTAATATATTAGAATTTCACCCGTACATTTTTCCTATTTTCCATTTGCAACCCCTAGCCACGAATTCATATTTTTTATTATCAGTTTGCTGACTGACTTGTGAAAACTTTGCTCAGCAGTTTTTGACATTTTGTATGATGGATTGCACTTTATGCTAATTGAGTTTAAACACACATACATACACACACACATACAAATATATGCACATACATACATACGAACTTCTTTTGGAATCACTGTTTCGCTGCTCTATGGCTTTCATTTTTTTTTTGCAGTCAGAACATTTTTTGGTCAGTAATTGCTCTGCTTTTTATTATGGAATGAGTTTTTCAGCGTTCAATGTGGTGGCAAGGCAGAAGAGTAGAAGGCTTGTCATATTCTGGCACATTAATTTAAATATTGCTTTGGCCGCAATCTAACAAGCCACATATTATTTGCATTTGTATTATTTTAAAAGCAACTGTATGAACTAGATATTTTGATCATTTTGTCTTAGCTTAAATAAGGGTTTAAGGAATTGTGATTGTGTTGTAAAAGGTTTATTCATTCTCAATTCACCAAGATCATGTGTCCAAGTCCTTTCACTTTGTATAAAAGGAATAACTTGTTATGAACCGTGGTAAAGTTCTGGCTATGAACAATAATCAAATTCCAGAAAAATATCTTGAGCAAAAACAACATTCTAAACTAGAAACTGATTTTTAGCACTACATAATAGATGTTTCCCAAATATCTTTAGCCACGAAATACAATCTCTATTTAACTATAATATTATATTATGTAATATATTTGGTTGCAATCATCTCTAACTGTCAATATGAATACTGGGAATCTTGCTTGAATAGAAACAAATTGCAGCACTGCAGTGAGCAAGCGAACAAACAAAAAGACACAAATTGATGTACTTGTACTTGTATCTTGTGAACTGTTATTTTAATTTAAGTTGCTCTTTGCTTCCCAAAAAATGAAAACAAAAGCTTTTAATTAGAGATGCATGCATATGCTCTACATATTTCAAATTATTACTATCTCAAACATTTCAAACCTCAAGCGAAGTCGATTTTCGGCCACAAGTCAAATCCCATATGGTAATATTTTAGATTAATTTTCCACAATGCAAAATGAATTGTTGAAAATTAGTAATTGTACACGCAGGCAGTGAGAATACAAATACAAATGAGCATATCAATGCAGAGACAAATACATTTTGCCTTTGCCTGATGATGATGATGATGATGTATGATGATGGATTGTCAACTTAATTACAATGCCAAACAAAGGCAAATTGCATAAAACACTTTTCCGAGACTACATTTTCATATTGTGTGCGTGTGTGTGCGCGTGTGATGCCAACTGGCGGCTGCCTTTTCAAATGCGACTATGCAAAAAGCAAACATTCAAGGGACAAAAGGACAACGACTACGATAAGGCAGGGGAAACTGACGGCTTAGCTGCCTAATCTTGGTTGCAATTGTTCAGGCGGCAACAGCAGCATGCAGCAAGCGGCAGCAGTGGCTTCTGCTATTGTTAAATCAGCTTTTTGCGAACATACCATCTATATTCTTTATAGTGCTTTACACGAACCCAAAACCGCATAATAATTACACTATCACATTCCACGCACACATGGCTCACATGGCTCACATGTCCTGCATCCTTTCGCGCACTTAATAAGCATAGCATCGTAAATTAGAATGTTTTTGCTTTTTCACACAATTAAAGTCAACACACATATGCACACACACACACACACACACACACATTTACGTAAGCTTGTCCCGTGGGATAGCAATTAAAATTCTCAGTTGCCTTGCATTGTTTTCCTTTAACTTTTCCACTCTTCCACTGTTATTCGCTTGTCATGTGATCTATGTATGTGACATGTGGCTTGTGCATTTCTATTAATTATTGTTAAAGCGAGTCAATTTCGGAATCAAAAAAACGACGGCTACAAGTGATTTATATGATTTTTGGGCACTTCACTAAAATGTGCTCAATCATTGAGCTAATCGACTGGATGGAACATTATGTGTCTTTCAGCTAACTCCTTCTGCAAGCTCATTCATAGCTTTTATAATTTATTTCGAGACCTTTTTAGAGAAATGACAATATTTTCCAATAGTTTTCAACTGATGCTCTGTTATAGCAACACAAAGTTTTATTCATTTCACACACACACACACAGATAGACACCATACACAACTGTTTGGATCCGCCTCGAAACATTGATTCCTTTTTGGTCTTCTCTCGTTTGCTGACCTTTTAATGGCATCAATTAAAATTTTGCGTACGTGACAGGAATTCTCGTGCAGCAGTTGAAAACTTTACTTTTGATGTTTAGACCAAGTAATTAGCCACAAGAGAAGCTCATCAATAACAACATCCAAGAATACAAAGTGTACAAAATTTTAAAATTTTCAAGCGTAAAATTAAATTTAAAAAAAAAAAATGAAAAAGAAAAAGAAGAAGAAACAAGTGAAGAAGTCGCACCAAAGCAGACGAGTAGAGAAACCTAAGAGAGAACAAAAAGGGGCCAAGCTTTGTGGGCGTTTCCAGATGTTGCACTAATAACAAGTAACAAAAAAAAAAAAAAAATAAAACAAAAAAGGGCTTGCCAATATGCGTCTGACTCGGGAAGTATGAATAAAACTGCCTGCCAGGGGTACAAATAATTTCAAATTATTGGAACATGTGAATAGGCATGAATAGGAATCTTAAGATCAATAAAACAATTAACTGATTAAAGATTATTATTTATTTAATTTGTATGATATAACACATTTATACGAATGTTTAACATATACTAGAAACTGCATGCTCATTATACATACAGTATATCGGGTTTTTAGCAGAGGAGATCAACACTGATCACTGATCACTGATCAACAGCACTTTATTTAGCATATTTTTAGCTCTAAGAAGATGCAGCCTTATTTAATCGAACTATATCGAACTAAATAAATTTGATATGGCTGCGACACACTAACATCGCGAGCAACTGAAATATTAGTGAAAATTTTGTAGGAGATATATATATATATCCAGACAGGGTGAATGGACAGCCAATAAAAATAATACAAAATTTAAAATAAAACCAATATACTCTATCGTTCATATGAATTCCAATCAAATGTACTACATATTGAGAATATAGTCATAAACTAACTACATGCTTAATGAATGGAATGCTGATATATCATTATTTAAACAACAGTTAAAGCAATAATGAAGGCTATGTTTTAGAATGGAAAAAAGCGTAATTTTCGCCCGATCATTTGCTATGATAATATATCTATCCATATTGTATTTGCCTCCCCCGTTCTGATCAATAAACGAATGGCAAAGCCACAACGCATTTATTTGTGCAATGGTGTGTGAAATAAATGTCAACCGCAACTTAAACCGCATATGCTGATAACCCCCGCTTGCTGCTCGAGGTGAGGCAAACCACCCGAGACCGTTACACATGTCCCAGACAGTCGCACATGCTTAGAAGAAACACACCCAAAACGGGGGGCGACGTTTTATCTTTTTATTGGCTGCCGTCGCCGTCGTTTTGTCGAATCCCTAGACACACACACACACACAAACCCACACACACACAAACAGAGAAAGCAAAACAAGTGCCGCATTACGAGTTTTTATTTCAATTTTTCCAGTCAATTTTTCATAGCGCTTTTTCCTTAACTTTTTCTGATGTTAATTTCAATAGGCTTCATCTATATGGCAGACGTGAGATTATGATTCGGATTTTATTTGCTATCGCGGCACACATGGGAGTTAAGTTGGGGCGACGAGTGTTGCTAATAAATTTCACATCCAACAAAGTGTCGAACCGATGGACAACTATGCGACGTGTATGTGGACATAGATAGAAGTTCAACGAAGATTGATCTGGCGGAATAAATGAGGCTGTACGAGAAATGTGTGAGTGAGTGCTAGTCGAACAGGGAATGAACAGGCTGACTCTGCCTGACTGGCTGACTGGCTGACTGCAGGCGATTTTGGCTAGCTGACTGGAGGTATTATTCATTGTTCATTCGCTCCTAAAAGGGCAGACCACCCTAAGCGATTTCAGTATAGAAAAACAAAAACTTGGCCAGACGGTGACAAAGCGCAAATAAATTTTCAGTGTTAGCGAGAACGGGGCTCAGAACAGACAGTTAAACGTTTGTACAAGCCCATGAAATGTCCTTGCCATAGAGTCAGAAGAGAGAGAGAGAGAGAGAGAGAGAGAGAGAGAGAGAGAGGCGGAGGAGGAAAAGGAAAAGGAAAAAAGAATGTTTTGGTAACTGGTCAGGGAACTTGACTCCATGCGATTGGGGAGCCAAACACATTTAGTCAGTCAATAAAACTTGTTAACGCCGTAATTGCCGGCAATTTATTTATGTGGCTAAAATGATGGAGTGGGTGGTTGCTTGGATTGGGTCCAGTCTATGTAGTTTCAATTTCGAATGAAGTTGAGCAAATCTTTTTTCGGTTTACCTCACAAATAATTAAAAATTTATTAGAACGCACATAAATTGGCCAACGGCACGCTATGCGGAAAGTACTGGGAATGCAACAGCTTCGGCTTGATTAATTTAAATTGGATCTAAGACTGAGAGACCTTTGACGCGACGGAAACTTGGACTTTGCATGCTTGGCAAGAATAAACTTGTCGCAAGTGTTGAACTAAAGCTGTTTGGCAGGTGGGAGCGTGGAGGGGCGGTGCGGGGGTAGATAAAATAGACAGCTCCTCGATGTGAATGAGCCATGACGACGACAACAACAACACACCAAACACAAGTCGGAAGAGCGTTCTAATTGCAAATTTTTGCCTAACTCAAATGGCAATGGCGGATGTACTATAGACCATGGCAATGCCGATACCTGTAGAGCTAATTAAAAGCGACAGCTGTCACATGTTGACGTCATTTGGCGCTGGCATTTCTTTTCACTCACCATTTTTCTTATGATTTACTAAAAACTATAACTAGAACAAAAGACTTAAGTATGTCTATATTTTCGTCTTCATTTTCACAGCTAGAATTTACTGCTGACTTCCTCTATACACTGACCAACAAATTTTAAATATTTACGACCAGTGTTACATCTCAACCAAGGTTTCTGATGCTCGACAATTAGTGGAGGCCCTATCTTCAGCTTATGTTCATTATAGTCGTGGCACAATAAAGCCTTGAAAGAATTATATAAATATATAACTATTCATTGGAAATGCTACTGCTCTTACTTATTAGAGTCCTGTTCTAGTCGTTTCTGTAATCAGAAATCAGATTTGACATTTATATGTATGCATATGTATGTAAACAGAAACTTAAATTTATAAACAATATATAATTTCAATCAGGAGCAGCAGTTGGGTCAAGCAAATCTATAAGAAATTTTAATTTATAAGTATTGCACGAAAGTTTTCCTTCAGCATTACCAATTCAGTTACACATCTATTATTCAAAATCGTCGTTGAATGATTGTAGAGCGTCTAAAAGTCGACACACGTTCAATTGTTGCAGAGTATTACGACAGCACCATACGTATTGTTGCTTTGTTTTTCCAAATTCGAAAGGGGTTTCAAATGTACGAAAAAGCGAAGCGCCAAATGGAGACGCATAGACATTTAATGATTCGCTGAAAAGGTCTTTGACTATGTGTTCCCGGGCCTTAATTTAATTATTGCGCCTTTGAAATGAACAATTTTTGCATAAAAGTTTTTCAGCTTGGGGTGTTCATGGCAAAAATTAATTGAAATCAAATGTATGTTTGACATGATATCGTATAACTCAGACTAATTTTTGCTGCTATTAATACATATACGATGTTGAAAGGCTTGTTTCTGGAAGACTGCTTCTCTGAGAGTCTCTGTCGTCCATCAGTGTATAATAAATATTAATTTCATTACAGCTGCCAGCTAACAACTTAATAAAATTAAATATATTTCTATTGTTTAAGGTTTTTTTTTAACCAGATAGTCGTAATGATTAGTATTGTAAAAACTAATGTTAATCTTAGAAATTTGAATAAAAAATGATTGCCTCTACAAGCTGTTAAAGCCCTTTTTTATTCCTCATACTGATCAATTTATGATGCGTTAATCATTGAAATGTATTTAAATAAGATGTAAAGAAGTCATTAAACGGAGGTGCTAGATATTAGATTCTATTTCTATAGATATTTAATTCTATTATATTTAATTGTACTTAAAAAAGGAATATTATAAAAAAAAAACAATTCTAATCATATATTTTTGTAGCAATAATTGGAAAGCTAAAGACCCAGTCAATTTATGTTATGGGTGTGCCTTTTCCTGTTCTTTTTTGCCATTTTCAAATGCGCCCTCCCAGTTGAAAATCTACCATCACTTAATGAAGTCACAAATCAAGTCGCAGTCTGGCCTGAAATTCGCCTGTTTTGCCTGCATGCAACCAATTTCTGACTATGACAGCCTCACAAAAGTTCAAATCTGATGATACATTGTGGCAGGAACTGCAGTCCACATATACAACAAGAACACAGCACCAACACCAACACCAACACCACATATGGTCTCTCAATTGCAGTTGCAGCAAAGAGTCTCGCAGTTCATTGTTTCAGATTTTGAGTTCGTGTTGTGGTACCAAAAATTTACAAACTGTAACCAAATGCCTAGGCCAAAAGCAACAGCAACAGCAACAGCAACAGCAACAGCAATAGCAAGAGCAAGAGCTGAAACGGATGCGGGACCTGGACGTGCAAGAGTCGCTGGTTTATGAAATAAAGCCAAAGATAAGCGCCGAGCCGAGTCGCCCCGAACACATCCAAAAAACCTTGGCAGTGGTGGCGGCAAATTGCATATTGCATGCGACCTGGACGTGTTGCGGTGGCTGGGGCGAGGCATAACAGTGTGAAAGGCACAGGCTGCACATAGAGAGATGCACACGGCCAGATAGTAGACGGAGTGGGATGTCAGAAAGTTGACAATGTGCGAACAAATAATTCCATCAGCAAGAACAAAAGCGTCGAGTGTTTGTTTGGGTGGCGACGCGTCTGTACCACTTCCACTTACACATTGCATACATATCCCTGTCCACATCTGTCCTTGTGCAAAGATCCAATGCATATGCATATGCATATGCAAGGACTTCAATGAACATATATCCTGCTGACAATATGTTACAGTTGCTATCCATACAGTCGTTAATTTAGTAACGCCCCCCAAACACTCGTGTCCTTCACGATAATCATTGCCAAAAATTTATGAATTGCCTGCAAAGAATAAACCAACCAATTTATCTGCCTCTTACGCATCGAACTCAATTTCTAGGCTGCATGGTACGAAAACCACATAGATTAAAAATAGAGAAAATATATTTCAATGCAAAACATTTTTCCACGTGTATGTGGCAATTTATTTATATTTACAAAATGTTTCTTTTTTCAAATCAATTTATATTTGTAGAATTTTCTAAGTAAATCTCTAAGTTACGTATACGTGTGAGCAATCAGACTAAATACAATAGCACACGGACAAATTTACAGTCCAATGTATCTTTGTCATCTCTGCTATTGAGTCTGCTGATCATTATATCAAATATATAAATACAATTATAAATCTTATGTACGGAATATCAGCGCCTATCCGTTGTATTATTCCCTTTTTTAAACAAAATAATCATGAAGCAATTAGTTTTGGTCTATTTTTTAAACAACCCGAATGTAAATCTGTATATATCAAGTGATTTTCGATACATGTTAAATCACAGATCGAAAACTGTAGACTTCATCCATCAACAACATTTTTCACTTCCGTCTATCGGTTGCAGTTTGGAAACCAACATTGACTATCAACTATATATCATATATATAGTATATATATATATATATATATATATATATGAGGTCGCCTATTGGCTGGCGAAGTTGCCATTTAATTTCGACCGGTCCGCGAAAGCTTTCTACGTAGCTTGCAACATTCGCAACAGTCAATGGTTCTTGTTCATTTGTCGTACTCTTGTAACAGCCAACGAAAGCTATATATTTCGCATGCAAACCAAAAAATTTGCATATAAATGTGAAAACACATTCAAGCTAACAAAAAGGCAACGGCAACGGCAACAGCAAAACCAAATGGATGTGAGGAGAAGAGACCCCAAACGTCCAGCAACGTCCATTGGTTATGGATGCAGCACTGGAAATGGGGGCAGCTGCAAGTGCAGTGAAATAAATAAAATTTTTGTGCGAAAGGCCATCGAAAATGTACGTGAAAGTAATTAACTAGCGACGGGGTAAAAACCGGGTGACCAAGGGCAGGAGTGGGGCAAGATACATATGTGTGTGTGTGTGAAAGAGGAAATGTGCGCCAGAAACTAGCAAAGGGGAGCGGGGGGAAACTACTACACACTCTACCCATTATCCTTTTGCCCATTTCGTATATGCAAATTTGCCAAATGCAATGCACTTTTGGCTGATGGTGGCCATCGTTGTTGCCGCTGTCGTTGCCGCTTGCAGGCGGTGGCGGCGGCGGCGGCCATTGCACAGCTCAATTGCATGCAGAGAATAGAGTTGGTTGGCTACGCCCCTCACACTTGAGCGCCGTACACCCATTGCCCGACAAAATAATATCATTTGCGATCAAAGTAATTATTTTGCTTTGGTCTACAGAATAATTACGGCTTCCACGGCGCGGTCTGGTATTGTATGGCCGGCGCTTTGGTTGGCTGGCTGCTCGTCTCCTACCAACGAGGGAGCGAGCGAACGAGTTCGCTGTTTTTAACTGGTAATGGCCTCTGCTCATGGTTGACACTTTTCAAGCATTTGCGGCGGCCATTTTGGCGCTCTGTTTTATGCTTTTCGAAATGCGAAATGCCAGAATGCCTGAAATGTGCAATGTGTTTCACACACACACACACGAATGCTATGTGCCATAAACATACACATATGTATGTAGCATATGCATGCATATAAAGTGAAGTACATAAAGGCAAACAATTTTTAAACATACGTCGTCGCCATTTTGTAGATGTGTTAAGTCTTATGTATAACACAATACAATACAATTCGATACGAACAAGTTTATGCTCTTCCTCTTTAAAATGCAATTGCATTTGTGCAGCACGTGAAAGTTATTTATGCAATAAAATATTTAACAAATCCCAACTTAATCAATTAAGAATTTTATTTTGTACAATTATCATTTGATAGTTAACTGTTATGAAACAAAAGAAATGAAGAGACGAGATCAGGAAGCAAATGGACATTTATATATTATAGGAAACAGTTGAAACAGCTAGCTGTGCAGGTAAGTCTTTAAATTAGGCTGAAAATTATGATCAAAAAATCAAAGTAAATCTACTAGTTCTTTTCTACGAAAGCGACTATGATTTGCTTTTAGTCTTTACTTGTCTGAGATATCGCCTGTAAAAAGAGAATTATGTTTCGCTAAAAAAGTTAAACACAAAGAGGGTATGATGAGATGTTAAGTAACTCATATCGGGGAATTCTACAGACGATATATTTGAGAGAAAATAAGATTTTTATAAATTAAAAGGCCTATGATGGAGATACATTATAACTAAACATATTATTTCAAAGAACTTTAATAAAAAAATCATGACACAAACGAGAAAAGGGATTAATTTTTTATACAATGCATGTGATAAATACAGCATAGTTTGCAACCGACTGAAAGCTATTATACAATATGATCATATGATCAGTTCATCTTAGACTTGTTCCACAATATCGTTCAAATAATTAGCTGTGCTAATATTACTTGTTTTGCGAAACTTTATATATATTCAACATAGAATAAATGTGTATAGTAGACAAAAACATCTGCACTCTGCACAATCTGCAAGAATATGAAAACTCGAACTCCTTCAAGTTTTCACCAAAAAAAAAACAAAGTAATCAAAATGCAGAGAGCAACCAAAGTAGCGGATGCGGGAATAACATCATGGCCTCGGGCTATACCACCAAACTGCATTCCAAATCAACAACAGAAGCTAACAAAACATGCATCAAACTCATCCACAACATCATCAACAGAGGCAACGGCGAAGTAGACAACAGAGGCAACAACATGGCGCAAGGTAGCAGTCGAAAATGGAATACGATGATATGATGATGATGATGAAGGCATAGAGGCCTGCCTCAGCCCAGCCAGGCCCGACCCGGCCCGGCCTCGCCTCGCCTGGTCTGGTCTCGCGTCCGCCTAAGTCAGCAACTATTCCATCAGACCAACAACTTTAACAACAACAACAACAACCCAGTTTGTTGCTTATTACTTACCAAACAACTCTTGCAGATTGTAATGAACTTGAGACATTTGATTGACTAAACTCGCGACTGCGACTCCGCCATATTGTAATGAAAAATCGCATCACTGTGAATGAATGATGAATGCCAATCCCGGTCCCAAGCACAAGCAAGAGTCGGCCGCTGTTGAAGCAACATGGAAGCCACAGCCGCTGAGCTATATCTAAATGTGAATTTTATGCATTTTATATAAGGTGAGACCAAAGCACAGTGGTATAAAAAGCAACATAATGTTTATAAATCTGCAAATGTTTTTCGTTAAATGCATATGTTTCCTTTGAATTTGTAGGTAAATTGAAATCCATGTTATCTAAGTATCCAAGTTCATTAGGCAAGTGAACAGAGGCAAAAGGGCTCGAATCCCGAAAGAGATATATTAAAGATCTATAAACAATATCTTGTGACCCATGGATCTTTCTCTCTATAGAGAACACGAAACTTAACTCAAAAACGCTTCGTTGCAAATTTAAGATTGGTGACAAATTGAAATTTTCATTAAATCCGAAAATTTGTTTTCATTGACTTGTAAAAAAAATTAATTCAACTCAAATTATAATTATATTATACACTTTTTCTCTCAAATATTTCGTTTTTATACACTGTGCTCAAAACAAGCTTCAAGCGTTTGTAAACCAGCGAGCGCAACCTGAAATCCTTGACGTTCCTTGGGACATGTTCTCATCAAAAAACATGCATATGTAGCTATGTAACATTATTTAATATAATATTTATGTACACAAATATATATACATATTTATATGTATAAGTATATATGTATATGTATATATATGTATATATATATATACATATTTATATATTATAACGTATATGTATCATAAAACGGCTTACGGCAGCACAGCGATTTCTTAGTGGCAGATGGCAAAGAAATGCAGAGGAATATTGAAGATGTTGCGATGTCGAGTAGGTGGCAAAAGGGTAACTGAGTACAGACATTGTTAATAACTAAGCACTTGTAAAATTAATTAAGCAGTAAAATTAATTTTCATATTAATTGTTGAAATAACTAATGTATAAACGGAAATCAATTAAGAATTCAATACCGATCTGAATATGAAGAATTGTGTAAAGCTTTCAGATTTCGTGGCAATGCCCTTGGCAAGGGTAATAACAAAATTCTGGCTTGTTGTTAACTCACACGCAATTCCACCACAAGGTGTGGGGCTTTTACACACTTTGTGGAGCTCAACTGTTTACTTTTATACGTATGTAATAACGTAAAAAAAATTTGGTGCAGCAGCCGCAACAGCGACACAGAAAAGGACCTTTTTTTATTATACGCCTCTGATTTTTTCCTTGTCTGACATGTGTATGTGTGATTGTGTGTGCGTGTGGGCATTTGTTTGTCAACAAAAGACAAAATAGCGTTTATTGTTTGGCCTTTGCCACCGTATACACACGTCCAGCAACGCCCAGTTTTGGCTTCGCTACCTTTATGTCCAACTCTACCTTTTTTTTGTCATTTTCTGTTGCGTGACTATTGCATGAAAAGAAAAGCCAGAATTTAAATACCTTTACAGCTGATACTTGAAATAGTTCTGAAATGCCTAATGAATTGCAAGCAGCTAATCCTAGATGAGTATGGTATATGGATGGAAAACTATTGTTATATATATTCAAAGTATTTATAAATATCTTAAAAAAAATAATTATAATATATATGTGAAAATCAGAAACCATCTGAGTTAATGAAATGATTGTTGACGCATCTGTCAAGTTAAAAAATAGAAAAGGCGGTCGAATTCGTCTTGAACAGGTTTCTGTTTTAAATTATATATGAAGTAGTCAATATTATTGAAGTATAAGCTTTTGTCTTCATTGATAAAATCGATTTTGACTTCGTAAATAATAATATTTTTCCCAATTCACATTTATCTACGTGCACATCAAAAAGAGAACTGTTTACCAAGTTTAGTCAAACCCTCGAAGTTTCATCAAGCTTAATTTGTTTCTACAGAGATTTCGTAACTGTGCCACCACAAAAAGTACATCAAGTTATTTTCTATTTACCTTGACGCAAACAACATTTGCCAGCTGAAAAGTAAAATCTAAATGAATTATTGGATCCATTAGCAAAATCCATTTACACAAATTTAATGCAAAAGCAGCTTCAGTACTGTCAGGCAGAAAAACTTTATACACTTCGTTGAACTTTTTGGCAGTGGCAAAATAACTCAAGGGTTGGGGTATGTTGTTTCTCTGCGTTTCGGGGTTCGACGTTTCGTTCACTGCCAAGGCTTGTAATGTTCGGGGGAGAAATAAAAACTTAACAATTAAAAAATAAGCACACCAAAGAAAACATTTTGAGATTTACGCATAATGCGTAAAGGGTTGCGACTCAAGCAAAATGACTGAGCTCACTCTGAGACCTTAACAGTTGCATTAAAAACAAGTTAGAATATTCTTGACGAAAATCACCAACTACAGTATACTCTATCTCACAATTTTTCAT
The DNA here is from genome assembly GCA_035045945.1 of Drosophila anceps. NCBI lineage: Eukaryota > Metazoa > Arthropoda > Insecta > Diptera > Drosophilidae > Drosophila > Drosophila anceps. Next base: position 15,256,978 of record JAWNON010000190.1, on the reverse strand, counting down.
CCAGATAGCAGCAGGAGTTTCTCTATAATAATAATCATAGTTAAGCAATCATGTATGCCACCAATGGTATATAAACATTGTAATACACATACATTGTGATATACTCTTTATTTCATTTATGAACAGAGTGTATGTGAAAGTCAATGAAGTTGCTTCCTGATGTTGCCTCAATTTATTCAGTATTGGAGAAAATTAGGGTTGATTTGGAAAAAGAAAATATTATTTTAAGTTTTCCGGAAAGGTTAAGTTAACCTAAGTAGAATTAAGCACTAAGTTGTTTGTTTCAAATTCAGAAATCAGTTAGTTACCATTTGTATTTTCAACATGTTCATAATATATTAGTAATTCCATTGAAAAAGTGAGGTTTTTTATCTGGTTCAATTCAACCTATTACTAAATATATGTAAAGTATAAAAATTTTTTTGGTATTTTCATGTTTGTTGAGACCGATAATTTGTTTATAGGAATAAAAAGCGATGCAAATCTAAAAGGCTTTTTACAATTTCCGCTAGATTAATTTACCTATTTGTTTTGTATTAACATTAATATTATTTTGAATGTAAAAAATGAATAAAAAAGTGTTTTATATTTAATATTTACGATGGCAGTTAAAGTTAAATCAATGGACATTCTTTAATTTATTTACAAACCACTTAATTTGTTGTTATTCTGTTTTAATTACATTCTGTATGCGGCGTTAAATATGAAATTAAAAATGCTTGCGCCACCATTATGAGGGATTTTTTTTCGGGCCATGAAAGTCGTTGACATTAATGCATTCACGCTCTCATATACAAAAAAAAAGTTGTATATGTAACTCATGTACACATATGCATACATATTTATACAGGGCTAAAAAAATGTATTTAAAATATCTTCTGCCTTGAATTGATATCTGTAAATACCCTGTAAGCTTTAGATATGTTGAAAATCTCTTGAAATATCAAAACTACCTATAGAAGTTATTATTATTTAAACAATATTGTAACCTGAACCGAACATCTGTTTTTTTTAATTGAGATAGTCGATTTAGGAGACTGTTTTGTATATTTTTCAGTCAAGTCTTGTTAATTTCAATAAGTATCTATAAGTCGACCGCCGCCAAAATATTTTTTTTAATTTTTTTGTTCCTACAAATATATGAAACTTAAACATATTAATTATTATTTATGACAATATTTTGAAATATATTTTAGATAAAATATTTATATGCTTCAGAATTTAATTCAACATTTTTTAAGTTTCTTTCAAACTAATTAACAATATGAAGAAAAAACAAATGATTTTTTGTCTAGTTTCAGCTAGAGGCCAAATAGGTAACTGTCGCCAGTGGATACTGGTGCATGAAACAGGGCGTTGCAACTATCTCCACTAAATGGAAAGTAAACATATGAAAATTTAAAAAAATCTGACCAAAAATCGAAGTTATTCATACCCATGGTGTGTGGCTATCAGAAGAGATGTGTTTCTATTACCATTTACTTCAGCTTGAGTGATGATTCCCTTAAGCCTTTATAAAACATACTTTAATTTTGATTAATTTCACCTATTTTCATCTTTCAATTGAACTTTGGTTTCGCATAGTTTCAGTTCGAGCCTGGCTTGTTGTCCGGTTTAAAATAACTGATTTTCGTTTTAAAATGAAGTTACGTTAATGCGCTTACCAACTGTCGTCGCCAACTAAGGATTCATCAATACCACATGCTGACACTTGAGATTTCTGGCCTGGTGAATTGGTGAATCAAGTCGAAACGTAAAAGAGCCCAAGCCGAACTCATTGAGCTGCAACTGGTAACCCAATACCGAACATCGAGACAAAAGCAAATTGAGCAGAAAACCAGAAGGCGCCAGTGCCAGCCGCTGGTCAATCTTGAACCCTTGACCGGTATTTTGACACTTGCCGCTGGTAAACAACAGTTATTAAAGCTTATAATGAATATGAGCAACAGCACGAAGGTCACCCTCAGAAGCGAAGTCTTTCAAGTTTGAAGAATCACAAAGTCCTGCAACTAGCGTAAAATTTTTCTCAAATTAATAATTTCTTCTGAGAAACCTTTTTACCATTAAACTTAGAGTTTTCATACTGGGTCAAATGTACATTTTTTTCTTAAACTATTATAAACTATTATAGATCATTCATAAGTTGATTACTCTCAATAACATTTGAAATAACATATATTACGCAGCTATGAGCTTTGCAGATTGTTTAAATAGTATCTTTGTCTAAGTAGGAAAAATCTACAGAACTTTTGGCTTTATTTTGCATAATTTTATCTAGTTTAAACTGTCTGCCAAATGCTTTAGCCTAGCTTTTAGTGCGGTAGATATTTATTCCAGTATGTATGCAGTTTATTTTTAATTTTTTGTTAATTCCCGCTAAAGAAGCTACTAGAAAATTAAGCTGAGAAAATAATGATTAAGCTGAATTATTTCTTAAGTGAATTTATTTATAAAAGAAAACCCAAACTTGTAATTTTTATGTTGGAGCAGAGAGTGTCTGGTGGCCAGGAAGTTGTTGAGCTAGAGGACTGTTATTTTTAATTTCATTTTTCAAACGTCCCTTTGATATTTGCATGGTACATTAACACCCTCCTCATTTATCTCATCGGCTGACTGATGAACTGACGAACCCTGGACTGAAAATTTGATATGCCTTCTGCCCTATTTTAGGTGGATAGCGAGTGGGTGGGAGTGCTTTAATTTTATTTGCACACAAATGCGCGTCAATTTTAAGAAACATTTTGACGTCTCATCGTGTTGCTGTTTCTTTTTTGTGGCCAATGCAAATAACATTCATTATAAATTTTTAATTATATCACCGGACTAACGAGACCAACCCAAAAGCCCCTCAAAAAAAGTTTATTTTTTCAACGTTTTTTTCTTAGTATCCAACCTTAAAAAATGTCAAGCCACATTTGACAATGATGAATCTGCTTTGGAAGCAACCCTCAAAAAAAAAACGAAAAAAACTTAAAAAATATAGCAAGAGGAAAGAAAACTCAGCTGATAAACTGATTATGCACATCAATTGAGCTGTACTCTTCATTTGGTGTGCTATGCGCTGCTCACGGCAATTGTTTTGTGAAAATTAAATTCTCTTTTGTGTCTCATATTGCATTGTAAGTAAGCCCCAGGTACAGTCCAACAAACCAACAGCAAAGCTGGCTGGCTTTCTAATTACAAATAGGTAAAAAGGCAAATGCTTTGCGGCTTTGTGCACCTGCTGCCAAAGAAGATAGAAATTATGAAAGCTGGGATGGGGATGGGGATAGGGATGGGGGCTGGTGCCCTAAATTGGCAAAGGTATTTGTTAAAATTATTATTGGACTTAATTATGCCAAGAGGGGATGTATCTCTAGAAACAAAGAATGTAATATGAACAGAAGCCAAACTAAGGCGGGTAAGCACTGAAAGGTAAACAATGCTTCCAAATTTCAAGAAACGAACAGGCAAGTAACCTAATGTATAAAGTTCAATTCTTGTACCTTTAAGTATTTCTTTTTATATTAATTAATAATTACCAACGACAGACTTAAATTTTAATAATATCAAGACTTCGCTTAGAGCCAGCAAACCCACACAAACACTGTTGCCTTTGTATATACATATGTATCTAATTTCACATATAATAACTATTTCACGATGATTTCTTTTATAGTTTGACTGATAATATATTTGCCAAGACCCATAAGAATATAAATATATTTGCTCATAACCAATGTCAAGAGTAAATAGCTGCTAGCTGCGGTCCATTAGTCCTAAATACAGTCGCGTGTGTGTGAGATTTGTGGATTCTGTACAATGGACATCAAGAGGCATAGTAGACAATGTTGCTAGTATTATATTTCTCATTTATTTGGTTAGCCTATTTTTCGCGCACAATACGAAAATGCCGAAACAAATATTTAATCTGAAAGAACAGACTGGGTATAGGTTGAGCACAGCTCTTGCTGATATTAATCAAACAACAATAACAGACATTCTCATAGATGTTAACACCGATTGGGCCGCACTACATTCGTGCACACAGTACATATATATATATATATATGTATATATGCGCACACTCGAAATCAGGGCTCTTTTCAGATTAACTATGCGCCTCCGTGCACACTCAGCACGCCTCTCGCATTGTGATACGCCTCTTGTCAACGCTAAGCAGCGTGTGAGGATTACTCTCTAGTACGTACAAGGATGGCATTCTTTTGCAGCCCCTAACAGATAATGCTCGCATGTCCTTTGTATAATTGGTTGTGACACATGCGAATCATTCTCGCACACAAACACACACGCTCATACAGCTATTTATTTGCCGACGGTTGTAATTTTGACCCGGCTAAGAGTAAGCCTGCAAATATTTTTACGTATTTCTTTTGGGTATTTAATGCTTCAATTAATTTTTGATTTAAGTGCTTCGGCCTTTTTCTTAACTATCAGCTGCCTTGTTTATATCGCACATGTTTAAAGCACAGCAGGTTGTCTTATTGCTTGGTAACGGTGTAGCTTAGATAATAGTAAGCGAAACGATGACAAAATAGTTCATAAAGCAAAATACTCGAACAATGGCAAGCAACAAAGAACATTTGTATGGCAGATACATAGATACTATATGGCAAATAGCACCCGTATAGTATTCTAGAAGTTTCTTAATAATGAAAATATATATTTGTAATCATTATATATAGCATATAATCAATGTACGTTCAATATCGAGATTTTTCTTGTTTAGAATTTGAATGCGTTCATTAACGAAATCAATGTGTGTCGTACTTTACGACAATCGGCAGACTAACTGACAGACAGATGTATTTGTATCAATTCTTGAATGTATGAGTTCCTGGAATCATTAATACACAAGTTTAAGATAATCATACGTAATCAAGTAGCCAACTGGGCAATGGTTTATTCAAAGTACAACAAAAAGTTTAAATCGCAGATATTTGACTAAGCAATGTCAAACACACAACGTATTTGTTTACATACAAATTCGTAGATTTTACGCAAAGAACATCAACAAACAAATTGCGTCACCAATGTATAGATGTATAACATATGAATAACTAATACTATACTTTGTTTACTTTTGTCGATTCTGTGAATTGTTTTTGAAATGTGATTTTTTTGCTACACAAGCTCATATAACTGCTTCGTAACGTGAAACCGCTGATAATGGCATCATCATTATAACAATTGTCAGCTGTCAGCGCGTTGAGATAAGCTCATGATTCTCAACTGAGAATTTACTCACAAATATAAACGCTTTGAGACAGTTTCAATTATACATTCACAAAGTTAACACGTACTGCTAATAATTGTCTGAAATGAAATTATTATTGTTCAGCCTGTTAGGCGTGCTGAGCATTGCAAATAGCAATGCGAATCTTGTTTGCTATTATGACTCAACTTCATATATGCGTCAGGGCTTCGCTAAACTGGATACTCACAACTTGGAGCTAGCACTGCAGTTCTGCAGCCATCTGGTCTACGGCTATGTTGGGCTCAAGCCAGACACTCAGGAGGTGTTTAGCATGAATGTCGATCTTGATATGTTTCATTTTAAGGACATTGTTCAACTGCGTGCCAAACATCCGCAACTGAAAGTGCTCTTGAGTTTGGGTGGAGATCACGATGTGGATGAATTACATCCCAACAAATATCTAGAATTGCTTGAATCAAATCGCACTCAACAACAAAACTTTATCGATAGCAGCATGCTGCTGTTGCGTAAAAATGGTTTCGATGGTTTGGATTTGGCATTTCAATTTCCTAAAAATAAACCGAGAAAAGTGCATGGAACTATTGGCAGCTACTGGAAAAAGTTCAAGAAAATATTTACTGGTGACTTTGTTGTCGATCCATTGGCTTCACAGCACAAAGATCAGTTTACTGATCTGGCAAAGAACTTAAATGCAGCCTATAGAAGTGCCAATTTGATGTTAACATTGACGGTGCTGCCCAATGTGAACTCCACTTGTATGTTGTCAAATATAATTTATAATAGTTCGAGTTCTAATTACAATTATTTCGATATTTCAGGGTATTTTGATGTGCCAAAGCTACATCCCCTTATGGATTTCATTAATCTGGCAGCATTCGATTTCTATACGCCCATGCGCAATCCCGAGGAAGCAGACTATACTGCTCCAATCATGTTTCTTGATGAGCAACAGCGTCTACCTCATCTTAATATTGACTTCCAGCTAAATTACTGGTTGCAGAATCACTGTCCGCCACATAAGATAAACTTGGGCATTGCCACCTATGGACGTGCTTGGAAATTATCCAAGGACTCGGGCTTAAGTGGAGCTCCTGTTGTGCCATTTACCATTGGAGTGGGCGATGGAGGTCTGCAAATTGGCAGCACTGAAGGCTTGCTCAGTTTACCAGAAATTTGTTCAAAACTACCTCAAAATCAGTCGGCCATCTATCGAGGTGCGAATGCACCGTTACGAAAAGTCACAGATCTTACACAAAAATATGGAAACTATGCGCTACGTCCGGCCGATGAAAATGGTGATCACGGCCTGTGGGTGAGCTACGATGATCCTGACTTTGCGGGTATTAAAGCCGTGTACGCCAAAAACAAGGGCCTTGGCGGTGTGGCCCTGTTCGATCTGAGCTACGACGACTTTCGTGGTCTTTGCACTGGCAATAAGTTCCCCATTGTTCGTTCAGTTAAATATTTTCTAGGTTAGATTATTGCTTTTCTCTTAGCGAATTTCGTAATTTTAATTCTAATCAGCTAACTTGTTTCAATGCTTCCACTTCTGGCCTCGCCGTCTGAATCGGCTCAATAACTTTGCTTACGCAACTAAACTATTCTAAGAGCATATGTAAAATAATAATAATAAAAATAAAACTTGTTTTTGACTTAACTTGCTCTCTTTAGATTTCTGAGCTCTGGCAGTAAACAAATGTTGTGTGTGCTTCTCTCTATGGAGGAAGCTTTTGGTGTCGTCATCGTCTGTCGACAGCTTCATTTCTCGTTTGTCGTTTTCGGTTTCCATTTCAGCTTCAGTTCGATTTCATTTAAACATCGCTGCGGTCGTGCTATATTGTGTAATAAGTATTTAGCTAAATACTGCAAAACATGAAGCAGTTATATTTACTTTCGTTTTTAACGGGCTACCTTGTTACCGTGACAACGGCAGCATCTAACCTAGTATGCTATTATGATTCATCAAGCTATACGCGCGAGGGTAAGACCGAAAAGCACTTACTATCATATTTAAACAGTCAAACAAAACTAATTATATTTAATGGTTAAAAAATTGAAGCTTCAATATCAACGTTGAGCAATATTGTCATACTGCCTAACTATAAAGCATGAAAATAAGTGTGAAGTCATTTTATTGGATATATGTCACAGTTTACCTTTTAATGAAAACATTTGCTTAAACTATTTTCACGCTGATCTGTTAATGCGCCAATTAAGTGTATTAAAAAAATTAATAATATAAAAACAATCTAATAGTTTCCTCAATTTTTTATTTTATTTTTTGACGATTTGCCTCAGAAATTTATTTGAAAATTTCGAAAATCTAAATAAATTATTGAATATTAATAAATTAGTCTTTTGTTTATACACTAATTTAATTATCAACCAGTTGATAATTACTATATATATTTTAATTTTTCTAGACTTTCAATATGTTTATATTTTTAATATTGATCTACATTTAATATATACATATATAAACTGATGCGAGGGCTACACTGAAGAGCATTTGTGATTGTCTTCAATAATGTAAAATACAAATGTAGATAAGGCCACACAAACTGCTCAAATATAAATACAGGGTGTCGCCTCAGCAAGCACACTTTACTTTTCGCTTACGATTGAGCTTTGTTCAAAGGCATAGCATTACTTTACATATAATATATTCCCATATTATATACTTATATTACGAATGTCATTTTTACTTAATTAACAAGCTAGAGCGTAAACATATCGAGAGTCTGACAGTTAGGCAGGTCCAGAGGTCAATGGCTTATCAGTTGAGTCTGGCAAGCGTCAGAGAGCTGCGCTCACTAATAACTAATGCTCTCTCAGTATTGTAAAACATAAAACGTTGTTTTCACAGCTTAGCAAAATATTTAAAGGCAAACAATTGAGAACAAGGTTAGCTGACGACAAACTTACCGACAATAATTTATATATAATTGTAATCCAATCATGACAGTTATACAAAACAACACAACAGCTTATGCTTCTTACACAAAATCCACGCGCTCGAAATCAAAAGCTGAGTGTACAACTCGCTGCGAGTCCAACGCGACAACTGCCCGAGCAACATTTCACTGTTGGAGACCCAACAAGTGACTAACATTGTGACGCAGTTATGGACAGTGGAACAAAATTTAAGTAGTGAAGAGATAGTAGATTGATCAAAACTGAAAATTGTGGACAACAAAGCCTGAATTGAAAAACTCTCTTGATAATTACTTATTGAAACTGTTTCAAATTTAAAAAGAAACTATATATTAAGTTTTTTTTTTTTTAAATAAACAAATAGAAACATAAACAAAAATTTTATTAAAATACTTTGTATATTATGTTCACATATCATATAACTATGTTTATTTATTATTTTTATTTATTTTGCTCAAAACATGTTTATTTTCTCTTGGACAACTGTTTTACACTTTAAGTGAATAATGAACATCTCCAAGTATAAATTCAACGAGCTTGTTGTTGTTGCTCGCTTGCTCTTAATTGAGTTCACAGTGGACACTTATCTCATATATAGTGGACAATGGAAAAATTGTATTGTTTTTCTAGCAAATGTCATTCTTACTTAAATAATTCAAATCAAATCAACTGACCTCTTAAACTAAACAGCTATTTATACTTTATATTACAAACATTATAAGTATATATATATATATAAAACTTACATAATTTGCCTCTAAAATAATTTAGAGCACCTTTAAGCTATCAGATCATACTCTCTTTTTCTCTTCATTCGTTCGTTTTATTGTAATAAAATTACACTATTTAAATGACGACTTATGTAAACTAATTTGCAACGTATTGACAAATGAGTGCGAAACTAAAACAAGTTCGAATGTTGTAGTGGGGAATACCCGATTGTCATCCGATCTGTATGCATATTTCGAGTTAAAGCTAGAGCTTTCAGGTTTTTATATGCAAACAGATCAAAGCGTTAATTTTAATTTCAATTTCTGACCACAAATAAAAGTACTCACAATTTCTATATACTTAACTAGAATATTCTGTTATGAGTTATCGAATTAAAATGAATTAAAAAGCTACAAGTGTATTCTGCGTACACCTTATGGGAATACGTGAATCACATTTTAAGGCAAGTTTCAATTGTCGCACAATATGTAAGCCTGAATCTTATGATAAACAAGAGTATTACATGTGAGATTGGCCGGCTAGGAAATACCCTCAATCCCATACAATGTAAGTGTTTCCCTGTTAATCAGGTGTCGGCCACGCCTCCTTGGGACACGCTACGTAGATTAGCACAAAAGTCTTATACCCTGATGAAGCTTACATTTTTCTCTTCAGGTTTATTGCATTGTATCAGATTATTTAGCAATTAAATTTCCAGAAAGCGCATTTGCCAATATTTATTCTTATATTTTTCTAAATAAATGCAACTATCAATGCAGGTTTGGGCAAAATGTTAAATCCGGACTTGGAGATCGCTTTGCAGTTCTGTTCGCATTTAGTTTACGGATATCTAGGCATTCGTGGCGACAACTATCAAGCATACAGCTTGAATGAGAACTTAGACATCTATAAACATCAATTTTCGGAAGTGACAGCTTTCAAGCGAAAATATCCACACCTTAAAGTTTTGCTAAGCGTAGGTGGTGATCATGACATCGACGTGGAACATCCAAACAAATACATTGAGCTTCTCGAAGGAGAGAAGGTGCGACAGACAGCCTTTATCCAATCAGCCTATTCGTTGGTTAAGAACTATGGCTTTGATGGCTTGGATCTAGCATATCAATTTCCCCGTAACAAGCCCCGAAAGGTGCACGGTGAACTGGGCACGGTGTGGAAGAGTTTCAAGAAACTGTTCACTGGCGATTTCATAGTTGATGACAATGCCGCCATGCACAAGGAGCAGTTCACAGCGTTTGTGCGTGATGTCAAGAACTCTCTACGTAATGATGGATTTCTGCTCAGTCTGACGGTGCTGCCCAATGTCAACTCGACTTGTGAGTACTCAAAGTTATTTACTAAATATGAAATTGCTTGAGCATTAAGTATTTTTTAGGGTACTTTGATATACCTTCGTTAAACGGGCTCGCTGACTTTGTCAATTTGGCTGCCTTTGATTTTCTAACACCAGCTCGTAATCCCGAAGAAGCTGATTACACAGCCCCACTATATGAATTTCCAGGCCAAAATCGTCTCCCACATTACAACGCCGATTTTCAGGTCAAATATTGGCTACAGCAAGGTTTTCCTGCCAGCAAGCTTAATTTAGGTGTTGCCAGCTATGGAAATGCTTGGAAGCTGTCTAGCGAATCCGGCCTGGAAGGCACACCTGTTGTGCCACACACCGAGGGAGCTACTCCCGAAGGCTTGCAATCTCAAAAAGCCGGCTTGCTTAGCTATCCGGAGATCTGCTCTAAGCTCTCCAATTCACAAAATCAATATCTGAAAGGAAATGATTCGCCATTGCGACGCGTGAGTGATCCGTCGAAACGTTATGGTATCTACGCATATCGTGCAGTCGATGGAGCCGTAACTGAGGGTCTTTGGATTAGTTATGATGATCCCGATGCCGCTTCTAACAAAGCAGCCTATGTTCGTGCCAATAATTTGGGTGGCGTAGCTCTATTCGATTTAGGCTACGATGATTTCCGTGGACTCTGCTCTAGTGACAAATATCCAATATTGCGCTCCATTAAATATCGCTTGTAAATTTAACTGTACAAATATATATATATATATATAAAAGCATTATCAAATAATAAACAGATCATGAATACTCTCAGCTTATCAGTTTTTTTTCTTATTCATACTTAAGTTGACTTTAAGACTCACTAACTAAATATTTTTATATATTTAAACAATCAACAAAATTTGTTGGCTCTTATCGCGAAACTCTTTATTAATTTTTATAATACTTCTCAAAAAGCTTTTAGTTTGTGAAGCAAATATTGTTAAGTTTTGTAAATTACCCGAACAGAGTGATCTCATTGAACTCAACGTCATATATTTCACTTTTTCACTGTACACAAAACACGAACAGTTCCAGAGAAATTTGTTGATAATATAGAGCCTATTGTTCGACCCACTCGGTCTACGGCAAAGCTCGCTTGGATGCGATTTCCGTTGTCATTTGAATTTAGTTGTGTTTTGTGTCTCGTTCCGTGCGGACGTATTTAATTGTGATCTGCTGCCCCCTGTCCACACATTAATTTCTCTCGCTTCTGCTGTGTGACTCTCCAACTCTACAACAATGCGCTCTCTGTGGCTCGGACTAGCGTTGACTGTGCTGCTCTCAGAGCTGCCGTCGAACACAGCAGCTGCTTCACATATGATTTGTTATTACGACTCGGCTGGTTATGAGCGACAAGGTACATACATATTTTATAATACTCTCCACAAGTCACTATCTTAGCTCGCGCTCGCTCGCTCTCTCACTCTTTTAGGCCTTGCTCAGTTCACACTGACCGATTTGGAGCTGGCACTGCAGTTTTGCACTCACGTGATATATGGCTATGCTGGCATCAATCCAGACACCTATGAAGTGAAAAGTCTAAATCAACCGCTCGACTTTGAACGTCGTCATTTTGCTCAAATAACGGCACTTAAAGAGAAATATCCATATATTAAATTTCTGTTAAGTGTAGGAGGTGATCGTGATTTGGAACAAGATGATAAATATATTAAACTACTGGAGGGTGGCAGTCAGGCACAAACACGTTTTATCACCTCGGCCAGAGATGTCATCCGTCGCTTTAATTTCGATGGTCTGGATCTTGCTTTCCAGCTGCCACGCAACAAGCCACGAAAAGTTCACTCGGATGCCGGCATGGCCTGGAAAAGCTTTAAGAAGTTCTTTACCGGAGATTTCATAGTGGACCCCAATGCCGAAACACATAAGACACAAATGACAAATTTGGTTAAGGATCTCAACAGTGCACTCAAAGCCAATGATCTGCTTTTGAGTCTTACTGTTCTACCTAATGTTAACTCCAGCTGTAAGTTTGTTAAACTTATCTTTAACTTGTCATCTCATCTCATCCCATCTACTTTTGATCTACAGGGTATTTCGATGCACCTGTAATCGCTGGAAGTGTTGACTTTATTAACCTCGCCACATTCGACTTTCTGACGCCCGCTCGCAATCCTGAAGAGGCTGACTTCTCTGCTCCACTTTACGAGGCATTTGGCCAGAATCGCCTGGCCCACTACAATGTCAATTTTCAAATGGAGCATTGGCTGCTGCAACGTGTGCCAGCGAACAAACTGAATATTGGTGTTGCCAGCTATGGACGTGCCTGGAAGCTAACAGCTGATGCTAGTAGCAGCGGACAGCCTGTTCTACCTGCTGATGGTCCAGCACATGCCGGTCCACAAACCAAGACAGATGGACTACTAAACTGGGCTGAGATATGTCAACTGCTGCCTAATCCTAGCAATGTAAATGCCAAAGGCCACGCTGCTCCCATCAAACGTGTGCCTGATCCCACAAAGCGTTATGGCAGCTACGCCTATCGCGCCGCCGACGAGAATGGCCTCTATGGATTGTGGGTTAGCTATGATGATCCAGACACAGCCGCCAGCAAGGCACAATATGTGCGTTCCAAGAACCTCGGTGGCATTGCATTGTTCGATTTGACACAGGATGACTTCCGAGGTCAGTGTACCGGTGATCGCTTCCCCATGCTGCGCGCTATCAAATATCGACTACTCTAATGCTAATGCATATATACGTGTACACATATCAAGTAGCCATTTTACCAAATGATCGAATTGCAAATTGTGTCGTTGGCTACCGCAGCTAGCCGTCTGTCAGTTCTCTTTACTAATTAATTACAAAGTTGTAAACTAAAATGCGCCGCAAATTATTTCATTAGCCTCTGGGCACAACTACTGCTTTTATGTTATAGCATTGTATTTGGACTCGGTCTCGAGATCAGACATCGAGCATCGGGCAGAGGGCATCGGGCATCGGGGATCGGGGATCTGGGTTAAATTGTCTTTCTGCGCTTTGGATTTCGATGGCACCCAGCAGTGAAACGCCTTTATCTTTTTCGCCTTGCTACGATCTTGCTTGAATGGTTTTTTTTTGTGGCTTTTCGTCGTTCCCTTCGGTTCAGCTTGCTATGCCGTTGAGATTTACAGAGATTTCGGCACATGCCGCGACTCTGCTTGCGCCGGCGCGGCTTAGCAATTGTTATACCCTGTATCGAATGCCTAAAGACGTGTATGATGTTTTGCGAGCGAATAGATACAACAGCTGGAGCAATATTTACCTTGGCAAGGCACCACAAGCTGGAGTACAATAGGTACGCTGGGTACATGATACATGCTAGTCAGGCACACTTGACTAAATTTCTTGTATAATTGGCAAAACGTTTTACAAGCTCCATACGCGTACTCGTTTGTGCGCTGGTAAGTCTCGACAAGCCATTCCCTCGCTTTTCGCTTTTGTCTACTTACAGAAGCCCAAGTCCACAGTTGGACACCAGCTAATGCTGTGCGAGAGAAACCGATTGCTGATCGATGACTAATGAACAGTTTCGATTTCAGCTGACAACGACACGAATATAAACAACTAAATTAAGTTATTGTTTCTGTGACAATAACAAGCAATACATTGCACGAGACTATGTAGACATCAAATGTAGCAAGTGTATTTAAATGTACCCCAAGAACTGCAACATGGCTGAAACAAGTGATAAGATTATTATTAAAAATATATTTTCCTTATGTTTGTTCATTGAGAAAGTACCAAAACCGACTTTGTGCAACTGAAAACAATTTTAAAATTGCAATTTATAGGGTTCGGAGCATAAGCTTTCTATCAAAATGTTGACAACGCAACTTCTGCCATAAGAGCAAACTCCTATATAATAATATTTAAAATATAGCAAACAAACCCACATAATCATATACATATATCACTAGCTATCAGTTTGGCAAAGCTTCTAGTCAATTATTAAATTTATTCTGGAATCGTGTTCTTATTTAGCGTAACGAAACTATAAAATTATTCGCAATTGGCGCAATGCCCTTGCAGAATGCAAAATATGCATTTAGTGGCAATTGATCGTGGCGGCTTCTGCCCAGATCTTGATGAAGCTCACACACACACACACAGAAATAGGTCCTTAGTTAGGGCTGAAAAGTATCTTTAGTATAAGAGGAAAAAATTGAAAGAAAAAAAACAGAACCTACAAGTTGTAAACATGGCATTGTTTAGCAAAATCTGTGGCCAACTTTACAGTCTCAGATGCCAGGTTTCTGCTATATGCCATCGAAAGAAAGATCGTGTCTGCTGCTCATAGCTTGACTCCAACTACCGATTCCCAACTCTCGACTACCGACGCCCGACGCCCGATTGCAGCCCCCTCGGTAGCTTGTCGCCTTATCTAATTAAGGCACAATGGCGGTAGTGGCGCAACAAGACCTCTGCATGATATTTGCTTTGCGATTATTGGCAGCCTGCGCCCCATGCGAATGACAAATATGTTGCCTATGTATGCTTCCCCATGCCGGCTGCTCGCCAAGCTGCTACTGCTGCGGCTGCCACGGCTGCTGCCTTCTGTGGAAGGCTCACAGTCGCCAGCTTGGGTCTCTACCTCTTTAAATAAAGATATTTTCGCCCTCATTACGCTCTGTGTCCTTTTGTTTTGTGTTTTTTTTTTCTTTTTTTTTTTTTGTTTTGTTGTGTGCGGTGGCCGATGAAGTGTCGCTGATTGCGCGTTGTATTGTTTTGGTTAGTCGAAGATGTCCACGAGGGCGATAAGAAATGCATGCATGCATGTACGTTGCTTAAAGTCAGGATTTGGTCAATTTGCGAAAACTCAGATACCACTGATATTATTAGCTGCAGCGATGTCGCCATGCTTAGAGAACTTTTTGTATGCATTTTGCAAGAGTTTTTTTTTAATAAATACCTTCAATTGACTATAATCTACATATAAGAGATCATGTTTATTTTCTCTATGATTGCGAAATCACGATTATGTGAAGCAAGACAATTTTGTTTTTTTTTTTTTTGATTAATGCAAACATCTTGATATTATTCAAGGAAATCTATTTTCGCATAGTAGAAAACCAAACGCATTTTAAGCTTTTTAATAAAAGTGTGGAAATAAACCTTTTTAATCGAATAATTTTGAAAAATTGCACAAAAATATATTCAGATTTAATGCTCAATGATGGACACATGATCATATTGTAAATATTTTTAAATAAGATGAATGAAAGCAAACTTCTCACTTAAAGCAAGCACTCTATGTATGCATGAGTAAATTGTCAATAGGTATAAAACTTTGCCATAAACTTTTTCCATAACTGAAGACACAAATGAATTCCATACCTTCGCTTGCCTTGATTATTGTTAAGGCTTATACTTCTTGACGCAGTTGTTTTATTGCTTTGTTAATTTTAAATAAATCACGCGATTTTATGGACCTGTTGGGCCGAGACACATGTTTTTTGTTTGGCATCGTTGATCGACTTCATATTTTAAAAACCACCGTTTTAGCTGTCTAAAGTCATTTTCATTCAATTGTCAGCGGGTTGTCACACAACATGATTTAAGCCTACTACCCAAATGTCGATTGCTAACCACCAACTGGCGCCAAGACACAAAATCTTTCAAGCATTTCGCTCGAAGCTCTTCACTCGTTTATAGATTTTTAACACTCAGCTCGTGGCTTGTGGTCATTATTATTTTGCATATTCATTGTTATTGCCTCTGCTGCTTTTAATTTCTATATTTTACTCATACAGTATAAGCTTAATTGAGAACTGAATGAACATTAAACATACTTGCTGTGAGCATCCTTATTTCAGAACCATTTCTTATCGACGTAATCTTAATAAAGAAGTTCATTATACTCAGGTAAAATGTCAAATTATGTTCTCTTTTGAAAACAGAGAGAGAGAGAGAGAGGGCCGTTCAAAGAGTTCAACATTTGATTAACCAGGTGTTAACTATAGTTATTGTAATTATTAACATTTGGTTCAAGCGGTCAAAGCGTCAAATAAATTTGCCATGAATATTAGACGAATTAAAGTTAGTAAATGAAATAAACAAATCCAACAATTTTGCAGCAACAACAACAAGAGAGAGAGAGAGAGAGAAAGAAAAAGTGTGTTAAAAACTAAAAGTTTTGTTTATTTTTGTTCAGATTTTTCGCGCCAATTAAATTCAATTAGCTGTCGGCGGCGATGCGTTTCTCTATGATGTGGATAGCTAACCATGTAATACACAGTTCTAGAGTCGCCTTTTCCAACTCGCACTCATTTTACCATAACAAATGTATGTTTGTGTGAGTGTGGGTGTGCGTGTGTGTGTGTGCGCATTTGTATGTGTCCGTGTACCACCATGTGTGTAACGACCATAATAAGTTGTAGCGCCACTGCGTCATAAAAGGTTATTTTAAACAAATAAACACGTGGAATTAATGAAGAAACGTGTGTGTGGCGTTTAATAGCTTACGTATAAATAAACAAGTACGAGTGCCCTACACGAGAGTGTCCAATAAGGCGAGATACCATATGCGCCTTACCACACAACTTGCAAATTGTTGCGATTTCCATTCAATTTTCTTCGACATTAATGTAACAGAATTATATTGCAAAAGCTGTTTACATTTAAAAGAAAGAATATATATTTGAGAAAAAACTCAATTTCTTAATATTCATACTTTATGATACATAAACTAACAGTTTATCACAACGCAGAGTTGAGTACAGAGTATTCGCTCGTCGGACAATTAAATGTAGACTGCTCATACCTGTGTATCTTAGAGAGATATCATTCAAAGAATATCATTCCATACGGATTGAAATCGAAAGCCATTTAATCAAACGAAGTTGCAATAAAATGTGTACTTTTTGCTCAAAATTAAATTTAGAAAATTAGCGAATGTATGTAAGAATGTGCACTTTAAAGTTGTAGACAAACAGAGAGAAACGATTTCCTTTAGTCTTGCGGTCACCAATGAATGAACGTAAACATTTTCAAACTTTTAATTGCCACACTAAAAACGAAACAAAACATGTATGGATGGATGGATGGATGGATGGATGGATGGATACAACGTGTGAAACTGTTGGAGATTAAGAGCGACTATCTGGCTGCAAGAGACTGACAGACTGAGAGACCGAAAGACTGGACAGAATGGGGGCTGGCTATGATGGATAAAGAAGGCAGACTGATGCTGATGACGACGCGCCTAAAACAAACAAATAAATGCCAAGTAAATGGCCAACAGCGTCGCTGGCGGCACGCTTTGCCTGGTCTTAATTAAATCAAGGGAAAAAAAAACAATAAAAACTGCATACATACATACATACATATATACATCGGTGCGGGATCGGGATCGGAATTGGTATCGAGTCTGCCAGAGATTTTATTACACACTGTGCGCCATGCAATAATTCAAAAAATACTTTGCAGTATATCATTATAATCAAAATGTTTTACAACGATGTCTACCACCCAGCGTGTGCAACGTTTACGCTTATGGGGTATCCGGCAACACAACCAGGACTTATGATTCCCCATTCAAAATGTTTAGATGCACAAATAAACAGTCGTAAAAATTCCCCTGCTACGACGAGCTCGTGGCATTTCCATTTCAATTGTAAACATCTATAAACTTAGTGTGCCAATATTTTTCAATGCGAGAGCTATCTATAAATGTACATCAGAAAGGAAATAAATTCTGACATTGGTTGGCTTCAAAAGTATAAATGATTACTTATTATTTATTTAGTTTGATTAGTTTTTTAAGTTAATATGTTTACTAACCACAAAAACAGTATGATTTTATACTTAATTTCCTAGTTTTTTGTATTTCTTAAAGTACTAAACAAACATCTTAGACTCCTCACTTTTAAATTTTACAGCAATTGTTTTGCTTTTTAATATTAAAGCGCTGTAGATTATTCATAAAAAACTAAAACTCTTTGCCCGCGCTGTCCAGGAAAACATGTAATACATTCACTTCCGCTTGTTATATTTATTTTGTAGCCGTGCAAAGTATAACTCCTTCACTGTCATCTTCTAACTATCTAAGTATGCAGCACTATGGCAATGTTTGTTCTTAAGTCAAGCAGAATTCTGCTGACAAGATATATAGAAAATTACTGCGTGTCTATATTTCATGATTATGTCAGTTGCTTGTGTTTAAGCCCCCGCGTGGGGTCTTCGTGGCTGGAGGGCAGGGGAGCTCGCAAATGAAATTGCGTGCGCACGCGTACAGCGCCAAAACGAATTAAGCTTGATGCACTGACCACTGATAATTCAATTTTTGGTTATTTTGTGTACAGATGACAGAGGAGCAGAACTGCTGCTGCTGCTGCTGCTGCTCCTCGTATCCATTCAATTTGTACAACTGTTACACACGCACAACATATCAACAACAATTTGGCAGTTCGATTTGCGACTGCATGAGAAATCTGCGCGTGACACGCACAAGAAACGTTTTCGAATTGTGTTTGTGCCAAAGTGTTGTAATTGATGTTGTTGTTGTTTCAGTTGTTGCTTGCTTGAAATTCCTGCATATCATCTCAGTAATCTCAGCTTCTGTTAGCAGGCAATCTATTGAAAAAGTGAATGAGTTAAATCAAACAAATATTGTATAAATTTTAGATAATGTATGCGAAAATTTACCAAAAGGGGTTGCCTCATCCGCATCCTAACCTACCCTCCAAACTTCTGCTATATCTGTTATCAGCTGTCAAATTTGCCAAATCACGATGACGTATCACTAAACCGCGTTTGACATTCCTTTTTTTTTTAGCACAGCAAAGGGTTGCATTTTAATGTCTTAGGGTTATTCCAAACACGAATTACGAGTGCTCATTGCGTCTGCCCAAATAGATAAAAATATGAAGCCAAAGGCAAAGCAAAACAAAGTTTCAGTATTAAAGATTGTGTCTGATAAATTTCTGATATGATTATATATTCATGAAATAGGAAAGCGTATATATTAAAATTTAAAATACTTAAAAATCTCATTTGAACTTTAATTTGCTAATACAGACTATGAGCTGCCATTTACTATATAACAGGAATATATTTATAAAACTCTGTTTCTCGAATATTTATAAAAGATATTTTGGCATTATAGTTTGAATGATAATAATTATATATCGCATCAGCTGTCAGCCACTTATAACAGATATACTTTAATATATGCTTAAAATTCTAATTTTTTATATATTTTCAATATTTATGAAATATTTATTAAATATAATAAACATATATCATATTTATATATATTCATGCAAAAAAATAAACTTAATTCTCATAAATACAGGATAGAGTGAAATGAAATAAAATTAAAAATTCTCTCGGCTTAAGTGTGGCATACTTTCAATTTAAATTGAAGCCCATTATGCCACCCCAGGGAAGAAGCCAAACCAAACCGACCAAACCAATCCAATCCAAGCCAAGTCCATCCATCATGTAGTGCATATCCTGGCAAATAGTGTTGTCATCGATCAGCTCACATGTACAGCTGTCCATGCGCCCGTTTCTATGCAACACGTTTTGCGCATGGCGCTGACAAATTAAAATGCACAAACAATGAAAAACTCAACCAAAAAATCGACTTACACAATACAGTTGCCGAAAACTGATGACGAATGTTTTACGAATTAAGATGGATCACTTGGCATGACATCCACAAAAAAAAGAAAAGAAAAAACGAAAAATTGAATCAATAATAAAAAAGGATACAGAGCGGCAACCAAATGAATGGCAAAAGAATAAATTGAAGCCAAGTTGAGTTAGCCGCGTTGTAAGAAATTGAATAAAAAAAAAAAACATCTTCGACGACTGTGCCATTTGATAGAGTCACTGAAAGCAGCAGCAGCATGACGAAACACTTTTGCTGCCAATCGACTGGGTCATGTCAGTCAGACACAATTTCTAAGAGCAGCCATATCGGACATATCGGGCCGGCTGGAAAAGAGTTTGATTTCAAATTGAATTTAAGTAAATGACGTAAGAAACAATAAAATGTAGCGAGGCCTATATACAAAATCTTCGTTTCCTATTGTGATAGACTTTAATGGCTTAATGTTTAATATCGCTGGCGCTAAATCATCGAGTCATGGCGCCGCAAGACGTTTATGTCGATGTAGGACTTCGCACAAATGCATGGCATGAGCAGACAATCATTTACAATGCTTAAATTTTTAATAAATATACGTAGCTTGCAAGGAAAATGTCTAGAATGAGGGTTCACTGTGCATAAGAACCACACAACACAAGCCCTTACCCCTACCCATATATCCCCTACCCCTACCCCTACCCTCACACTCACCCGTTGCCTTCAACCGAGTTTCTTTTTTAATCAGAACAGGAATCTGATACTTGTACAAAAGGCTTTTCTTTGTAAACATCCACACATCCTGAACTTTCCGAAGCAGCAAAAGCTACAATAACAACTATGACAAGCATACAAGCATACATCGCATACAAAAGCGGCGAGAGAGTAAGAGGTAAGGTCGTTTATTGTATGGATTTTGCGCATATTTACACATATGAAAAACATGTTAACCAGAAAATTAATTATAAAATTTTCAAAAACCTTAACAATGTCTACAATATGGCGTTTATTTTACTCAAACAAGCACTAACTAACTGCTAGCTGGTGTCTGAACCTCAGTGTGAGTGGGCGTGGCTAGAGGTTTATATATGAATGCCTTGGCAACTATTATACAGTGACATCGATTTATAATATCTTTAATATGTAGAATAAGTTTTTACATGTTGTACATGTAAATAAAAAATACTGTTTAAATTTGAAATAAAATAGATAGTTTTCAGTTCGAGATTGTAAAATGAAATATTGAACTTAAATTTGTATAATTTGTATAATTGTCTATTGTCTATTCAGTCAGAATATGTATTTTAAAGCTAATTATGAAACCTCTATTCTCTAATAGTGAACAACAACATGATTTAGTCATTTATTATTCATTATTTCAAATAAATGATAATGAAATATAACATTCCATATTACTAAGATTCCATTGGTTAGTTAGCCATATCACCCTGTATAAATGCATGCACAGAGTTCACTCTTAGACAATTTTCCCATGTACAATTATATTATACATATATATATATATATATATATATATATATATATATATATATATATATATATATATATATATATATATATATATATATATATATGTATGTATAAATGTTTCTGTATGCAGACATTGTTGAAGGTACAATGCCATAGCAAGTTACATAAATTGGAGCGACTACAAAAGCACACGGCAGATCAACTAGTAAGTAGTACCGTAATAGTGGCGAACTAGCAAATATCCTGTAAGCTGTCATTTCGAAATATTAAATACCATCTATTGCTTTCACACACAAACGCAATGCAGTCTTAGCCTATTTGAAATGATTTATTGAATAGATTGCCAGCATATGTACATTTACACGCATTAATATTTGTTAGATATAAGATCTTTTCTATTCTTTTTAAATTGTTTCTCTTATCAATTTAAATATAATTCAATTTTTGTCTGTTATCCACAATAATGTCTTACAACTGACAAACTGTTACCCTTCCACATTTATCGATTTTCGAGAGTAATTCTTAACAAATTTTAATTATAAAGCCGAAAATACAGTCCAACATTTGCCAAATGCGACCCACCTTTCAGTTTTGTGTACACAGGGTATAAGTATAATTTAAACGTGCCACAAGAAATTGAAAATTTCTTTTCTCTTTGCTCCGAAGGTGCCATACCCACATTTTAGAGGCTTACCGCGACGAGGAAAGGTAGTAAAATTAAACATGGCATCTATATATCTAAAGAAGCAGGCAAAAGGCGCATACAAAAAAAAAAAAATAGAAAAAAAGATGCTTCGCTTAAAAAGTATATCATCTGGAAACGACTGAAAGGTAAATGAGTTAGTCACCGAAGGAAATTCGGATATATTCGAGTATTTTTATCGTAGTCAGCGCCATTTCGAC
This sequence comes from Drosophila anceps, assembly GCA_035045945.1. Classification (NCBI taxonomy): domain Eukaryota; kingdom Metazoa; phylum Arthropoda; class Insecta; order Diptera; family Drosophilidae; genus Drosophila; species Drosophila anceps. The sequence continues at coordinate 15,234,781 of JAWNON010000190.1, read as the reverse complement.
GTTAAGTAACTGTTGCCAATAGCTGCTGCAGCTGTTGTCACCTGTGTCCAGACAAAAAGTGTAAATCACAGAATCTGCTCAAAAAAATGCGAAAAAAATTTACATAATGTGTGGTCTGGTCACATAACGGTAATATATTATAAGACCAAAGGCAAAGTGCAGACAGAGTAAAAATATATACGTTTTGCGGGCATGAACAGCCCGCAGACACCAGAGAAGGCTGCACCGAACAAAAGATAATGCTTATAAATAACGGATCAAATTGCATTCACACACAATTTATGATTATTTTTCAGAAAATTATGATAATCAGTGGTTACTCTATAAGAAAACTTCCTATCCCAGTTAGGAATGAAAAAAACACAACAATATGCAAAAAGCGTGCAAGAAATAAAAAGAAAAAGAAAACAAAAGGCAAGAGAGTCCTTCAGTTGGTTGGCTGGCTGGCTGGTGGCGCATTTCTCAAAATAAAAGTATCGAATTAGCAATATAATATCAGATGTCCTGCACAGACTGAACAGGGGGGGAACAGACGGACTACTGCTGGCTGAGTACAGTTCCATTTCCACTTGAATTGCCAGCCGGCATGCTGCTGGTGCTCAGTCGCCAACTCCAACTTAAACACGGCTGTTTGCGTCATGTTATGCGCAGATTGTTGTCATTACCCAGGGTTACGTCAGCTGCCAAGGACTAGTCCCGATAATACAGCGAAATCAAACCGCAATTCCGCTCCAGCCGACATATGTAAGCCTAATTCCAAACTCAATTGCATGGCATGTTGCAGCCACATTTATAAGTACTTAGTTCCTTTTTTACCCATTCACAAGAGGCAAACCGCATCAGAGAACTTGTTCGCCTGAGTGCATTAGAATCGCTTTCGCTTGAACCGGGTCGTAGCGCCTGGGCTCTTGGCGATTTATGAAATAATGCACATGAAATATGTTTTTTATACTTCTTTGTTTCTTTCTTGTTCCTTTACGAGTACATTCGCCAAGGGAACGTGAACAAAAGGTGAGGTTGCACATTGTAAGCGGATTTTTTTGCGACTACGGGCTATTTCATCAAATGTCTTTGGAGCAGACAAAAAAAGTAACAGCACCTGTCGGATTAATGTACATGGCTAAAATCTTCTTTTCCAGCCATTTGTCTATTCACCTGCATTCATATATAGATATGTGTGTCAACAGATCTGATCTTTAGCAGAAACTCAGAATCAAATATAAATAAAGTTTCAATTCATATTTGATCGCCGGATACTACAAAGTGCCTTCAATATATAGTCTAACGAAAAGACCATTATTGATTCTTTCAGCTTAAAACAAACTCACTTAAATGTAGTTAGTTCAGCTCGTGATCCATTTATCATATTTAGTATAAAATGCACTTCTTGTTGACAAGCGACTGTCACCACCAACAACCGACACCAAGCATTCCCCCATTCTTAGTTTGCCTGCACTTTCCACACAACTAAGTCGCAAATTTGTCCATACTAAACTGAAGGTAAAACAAGTATGGACGTTGCAGTCGGCCGCAGTCGACTGCATAATACACGTTCACGATCAGAATTTGCCATGGACTATACCAATTGCGATCCAACTGAACTTGATTTTGGTGAGCCTGGCTCTAGAGCTGCCCAAGATATAATTGTTTTCTTGATTTGTCACACCCCCAAGAGGCGTATTTATATATATATTAAGTGAGTATTTAGAGAGTCAATCGAAGCGTAAGCTATATGTTAGTTAAGCCACTTCATCAATGTGGACCCCACAAGATATTCCCAATTCAAATTATGTCAGACAGCAAGACAGACATTGGACAGAACCAAGCAACTCTTTTCAATTTCTGAACGAGCATAAGAACAACAAGCTAAGCAAGAAAACGTCATCGGCCCAGACACGTAAACATTGGCCCAAAAGGCCTTTTTTCTGGACTCCGCTTATAAATCAGTTGCGCGTCTTTTAATAAATTGTAATTGAGTCGCGCTTCACCATTCGCGCAGTTCATAGATAGTTTTTTGTTGTTGTTGTAGTTGCTGTTGTTGTTGTAGTTGTTGCTGATTCTTGGTGGGTTAAAGCGGCACGGCGATAGGCCAGCGCGATTGCGATTGCGATCGCGTGTGGGAATGCAGACGAGGTGATGTCGATCCTTATGGCTTGGCGACGACCCTAAATAAACCTCTTTTTTCGCTGTTGTTTTTGTTTTAGTAGTTATAGTATATATGTTATATATACTATATATATATACATACATATACGTACATGAGATGCTTGCCGGCTGTCGCCACTTATGACGCTCGAGTATCTATCCTCCTCTTACAACTCTCGTTCATGGCATGCTTGAAAATCAAGTAATGAAAAATGTTCTGTGTGCAATTTTTCTTTTCATTTGTTTCGTGCTTCTCCGCCACCACCACCACCTCTTCCTCCGCTCGCTTTTGTTGTTGTTTGTGTGTTGAGCAGCAATAAAACTCATTGAACACGAGTTGCTTTTGAGAAACATGAACAATTAATGCAACATATGTTTGCCAGGGACCTTACCAAATCGTCCTACAAGCAAGCAACTAAGCCGGCTGTAGCCGACTGCACAATGCTGCACTTGGGGTTTCTTTATCGATTGAATCAATATTTATGATTGCTTCATAGCTGTAGAGTTGGGAACTTAAACTGGCGACTAGCTATTTATGCAATTCGTGAAGAGCGGCTGTGGTGATGATCGCAATCTTTTCTTGGTTTAGCCAAAACATCAATCCTGTAAAGCTTGCTTGTGCACTTTGAAAATTCATAGCTTAGAACTGTGGAAGATAGATTTATGTTTTGATTTCCGTAAGGTTATAAATTTAAGGTCAAATATGCTTTGAAAGATATTCCAATTTACGAATCTTCTAATAATGTTTAACCTTTCGGAAATCCAATATACCTTTATATCTAATGAAACGATGTATAAGAATTCACGTTCTTCGATCCTTTTTTGTACTCAAACAAATCGAATTAGTTGGCAACGCAACGCAGCACTGTTTGGCAATTGATGCACAACACGCGAACTGGAAGCAGAATTCGCTAAAACTTCAATTCAATGATGCTTTTATACTCTACCCAATGAAATTAGTTAATACTTTTATGCAATTTCAATTGCATTTATAATATTTTTCATACGGACAAACAAACGTCTAAAAATTACAATAAAATATAGTTTTATAAGTTGCCAAATTAACACATATTATTTGCTAAAAGTTTCGAGTTTTCTGAATGCATCGAATTGCACTAAAATTCGTTCAGCTCCCAATGCTCAGTATACACAATTTATTTCCTAACGATGCTGCAGCGACACGCCTCTAGTACAAATGAAAAAGAAAAGAAAATAGTCTTGGACAATCGCTATGAATCGGTCGATTGAATGCACTGATATAATTTATCCACAGTGCAATAGGAGTGTACAAAGTACACAAATACAAAATTCAATCGAAGATACATTAAATAAATTTGTTCTTTTAATTGTTACCAAGCAATTACAGATGGCTTTCATAATTGGTTTTATTTGTTTTTCTTACCACTACGCTCTTAGCGTGTAGGCGCAATAAACGAAGCTGGTTTAGTGTGGAAACATTTTATGCCAGGGGTCAGGTCAGTAGGTATGTATGGCCAGACGAGTGATTAAGTCAGATATTGAGGGCAGACATGGCAGTTTATCAACCATCGACCAACCGCTGATGATGTAAAATAATAAACTAGCTAAAAACTATGAAGCTATTAGCTACTTAATTAATAATTCCAGCAGCCATGTACATGTGCTATGAGAGAATTATACTAAAATCAATTGTTAAGCTATACTATCATAACTCTCAGCCAAACCGCTCGACAACAATCACAGAGTGCGGCAAAGTTAAGGCGAGAGAAAAAGCATTAAAAAAAATATATTTATAACACAAAATATGATTGGTAAAATATTTGAGGGACTGACAAACGGAGAAGGAACCCACAATTAGCTAAACGTTGAACGTAGCCCAAAAGAAATTAACGAGAATCAAGAGACCTGTCCAGCTGCCTGCCTGCCGCCTGGCTGCCTGCCTGCCTACCAAATGCCGCGACATATGCTCCAACTATCACACTGTCCCCATGCATAAGCTCAAGACCAATAATCAAAAACATTCCATTTAATTTGGATTCAGCATGGTGATCGACACGATATGTTCGGGCCAAGACCGTGGCAAATCAAAGAGTCCAAATCTAAACCAATAATAAAGTTAAATCGATAATTGAGGTCAAGCGAGCGAAAGGCATTTTTGGGGCTGATAATATTTTGTGTATCAGGCTATTTGGCAAGCATACGTGATCGTTTAACTGTAAATTAAATATAATTTACCAATAAGTATAATTACAATACGTAGTTTTGTTTTATTTTTATTTTTCATTTTTATTTTTTTTTTTTTTTTTGTTACCTTTCCTGCTTTTTTGATTTCTTTTTTTTTTATGAATGTGCAAATCTTGTATTCAGTGAAGCTTCAGCTGATGATCCCTTAAGCCACGCCAGACGCATAAATCATCAAGCAAAACATTTTTGGATCGATAACTGTTCAAGTCTGATCCTCTAACCGTGAGATCGTTTACCGATTTATTTCGTCTGTATAAACGTGCGCCACGCATTTAATGTTGGTTTATCTTCGAGCCTTAGCTGATTGATCACGCTCTCTTTTTATGAGTCTGAATTTCATTAAACTCTGCATAGAAACAAAAAAATAGTCTGAGCTCTAGCAAAAGCTCTTCAAGTATAGCCATATTTATGATGAATTGTGTTCCTGGGTTAGTTATTTAAATACTATATCTAGAAAATATGTTATTATCAAGAGTACCTTGCTTAAATATATTCTTCTCATAAATATATTTGAAGCACAACTTTACTAAACTTTCAAGATCCACACCTCATATTTTCCATTTACAGGTCAATTTATATGGATACTTATGAAGCGAAATCCTAACAAGTCTCTTTTCTAAAACCGCCCGAATACCCAATGTAGTTGTAAGTATCCTGCAATTCTCAAATAGCAAACAAATGATTTAACTTATCTTTAAAGTTTTCATGAATATATTGATTTCGTTCTTCATAAGCTTTAATACTAGCCAGTAGTAGCTGATAATAGATCTTCATTGATTCAGTAATAGTCAACTTACATGAAAATTGCATAGGTAATAAAAAATTTAATTAAAATTGTTAGCCCGCTCCGAAGGGCGTTCCGAGTATTAAGATAAACAATCCATCTTATTGCTTGGGTTGTTAATAGATCAAGTACAAGTGCTTGCCTTTGGGATTTACAAGTCGACTTCCTGTATTTTGTATGTTTGGCATTGTAATCAATAAAGCAAATTGTATAAGATTTTATATGTGTGATTTGTTACTGCAGCCACATATTTTGACACTTGAAAAATGGTTTTTTTTTGCTAAATGTTCATTTGATATTGAGTAAAAAGTAATGAGACTAAACATTTATGTGTGTGTTGAAAAATATTTGCAGAGATATGTTCGTATGTCATTTATTAAAAAAAGAACAATTGCCATTTGGCAACTATGAATGATATAAATGATATTTCATATTTGAATTTGATTGATAATGTTTTATGAATTAACAAAAACAAAAGTGTGACAGGCAATTACCTTTTTTAACCACAACATCGAGTTGGTGCTTAAGCCAAGATATTTTACAGGCTTACATACCCCAAAGTTAACAAAAGTTTTACTAAATAACTAAATCGTATAATTCAGCAAGTAATATGTTCCCGAAATGTAACAAATCAAAAGAGGTGACAGTTGACAGCAATGATAAGATGGCAGGTCATTTAAATTGGCTTTGACTTTCACTCCAGTAGATCATACATATACTTATTCCAGCATTAGATAATAATAAGAGAAATTTAAACACGGCTTGTAGCACTAAAGAAAATATATTTTCTTTGTCAATCAAATAGCACAATATCTTCCAGTTGTGTGCTAGAACAAGACAAGAACAAGAACAAGCCACCAAAATTTAAAAACATGTCACTGAGTATCCTTTAAAGACGCACAATAAAATATCTTGCCACGCCCATTGAAACTGTTGCGAATAAAAAGGAACAAGATTTGCTCAATGTAAGTAATTTTTACATCACGAACGAACGAATCTTATAAAGTCCTAAGGCTACAGCATACACACACAAACCTGTGATTCCAAAACCAATTTAAATTCTAGGCCAATCTTTAAAAACTATTCATAATAACCAGTCAAGTAATTAATTTGCCCAAAATCCAAACGAAACACATTTTTTTGAAATACTTTTGCAATAATAATTTATTATGTATTACTTTAAACTTCACTTTTCTGTTAGAGTTACTATTCTCTTGTTGCTGGTTTTTGTATGTTTGCAATTGTTGTCTGTATTATTTTAATGGTATTATTGTAATATTTTGTATATTTATGTTATGCAGCGAGCAGCGAGAAATGTTGCACAATAAGTTTTAACACTATTGTTTCAATGTATTTATTATGTTTTAAATTTTATGTTTAGTGACTATTGTGACTATTGTTAATGTAATGTTTATATTTTTTTAGTATATATATAATAGCATATGAAGCGTTAAAATATATATATGTTTATATATATATATTTAATGTCGAGTTTATAACACATTTTTCAATTGGGACTGTATTTATTTCTAATAATCTTTATTTTTGCCCAACTCTTGCATTTACTATAAATACATTTATGTATATATATATATTTATATTTATGTTATTTTAATATTAAATTGTGTGTACGATTTAATGGGTAAGCATGTGAAATACTTGTAGTGTTTAGTTTATAAAATTAGTATAGATTAATGCGCTTCTAAGCTAATAAATAAATTAAAAACATCGTAACATTAAGTCCCCCCCCCCTGCAGCAGCTAAGTGACGCCAATACCAATAATTTAATACCTATTTTTAAAACACTATAAAGCGCTTTATAAAATTTTTTCCAAATTGAATACGTACATAAATAGTTACATGTAATAAATTAAATATTATATTATATGATCAAAGTGTGTGTTCGCCAACTACTAGTCGAAGCCAAGAATGGGCAGCCCAGCACTAATATTAAAAAGCCTTTACATGCCTATGTACAAAATGCTAGTTATGCTATCCATATGCCTAAAGCGTTCTCTATGCTTTATATGTTGGTGTCGCAAGTATTTTATTTAATTTAATTTAATTTTATATTTTTTTTTCTTCTTCATCTTTTTTAGCTATGCAAAAATATGTACAAAATAGCGGGTTTTTTTCTAGCATTTGTGACGCCTTGCTTTTAATATTTCGAACTTCTTTCAATTGTTTTAAAACATATACTATACTCTATAAATAGTTATATACATAAGATTGCTGTATTAACTGTTGGAGTTCTGCATTTTTGGTCCGGTCACATGTTGTCACCTGGATTGCACTGTGAGATCAAATATCCGTGTTGCATTGGGCAACAGCTGACCGCATTGGAGCTTAGTTAGCGCTCCCAAAGAGCACCGAGTTCTTATAATATGCCGTTGGTCTCTCCGACAATGGACTCTTGACATCGCGCTCAGCGTTCGCAGCGCGTGTCTTGCGCTCCATTTCTAGCTCTTGTGCAAGGGATTCTTTAAAAATATAATGAAATAAGCAATAAAGAGGGATTTGTGAATATAAATATTAGGCCGATTGACGTAGCTATAAACTAACATGAAGAGTAAAGTTATATTTCTTGCAACTTAGTGAAAAACCTAGAGGCTTACTTATCTTCCTTATTTTAGAGAAATATTGTTAATAATTTTAATAATAATTTATCCTAATTCGATATATTTATTAAGTAGTAACAATTATACGAGCATTTTAATTTTCAGACATGTATTCAAACTTCCTCTCAGATTACGAAAATTTTTTACTTGTAATATTTTGCATCTAAAATCAACAAATAATATATTTAGTTTTATTTCAACTTACCCGAATAGTTTTGCCAGAAGGCGCCAGTGGCCATCAGATCGATGCCTGGATAGCTCCAAGTAGCCTTGCCGTTGCCTGTGGCAGCTGTAGCGGCAGCAACAGCAGCGGCTGCTGCCAAACTGCCCTCAGCAGCAACAGCAGCAGCGGCAGCAGTAACTGAGGCAGCAATGGGTGGTGGTTGGTCCTCGCGATCACGACTCGAGCAGCGCGGTTCATTATCGCGCGTGGCGCTGCTGCACTGTTGGCGCTCCATGGAGCCTTCATGGTCGGAGTGCGGTTCGCGTTTAAAGTGTGTGGGTGGATCCGAATGTGCGGCGGATGCCGCTTGCACCGTTTGACTGGTCACATCACATGAGGAGCTTAGGGACTTCTCAGACTTATCACTGCCGCCTCGACTGCCGCAGTCAGTATCTATGGATTTAAAAACAAAACAGAGGGCGCTGTGTTGGTTATCAAAGCGTTGGGCGCAGGAAGGATCGAGAGAGCCGAAAGCGAAAGGCGTTGGGGATAGATGGGATACGTTTTGTTAGCCATGCTTCTGTGGTCTGTGTGGCCTTCTGCTCTTTTGCCTTTTTAGCACTTACCTTTTGGCGCCTCAACACCTTCACTGCCAATATTACTGCATTTGCCGTCAGCTGTGCCACTGCCAGCGCACAGCTCTGCCTCGCTGCAGGTGACGTTGTTAGCACTCGCACTTGTGTTGCCTTTACTGCTGTCGTCGCCCAGCTGCTGTTGGTATCGAATACGTATCTTGCGCTCGCGTCTAAAACGCTTCTGATAGAGCACTGTTCGATAAACAAAAATAAATATGAAATTGATTATTTTCTGTATACTTAATATTTATTATTAATTATAAATATATACATATATCATTCTGTAGCAAACTTTTTCAATCTCAACTCACTCCTTCTACTTGAAAGAACTAGTTCTAGGCACGGATAAATAAATTACAATTCTTATGTATATTATATACCAACAGTTTGAATACTTCCATTGTCATATGAACGCATATATAAGTCTATTACCACAATCGATTTATCGTCTATTATGCATCCGCCCTCAGGTGTGCTAATTCTTACCAAGCGCCAGTTAAGTCAGAGGAACTGGTACATCATCAAATTAACATTGATTAGGTTAGTCAAGCGTGGTAACAGTCATTTAAAGGGTGTAGCAAATGCCTCAGCACTCAGCACGAAGTCTACAGTTCGTTTGAGCTAAACTATTTTCGAGTCGAACTTATCGACTCGAATACCAAATTTGCAGAGATATTTTTATTTTTCTCTCTTTCTTTTGCTCTATTGCACTCAATCTTGCATTGCAATGGCCGATTTGCTGGCATGTTCGACAACCACAAGATATTTATCGGCTTGCTTTATTATTAATGGCAATTAGATGCCTGTGTGGCTGTTTTGCACAGTTGTTGGAGTAATATCAATGTAGCGTGGGGCCCACACAGGCACACACACACACAACACAATTTCTAGTGGCTTCAGCATAGCATAAATGCTGTTTTGCTCACTGAATGATTTGCTACTCGTAATTTGAAAAAGACTTGAGTTATTATGGGGTGAATTTACAACTGCAGCTCATTTGTACTCCAGTTGAATATATGAAAAAAAAAATGTATTTAATAACTGTTAGCTCTGCACTGAAGTAGAGCAGACTGACCAAAACCTTTAGCGTTTCTCTGGCAGGACTAGCTCTGAGAGTGTCTCTCGAGCTTTGGATTTTTTCCTTTTACACACTTGGGCATAGTTTTGAATTAAAAAGAAGTGGAGTAGATTTTACATGCATACATCGTACATATCTATATGGTATCCATGATTTGACTAGCTCAACTAAAAGAACAGCAGAGTTTTCTTTGAACTGTGCCCTGTTACATACATATCCGAAAAATCAATATACCCCGCTAACAAAAGCGAATGAAAGCCGACCACAATTACAGTTCAGAGTTAACAATTTTTGGACTTTAAATTTGCATTTACAAATAAGTGAAGGCTATTGCAAATGTCGGCCCCAAAATAATTTGAAAGCGCTCACATGGCATCATACAATTAGTTAGCTACAAAATTTTTGGTTGCTGAGAAATTATATGAAATGTTCATTTGGCTTTGTTATTAATTTGTATACGAGATAATTTATAATTATCAAAATGGGAACATACAAATTAATTTTATTCGCGCCCCACGCGGTTTTCAGCTTCCAAACCTTCAGATATATGCTATAGTGGAATGATATTTGATAGCCTGCCATCTTAGTAATTAACTGTTTTTGGTCTCATATTTCAAAAATTTATTACAATCGAAAAATTGTTCAGTTCACGTTGACAATGTTGACAGCTCACCCTTAAAGCTCTATTCTAACTGCAAAGCTCTCACACCCGCAGCATTTGACAACCCTTTTGGTCTTTTTGGAGTCATCATAAACATAATAACAACCAATTAAAAGATTTTTGTGTGTGCGCCAAATCAAAGTTTTTTGTCTGTAACCAAAAGCAACTCAAATTCCAAGCTGAACGACTCGAGACCCTGTGCTTGTGCCCTCCACTCCCCCTCGCCGAGTGCTGCGTCTAATGATGTGGCGTTGTCGTAGTCGACGATGGAGTTGCTACTTTTTGCCAATCGTTCGAGTGTAACTAAATAATGAAATGATATTAAATTCATTTGAATTGTGATTTCTCTTGAAAAGGTCGCCCCGGCACAGAGTCAGAGTCAGAGCCGGAGTCAGAGTCAGAGTCAGAGAACGGCAGCTTTTCGGACTTAAAACCTATTTGAGTCCGGCGAAACATGCAGAACGACCACCAGAGAGCGCCGACAGAGAAAGACGAGAAGTGCGCAAGAGTGGGCCAGTCGACATATCAGGTGTCATTGTCATTTGAGTCAGCTTACATTAAGCGCACACGATTGGAGTTGGCATAGGCACTCTTGACGCTGGAACGACTCGGTTCCTTGTGCAAAAGGGATTGGCTTGGCGCTAAGTCAAATATCACGCAGAATTCATAAAAAAAAAATTATAAATAGACAGACACAACTCATAAATGTTCATATTTAGATATGAATACCAAGTATTTGTTCTGATTGACTGACTGATTGCTGATTTGATTAGCAAGAGCTAGTTTATTGAGGATATATTTGGTTCATGAGGTGCGTTTATCCTTTATTGAAGACTTTTAAAGACTTTTAATTTTAGTAAGTTTTATTTACTTTTCTCATCATGCCCGCAATGTCAGTTAAAACAAATCACAATGTTCGTGCCATTCATTTCTAACTAATTAAATAAATTAATTGTTTGTGCATTATTGTTCTATAATCGATTAGAGAACGTGTATTTTCCAGTTCAACGATTCGATAAATGTGCAAATTACCCACACAAGTTTTGTTATGTAATGTATCATTGATTATAATTAATAGCAAACTAAAAATAGTAATAAATAATAATAATAACAACTTTAATGATTTTAAACTTACCACGTAATTTGCGCTCATCGACCAGTTGTCTTTCGAGGGAATCTTTGACCTCGCGTTCGCGTAAAACATCCATCTTAAGTTCGGCTATGGGTAAAAGTTTGTAAAGAAACGAGAAACAAGAAACGAAAGAGAAGAGTGAAAAATTATTTACGGTCACAAAGAGCACGATTTATTTAGCATATGGGAAAGACATAATTTTGTTGCTCTTCTGTAAGCTTACCTTTCTCATAGCTAAGCTGGCGTTCCTGCTGCCTGGCATTGTCTGCTGCCACCTTGAGCAGGCTTTGTATATTCCGCAGCAATGTTTCCGTAGAGCTAGCGGGCACAACGGCATGAGCATCGAGACCAAGCGGACCCAGCGCCAATCCGCCTGCCAGGGCAGCGGCTGCAGCAGTTCCATCATTTGATGACAACAAGGCCTCATTAGGCGTCAATGCTCGACCGCCGGCAGTTGAGGGTCCATTAGCTGCTACTGCTGCGGCGGCTGCTGCTGCTGCATTCGCTCCAGCGGCTGCACCATTGGCCACGGCAGCAGCAGCCGCTAGCTGCGAATAGTTGAGAGCACGCTGGTGCTGCAGTGCAGCGGCTGCAGCCACATCGGCGGTCGGAGAGCCCACCACGCTCAGATGATGTGCCTGATGGGCCTGATGATGGTGCGAAGCGGCTGCAGCATGTTGATGCAAATGAGCAGCAGCTGCGGCAGCGGCGGCAGTAGCGGCCGCCGAACCCGTGGATAGATTATCACGCTCCGTGTCACTCAAGTCTGTTAAAAGACACACAAAGCAGCGTCAGCCGCGTTAGTAGAGTCAGAGTCAGTCAGTCAGAGTTTTTACTTATCGCGGAGAAAAGCAAAGTTTACTCACCTTCATCGTCTTTGCCCAAGCAACGTTCATCGACTTCGGATTGGTTCTCATCACTGAGATTCTCTTCCTCCTCATCGTCCTCGACGCCGATTATGGGGCCGCCGCCAACGCTGCGACTGCCTTCGTCCAGGCTGCGCGACCCACGCGGCGATGCCGCTGCCGAAAGACAATCGCTGCGCTCGCTGCCCGCGTCACAATTGCTGCCGCCATGGTCCGTATTGCCGCCGGACTTGCTCAGATTGAGAACTGGACTTTGGCGCGTGGGGGAGCCTGGGGGGTACGCAAATCGAAACAACTTATCAGCACTTTCCTCAACAGCCACCGTCCATCTGTATGCCTTACAATTGCGCGAACTGAGATCTCTCGGCTTCAATTCCCGTTCATTCACAACACTGCCGCAACGATCGATTCCACCAGCGCATATAGCCTGTTGCCTTTCATCCGTGCGCTCTTCGCGCAAGCGCTCTAAGTGCTTCACTATATCTTCGTAGGCGGCACGACAATTCTCCCATATGCCCGATCGAGCCAAGGCATCCATATTGGCTGCCGACATGCCAGCATTTTGTGCAGCCGCCTTCAACATTTGACTCTCGGGACGAGCATGTAGCCCATGCGGCGGCATACCAGGTGACATGAGTGCCGCAGCGCCAGGATGATGAGCATTAATTTGCATAAAGGCCATGTGGTTTATGGGTGGAGGATTATAGCCGTTGGCCAATAGCGGCGACTTTTCCATACGATTTATATCTGCAACACAATTAACATTGAAATAGTCGAAGACTGTCAAAAGCTTTGAGTATTATTGATACAGAAAAGACTGAGGCATTGTTTGATTGCTAAGAAATGCTTGGTTGCTTATTGAATCATAAATATATATATACATTTCTCAGTAAAATATGACAATATGAGGCATTTAAGAAACATTTTTTGAGACATTTATAGTTATGTCTTACAGAGCAAACACAACTTATACTGTGTTGTTCTCATTAGATAGTCAAAGAAACTCTATTTTAATACTAGAAAAAACTTCTATATTGCCTAAAGTTTATACACCATAGCCTATCTCGCATTGAGTGGGACCTAAAACTAATAAAACAATTGTTTCCTAGAACAACTAAATGCTCGTAGATTGATTATCTTATCGAAGCTTTATCATGTAGTAGTTCGATATTGAGATAACATTGTAGTATAGCAAAAGAGAAAACGGAATGAATGAAATAAATGCAAAAGCAGCCAGATAAAGTTTAATTTTAATAACAATAAATTTATATACATATGTGCAATATACATTGATATATGGAAATACAAAATACATTTAACATATTAATATTACTTTTTTTAAATTGTCTCAAATATGATTTCACTATATTTACATAAGACTATATAATAATTGTCAATAGCTTTGGAAGCTACTGTTTCCCTATTTACTGATTTTTTTCTAAAATTTCTGAAACAGAAATTCTCTAAAAATTTCTATGTATAAACAAGATTTAAGAGCTCGCATTTGCGGATGGAAAAAATAGTTAAGATATTATATACATATTATATTATATTTTTTATTAATAAATTCCAAAAAAGAAAATATTTTAGGTTAAAAATTATATTTGTATTTAGAAAATATTAATGGATAATCGTCAAATAGTTTCAATGCTTAATAAGTTTTAAATGCATTCACAATGCAATAACAAAATGTTTGCTGCATTGGTTCGTCAGATCTAGTGGAAATAGTGCAATATCACTCAAAAATCAACGCCCCACAATTCACTCAGATATTTATTTTTTTTTTCAGCTGCTTTGTAGGGATTGAGGAATGACTTGGCTAAACAAGAACTGTGTGTATGGATTTCGAGTTCTCTGTAAAGAGGCGCCGACGGCGCATGGTTCTAAAGAAAGAGCATGAGGTCTTTTTTTGATAGATGTATCTGATATTGTGCGTTGGCTCAGACACATTAATAAAAAGGGGCGTGGCCAAAGTTGTCAGACGCTTCAGGAATTCATAGAGAGCCACAAATATGTAAAAATCAATTAATTGCGAGCGTTACTTTGGCATGGGCAAGTATCTTGAAGTACTTAAAATAATTACAATGCCTGGATACAGACATGAAACACAATTCGAGCAGCAGCAGCCGCAGCAGCAGTCATAAGTCCGAGCAATGTCTGTTTGTAACTCTTTAAATGCGATTTCCTGTACAAATCACAGAGTGGCGAGTCGAAACGTTTTCGATTTGATTGCTTGCCTTGGACAAATGGGCATTTATCTGAACTTGAAGCTGGGAACTGGCAACTGGTAACTGGCAACTGCTAAGCGTTGGGAACGTGCACAAAGTTGTAGCTAAAACCGAAACAATTGTGCATTGTGTATATGTATCCGTTCGCCAAACTTATAATCAAGGCATCCACAAATCACACAAACTTCTCTCTCTCTCTCTCTCTCTCTCTGTTTTTTCTCGGTTTTTTTTGCAACTTCCAATTGGCTGCACGAGTAGTGAAACAGTTAGCCAAAAGCCACTTGGCTGCAAATCTCAAATGATTTTATTACCATTTCAAGTGCGTTTCGGCAATTGGCAAAATCGATTTGTTCGCTGGTTGTAAATCGTGATTATGGCGGCGCCGACGGCCATAACAGATATTCAATGCGAATGAGCTGAAATTGGTCTGGGAAATGCTACGACAAACTCAACTTAAGTGCAAAATATATCTTTCTTTACTTACCACTAATATGGCCATTCTCATAGGCATAGTCGCCGTTGTCCAGTCTATGCTTCTTCAGCTGCGGATGCTGTGTCAGATGCGTGGGCGGCAGCGACAGGCCAACTGGGCCACGTTTTGGTGGTCTACCCGGTCTGGAACTGCGGAATTGCAGAGAGTTACTGTTTGGGTTGAAAGCAATGACAATTGGCTTGGTATCAGTATAGAGCAGCTGTAGCACACCAAACGAAATGGTTTTTAAACAAATGATAGCATACAACTTACTGGCACAACAAATTTTTGGGTGGCTATTTTATGCTGCTTATATAAATATGTATTCATATATAAAATATAAAAAAAAAATGTCGCTTGAGAGTTTCTAGGAGCATTTCAAATTATTTGATTTTAAGTTAAAATTTTAAATACTTTAAAATTTGAGCTGATTTTCATTTATTGCTTACTGAATAAACATTTTCAAAAAAATGTTTTAAGTTTTTAGAAGGCACAAGTAATATTTTCATGTCATTTTTAAAAAATTTGTCATGTTAAAAACTCACAAATGTACATCGAAAACACTTTTGAGCCACTTTTAATTGGTAATGTCTCCAAAGAAGGTGAAGTGACATAGCTTATACAGTTTCTAATTCAAATTTCAAACTTTCTCTCCTCAAAGCACTAAACTGCGATGGCTGATTACAAAATGCCAACAAATTCTTTTACTCTTACATAACTATTAACTATTATATTTCTTAAGCTAATTCTTGAAAACTTAACTATGAACACAAAAATATATATATTCTGGAATAATTTTCATTAGAAACTGTTACTATTTGTTTAAAAAATATTTGAGTAAGCCTTAAGCAAATACTTGACGTATGTATATACGATTAGTTAGCAAAGGCACAAACAAGTTTGCACAGCAGTCAGAGCGCAGCTATGTATGATAAACAAGTTATTCAGATAAATATTAACAAACATTAGCTGCGTCTGCCGCAAATACTCAGAAACTAAATGCAAATAGAGAGACTCCAGTATATCTCAACTATCTCCAGTAGCCGCAGTCAACAACAATTAACAATTACCTAAATTAAAAAAAAAAAATAAAAAAAAGAATGTAAAAAAAATTGTGCCTACCAGTTGTTTACCTGGGGCAAACAGCAAAAGGCAAATAAACTCTGGTAGCAATGTGGGCACAGATTGAACAATTTATAATTGTGCGTGGGTCCAGAAGAAGCGACTGCGACTGCGACTGCTGCTGCTGCTGCCCTGATAGAGTTGCACTCCATAAAGCAATTGCAAATATTTACAGTTATTTCAACAATAAATATCAATATTTGAATGTAAGCGCCGACTCGGAAGATTTAATTGTGCCTATGACACAGAGACACACACATTGTAGACATGGCCTTGCGGGTCATGTAAAGAGAGCCAGCGCCAATGCACTTACTAGAATCGTTGCTAAAGAATAAAAAAGAAACCATAGCGAAAGTGTTTTTTTTTTTGTTTTTTTTTTATTTTTTTGGGTTGCTCTATGACGTGCAAAAGAAGCGTCAGTCAAGTTAATGAATTTATTAAAACTAAAGAAATGGAGACAGCTCGAGCAAACAACATCTGCTAGCAACACTCTTTTCATTCTTTTCTTTTTTCTTTTTGATTGCTGTAAACAGGGCCACCGATAAGCAGGCAGGCATCCATCCCGATGCTAACTTCCGTTGAAACATGTCTTGGGAGTAGCTCTGTCTCTCAAGTTTTGATTGAGCTAGTCAGAAATTGGTTTACTTGGAATATGGCATTAGTATGCCTAAATGGATAAGATTTTAAGATTTACATCTTGAAAATATTCTTTTTAGTAAATTGACATTTCAATTATTTACAAAATTTTTACTTTTTATGTTAGAAATTTAAAATAAATATAAAAAAAAATATATAAAATATAATAATGTATAAGTTGTTGACATTAGTTTATTATAAACTAGCAAAAATGGATTTTTTTTTCAATTTTTAAATGCGGTATGGACGTGGCCGCCATATTTTATAGACATATCGTAAAAACACATGAATATGTATCTTTTTTGATTTGACTTTTGATAAAGTGACGCCATCTACAACTGAGCAAAGCAAAAATAAAAACCTATGCAATATTAATGATAAAATAATCTATATCTGACAAATATTTAAAATACATTTGGAAACATATAAATATTAATAATAAAAATTGTATTTTCAATGAATAGTTTTTGAAAGTCCATTCCCCTAATATATTTAGCCAACTCAAACGACAAATATTAACCTTTAAATGTGCCTGCTCGAGTAAAACAACATTGACTAAATCTGCTCTTAATATCAATCAGAATATATATATATGTATACTTAATCCACTGTTAGTTTGAGCTTCAGATCAAACATTCTTGTTTTTGATCATGCACTTGACTTGAGAATTTAGCCCAAAATTGAGCAGCAGCGACTGGCATCAAATGAAATGTGATAAAACAAAAACAAAAAAAAAACAACAACAAACGTCTAGTCAGGAAGAAAACATGAAAAGGAAGAGGAAAAAGCATGCAAACTGGTTCGCAGTTGCTGCTTATACATACGATATAACAATTTGCTCTGAGGAGGGCATTTAGCTGGCGGAGAGCGAACCAGTTTGCAGCTGTGTTTCGCCAAGTGCATTTCAATAATCAAGGGATAGCCGATCTGTTAAACATTGAATTGTGATCGAGTCCTGTGCACAAAGTGTTGCAAGCAACACAAACAAAAATAAAAAAAAATAAGTATTGGCGAGTTATTCGCATAAATGCAATTGCGATTGCAATTGCCTAAACTGTTGGGCGTCGCCCAAACATTTGTCAGAGCTTTCACGGGGAGAACTCGAGTACGAACTGGGACTGGGACTGAGACTGGGAGTCGAACATGTAGCCAGACATCAGAGATATCATACAAGTTGTGCTTAACCCACTGCCTGGGGCCAAGTTGTTGTCGTTGTTTCGTATTGGTAAATCAATTAAATTTATTGCGACGTTGCCACCTCACATTCACAAGCATTTGATTGCAGTTCAAATCGCAAACTGCAATGCAGTTAATTGCCAGTGAAATTTCCATATTTCAATTATGCGCTGCTAACTGTGGCTTTAATTGAATCTACGAAAGCAACAAATTGATTCTTACGACTCGATTCACACAGTTATTCGACCTGCACAATTTCTCAGAAGAAGCCTCCAAGTCGTTTGAAGTTGACTTCAATTTCTTTGCCGATTGATAAACCAAAGTCAGCAAGAGTTTCCATGAAACGCCTTACGCAACTATCGAGCTTAGTTTCAATGCTAGGAACTCATTGTAAAAGCAACATGCAAACGTACAAATGACACGACATTCACATCGTTTTACGCCCTTCAAGAATGCATAGAGAATGTATGTATATATATATATATATATATATATATATAGGGGGAGATACACAATACTAATTGTGGGCTTAAGTTCAGTGAGTTGTGGAGAACACAAAAGTGGCGAGCAAACAAATTGTACTAGCTCTGGCCCATTGACAAATACACTTTGAATAGACCAGCTAGAAATGCAGCTATGAGTAGGCAAACCACATTTTTGTTTACAGTTAAAAAAGATATTTTAATAATATTTATCTTTTGTTAAATAATTTGCCGTCAATTTAAGAGAAGTGTCTAAGCCTCTCCATAAACTGCTGCCACTCAGAATTGGCCGTATTTTTTTTCTAGACCTCCCATATATATATATATATATTTTTTTTTTAAATAATACTCGCAGTAGTCAGCTCTAATTAAGGATTTTGGCTAGCAATTTCTTAGGCTGGCATACAATTTGTTGTTTTTTTTCTCTCTCTTTTTTTTCTAGTGCGCCTCTTACAGTCCAGCGAGTATGGCAAGTCGCTTCAGGCAAGTCGCTTTTCTTGTTTCTGTTGATAATTTTTGTTGACTTCAATTTTCAATTGGCGTGCTAATAACTCATTTAGTTCGCATACTGAATTACAAAGCATGCTACATCGTCGTCGTCGTCGTCGTCGTTGTCGGGTGTCGTGTTTTCTTACAAACTGCTTAGCTCGCAGCTACACAGACATTCACTGCAACTGCAACGTCCTCTACCACAGATATACACTACATATATATATATATATATATATATATATATATATATATATATATATATATATATATATATATATATATATATATATATATATATATATAAGTTGCGAATGATGCTAGGAGAATATTAGCAGCATTTTCCCTTTTTTTTTGTATTTTTGTAATTATTTATTATAAAAATAAATTGATCTATTGTTGCTTCATTTATATTAACAACAATGTTGCTTTTGTTTTTTCTTTCCTACTTTTGTTACACTCAATTAAGTCGCATTTGAGAAATGCAAATTGGAATCATCAAACAACCGTAGATTGAAGCTCACATCTATCTAACAGAAACGAGGCAACGGGAAATTTATGTTTTTCAAAAATTTAATTTAATAAAGAAAATTGTATTTAAGTAGTTAAAGTCTGCAAGCATTTGAAATGCCTAAGAATTGCTTACATTTATGTGTAAATATATCAAATAATAATAAGCAAAAGCTGAAGAATTGAAAACCTTTAATTCATTTCAGAAATACTCCAAATTTCGCGGCTTCATATTTTTTTTTTTTGAGCAGACTTCAAATTGATCAAATACTCAAGCAATCCTTTCCCAATCTAAAATATTTTCATTTTTTTAATTTAATTTTAATGCATTTTGAAATACAGATTTTGAATTTTTAAAAAACTCTAATTGATTAAGCAAATAAACAATTAATGATATATTGACCAGTAGCAGACGATTTTTGTTAAATAGGTAAATTTAGTATTAGCAAAATATTTTCATTCAGTTGTCACGCGCTCACATATACTATAGCTATATATTTTCCCTACTGCTTTCATTTACATACGCAGTCAGACTATTAGGCACGCCAAGCGAAATCGAATTGAGTCAAAAGGAGTGTCTCTACCAACTCAGGTATAGCAGCGTTGAGCCACAAGCGAAACGTTGCCCCACCTCAAACAGCAAAAAGTGACTTTGTGGATGCCGCGCGACTCTAAACGACGCTTTGGTCAATGCGACGGGCCAAAGAGACAGCCAAGCGTCAGATGTGATCAAATTCAATTTGCCAGGGAATTTGGCAAATCAATCGATTGAAAGAACTGACAAACTAGCTGATGGACTCAAAGTTGCTAGGCTGATAGATGGGCTGACAGATTGGGCGAACAGTGAATTCATTTCCGGGTGTAAATATAGTTTTTTTTTTTTTTGGGATAACCAAAAGTGAAAAGGGATGTCGTGGAAAAGGAGAAAAGGAGTCGCGACAAAAAGGCAAACAAATATAATAATAAAAAAATATTGCAAAATAACGAAAAACGGCTGAGCTCTCGAGTATTTTTAGAGTGAAAAATAAAGAAATTCTTTTTTCGAAAATATCATTGATTATGTTGTTATGTGGGGGCATCAGATCACTAATTTTGTTAGCTTGAACTACAGCTGTTATCCTTATAAAAAGAAAATAAACATTAACACGCTCTATTTATTTAATTTTTAGGGTCCTATAACATCCGGGCTCGCGGTTCGGCCCATTTCCGCATTATGCAATTAATTTAATAACAAACATTTTTTCGCTCTAAAAACTCTCAAGTGCACACAGAACGCACAGCTCAATGTACGATTGATTTGCGATTTCAACAGATTGCCATAGTTTTTTTTTTTTTTTTTATTTATTATACTTGTGTGTTTACCTCTCTGGCGGCTTGATCGATAGGCATCTGCAATTAAAAAGAGAAGAACAAGAGACAAGTGAAGTATCGTACTATACAAAAAAGAAGAAGAAGAAAAGGAGAAACAATTGTGTGTGTAAGCTTCGACAGAGAGAGAGAGAGAGAGAGAGAAAAAAAAAAGAAAAACGTATTATAAAAAAAAAACTTTAGAATTATGTTTCATTTATGTACACATGGCGGGCAAGCGGGTGTGAAAATGCACACGCCTTAACCCTTGGCAGACCCGTGCAAGCAGCAACAACTACATTTTATAATTACCCTGGCTCACAGAATATAAACGCAATGGGGTGCAACTTGTACCAGCCTTGTTCCTCTTGTTTCCCTTGTTCCACTATTCCTCTTGTTTCCCATGTTTCCCTTTTGCCGCTTTTGTTGCCGTTAACAGCTAAAGCTACAGCCACAGCTACAGCGCCCGGCAGTCCCTTGACCAGGCTCTATAAAACTGCCAACTGCCTTTAGCGGTTTTTTTAGCTTTACCCTTTTTTTTTTTTTTGGTCAGTTTTGTGGCTCTGTCAGCGCCCAATTCTCTACTTGTTTCAATTTTACGCAAGTCTTTCAAGCTAATAATAGGTTTAACCGCATTTTTAACTGTTCTTCAATTGGTTGAGCGCACCCTGAGACCTGGAACTGAGGCCCTTGGAAATTCTGTTCGGCGCATGTGCACTTTGGAGCACTGTTTCCATAATTAACTATATTGTTTTTCATTGCATTTATGCGGCTCGCGGTTTTGCAGATACCCGTGGTTTTCTCCTCTGAAGGACAGGCCAAACGACTCACCGAGACCCAACAGACACATACTGTCCAATTACATATGTCTGTTGTCTTATTTATGTTGCGTTTTCATGGGCTGCACTCAAGACATAGAACATTTTTCATTTAGCATTTTGCATATTTATTTTTTTTATATTTATATATATTTTTTTATTTTCTATATTTCTTATACATCATATTTTTTATAAATCATTTATTTTGTGTAAATAAAATATTTACCTATTTTTATATTTGATTTTTAAAATTTTACATTTCATGTATTTTGTAACAGGAAACATCCAATGATATATGAGGCATATATATACTAATAATATATATAGATATTTCCAATATTTCATATATTTAAAATATTTCGTATATATTGCGTGGACTAGATCTATTTAAAATCCTTTGTATATATTTCGTATTCATATATTTCGTATTTCATATTTCTTATTTATCAAATTGTGTGTATATTTAATAGATTTTTAATATATCATAATTTTTTAATTAATTTTTTTTTAATATATAGTTCTTTACAGATTAAATTATTAAATAAAATATTTAAAATACTTACATGAAATATTAATTTCATAAAGTATTTTAAATATGTTTTATTTCATTTTATATTTGATGTTTTTATATATTTATATATATTTTTATGTTTATTCACAGAGTGCAAATTTGAAAATTGTTTTTAAATTAAATGCCCAAAAACCTATCTAAGCCTTGCCTATATATTTAAATTATATATTTTAAAAAAAATCGATTAAAAAATTAATTTTTTGTCTAAATTTAGCCTATAAACTATATAAGACTTTTCTACATACTATTTTTAAAAATTTTAAAAGATTTCTTAATTTTCCCAGAATTTTCTACAGAACGTATAATTGAAAAAATTGTAAATATATTTTTATTTTATTTATTTTTTATAGCTAACTAGAATTTCAAAATAACTCACGAAATTGTTTTTTATATTCATACATAAAATTTTGCCCATAATTTAAAATGATCATTTCAGATTTAGATACTGAATACCAATTGCATATATACATATATAGTAAGGGCATATTCATATACAGTAACTGGGTTAAGGCAATGTTGTTGTTGTTGCTACTGCTGCTGCTGCTGCTGCTGCTGCTGCTGTTGTTGCTGTTATTTATAATCGAAACGGAAATGCTTTGACAGGGCACCGCACGCGTCGAATATGCGATTTGTGTGTTGGGCAACAACAAAAGGTAAAAAACTATTTGCAAACTATTGTTAGAATCGTTAACAAATTTACGCAACTATTATATATGTATGTATATACATATATAAATATATATATATATATATAAGGTTAGTTAACAATTGCAACTCGTTTGAGTTTGGATTCACAGTGGGCTGGGCATGTGCAGTACGGTTTGCATTGCGTATTTCCGCCAAATGTCATCAGAAGCAAAAGTTTCTTGATTAGTTGCCACCCCGTGCCCTCCCCGCCCACAAATCAATCGATATGCGATAGACTCAATATATTTTTGCAAACTATTTGCATAGCAAATGCGTTGCGCTTGAAACTATGCCTATGCCTATGCCTATGGCTATGCCTATGACGGAAGGGTCGGGTAGGCTAGGGTAAATGGGCTATGGTTGGGTCTCACGCAACGGGCCGCCGTACGTGAACAGGAAATAAGTAAAAATTGAACAATTTGAACAACAATTCTCATATTCATACCTGGCCGTGGTGCAGTCTCTATAGAGCACATCAAAGTCCTTACAGCTGAGCAGCTTGCAGCGATTGACGCCCGGCTGTATGGCGCCCAATCCACGCAATATTCGCACCTGCTCCACATTGCAAACGAGCGGCACAATGTCCAGGCGCTTCAGTTTCGTATAGACCGTATGCAAGCCACCCACAAGATGCTTGAGGAATAGCTCAAAGGCCTGCGGCAGGCATAACATTGTCTCGTTACTTATTATGAAGGCAGCGACCTTTTGACCACGATACTCCACCAGCTTGCACTCATTGGCACTGGGATCTGAGGTGGAAATGGGCGGCGGTGAGTTATATGAACGCGGTGGCACATGATGATGCGCAGCAGCCATTAGCTCCAGTGGCGACGCATGATGCATCATCTGCAGTGAATTGAGCAGGCCCAATGAATGCGGCGGCAAACCATGCGGCATGCGAGGTGCCAGACCCGTGCTCAACGCGCCGGCAACATGCGGCGGCGGGCTGAGCTGATGATGTTGCTGTTGTTGCTGTTGCTGCTGCTGCTGTTGTTGCTGTTGTGCCATTTGTGCCATCATTGAGTGATTCAAGGAGCTCACCGGACTCACCGCGCTGCCATGGCGCGTCGGACTGCTAGCTGGCGAACAGCTGGATCCACGACCATTGCCCGTATGCGAATTGCGTCCATTTGGACGCTCATCGCCAGCACCACGCGAACTGTTGCTGCCGTCACGGCAGCCATTCTGTTGCTGTTGCTGTTGATGTTGTTGCTGTTGCTGCTGCTGTTGCTGTTGTTGCTGTTGCTGCTGCTGCTGCTGTTGCTGGGCTGCTGCAGCGGCGGCAGCTGCAGCTGCTGCCGCTTGCTGTTGCTGCTGATGATGCATTAGCATTGCCGTTGTATTCATGTTGCTGCCAACCAAAATCTTGTGTGCACTGATGCTGTTGCAACTGATATAACTGTGATTGTGATTGTGATTATGATTGTGACTGTAGTTGTTGTTGATTGTTGTTGTATTATTGTTGTTGTTCATTGACCGTTCATCGGCTTGCTGTTGCTGTTGTTGTTGTTGTTGTTCACTGAATTCACTTGTCACGGATTGGCTATTGACATTGATAGAATCCATGCTTCATCATTGGTTAACAAAAAAACGTTTATCTCTGGCCGTTTGTATACATCTATCTTTTTTCTATTTCTCTCTTTTTTTGTATTTTTTTTGTTGTTGTTAACCTATGTTAAAAGTTCACTAAAAATGGACACGTTGTACATAATTAATGAACGTTTAATACGTTTTTAATTATTTTTGGAGTTTTGACTTTGTAGAAAAAGCTATTATGGTTTGTATGTGTTGTATACAGCTTTTATATATATTTATTCTTCTGTTAGCTTTAAATTTGAGCTCTATCAAAATTCTTTGGTTTAATGATTATTTGTCTAATAAATTACTAATAAGCTTTGGCAGTTTATTATTCTTAAAGAAATAAATCATTTTGTATAAAAAAAGTGAAACCTATTTGAAAAATATATATTTTAAAAAGATTTTAATCATGGAACTTTGATATATTTTTAGAGATATTTATATATAAACTTATATATATAAATAAAACTACAAAATCTACTCAAGAAATATATTTTTCTAATATTTTAATCATGGAACTTTTCTTCTGTAAACTTTTTAAGTGAAGTATGTTCGAAACATATGAATATTAATCTTTAGATAATTTATATTAAAAGTAATATAAATTTTATGCACACAAACATATGCCGAAATAATTCTATAAATCTAATATAAACTTCAGAAAATCTTATTTTGAGTATATAAAATTTATTCAAAATATTTTTTTTACTATTCAAAATATTTCCATTAAAAAATCTTTGAAACTGATTTATTTTTTGTCATTTATTATTTTCAAAACTCTTTCTAAGTAACTCTGCCTCCTTCCGAAATTTACCTCATAAATAAATTGTATTTGAATTTAATTAATTTTAATAAATATTCCTATAAGACGAACACGCACTTTATGTATATGTATATTTATAGTAAATTTCTCTTTTAGTTTGTTTGATTATTTAAACTTTTATTATTAATTTGATATGTTTTTCTTCTTTTTTTTATCAATTTTTCAATCAGAATTCTTGTATAATCTTTTCACAAATCAGAATTGGAAAACAAACACCAACTCAGCAGAACGCCAATTGGGCGACAGTGAGAGAGAACGTAAACCGTTATTCGTTAGCGTACCGACGGCGCGTCACTGAGCTTTTTGGGGGGCCTTTAGCTGGCGCTGAGGCCACGACGAGCACAGCACACGAGAGGACTACGACGATAACTGAGACTGCAAGAAATCAACGAAACGAATTGCATTCGAATGGGAATCGTCACTCACTCCCACACACAAAGACACATTAATTGGTAAAGCCGCTGTTACGCGCTAGACAGAGAAAGACAGAAAGAGAGAGAGAGAGAGACAGAGAGAGCGAGAGGCCACACACATACACGAATCAAATGTTGTTTTTTTTTCTTCTTTTTATTTTATACACCCACACCACGAGGCGCTGTCGCTCCGTTATGTACCGAGATACATTTTCGTTCACGATGTCGCGAGAGTCGAAAATGGAAATGCGCGCGCAAAACTTTTATTGCATTACCTTTGCTTACGAATGACAAATTCGTAATGAAAGGCGAGCCAAATGTGTTTCGTTTCGTTGCCAGTTTCCAGTGTTCAAACCAAGCCTCGGCGTCCGCAGCGCCAGCCGTAGTAGCTGCAGCCCCATCTACATTACATATACATGTATACGATTCAGATAAATGTATGTGTCCGTGTGCCTGTGCCTGTGAGTGCGAGTGTGAGTGTGTGCGTGTGTGTATCTGCGATTGTGCAAAACCCGAAACGATATGTATACGAATGCGTTGCTGTTTGAATTGTACACCAATACAAACAAAAAGTGGGAGTGGTATATAATAGTTACTTCTGTCTGTGTGTATGTCTCTGACGCTGTCTGGCTTTGTGCGCTTGTGTTAGCATCCCCGAAAACACAATGACAAACGTAATAAAATACAAACAAAAACAAACACAAATGAAATGAAACACAGAAGCAGAAACGACAGAACGAGAACGATGGCTGAGACGGAAGAAAATTAGCAGCAGCAGAAGCAGCAGCAGAAGCAGCACGCACACAGATGCACATATATGTACATATATACATTGACAGCGCTCTCTCACTCAAACTTTCCTAAAAAGCAGCACTGACGCTGACGCTGCTGTCGCCGCCCTATACAATACGGTAACATTCGTTTTATTTATTTTTTCATTTCGTTTGTTGGCTTGGCGTTTTTTGATTGCGACGATTTCATTTCATTTGCGTTTCAATTTCATTTCGTTTCAGGCAACAGGGCACATTCTCTCTCTCACTCAATCTCCATCTCGCTTGTGCTCGATGGATTGCAAGCACCGCACTCGCTTACACAACGCGCACATACAACGTGCACACAGAGCAGGTGGCTTGCAACCAATAAACATGAGGGAGCGTGAGCGACACATTTACATATTTGCATTGTGTGTGTATGGTTGAGAGTGAGCGCTGCCCAGTAGCGCGCGCTCACTCACTCCAATGGCCGACGTCGCTTATATAAACAAATGACAATTGTTTTGCATTTCTGTTCGTTGGCTCCCTTTTTTTTTTGTTTGGTTTTTTTTTTGTTTTTTTGCTTTTCTTTATGTCAGAGTAAATTAAAATAAATGCATTGCATTTGCAAAAAACTTCGTGTGCTCCCGAGGTTCAACTTCGATCTCGACTCCGACTTGGTGGCAGCTTGTGCGCAGCTGCTTAGCGAACGGATTCGTGTTTTACTTTATTTTTGTTAGCTACACAGCTCATTTTCTTATTGGAAAAGCATTTTAATTTCAATTAAAAAAGTAAATGACAAAGTTTTTCGCACCCCTCCGCTGCACCTACTCTACACACTCCAATTGCCATTACCCTATTCTTATCAAACTCAACTTTTGGGTGTGGAAGCGAGACAGCTGCTGCTTCTGCTGCTGCTGCTGCTGTTGCCGCTGCTGCTCCTCGGGATGAAGTCCATCTCATATATTCAGTGTGTTTTTTTATGCTATTTGTGGGTTTGTCAACCGTTTCCCTTTTCGTTTCTCATTCGTTTCACAATTTTCCATTTCGTCTTCGTCGTCGCATTTATATTTCTTGCAATTTTTTGCTTCGATTCTGAATGGTTTGGCAACAGTCGTGCATCCGTCTCGCTCACACTCGCTGGCATTTTAAAACTTGCACTGAGCGCGCTTGTGTGTGTGTGTGTTTGCGTGTGTGTGAGCTTGTGTGTGTTGGGCTACATAGCAGGAGTTGGGAGCCCTGCTGAAGTACGAATGTTCGACTTTTTGGGGCTGGCCTGGGGCGCTTATACTTATAATAAAATACCAAATACTTGTCGTTGTCGCACCTTTTTGGCATCTTTTGATATTTACATATGTATGTATTTTATATGAATGTAGCATACATACATACAAACACAAACACACATACATACATACATACATACATACTATGTACATATGCGAATGTATTTGAGTATATACAAATGCATGTAGCATGTGCTTGTGTGTGTGTGTGTGTGTGTGTGTGTGTGTGTGTGTGTGTGTGTGTGTGCTCGGCGTTAATGCTGTGGGTTTTCTTCTCTTTTATTCTATTATTTGTTCCCAGTGGCTGCCGATGGCGATTCTTTCTGTTATATGTATGTGTTTGTGTATCTTATTCAATTTCAGTTGGCGCCACCAATCGGAAATCGTTCTCTTCTCATTGCCGTGTTTTTTTGAGAACATTTCATTTCTTTTTTTTCTGTTCTTTTCTCACATTGTACATATATATGTATGTATGTATGTATGTATGTATGTATGTGTGTCTGTTTGTATGCAGCTCTGTTAATACATAGACTTTTTATATGTATTTGCACACATAGTTAAAAGAACTCGTAAATGCATGTATATCTGTCTATATACGATTCTATATGTACTTTTATGGCAAGTATTATAATTCCCATTGCTTTACTGTAGACTGAAATATATATTTATAACGATTATAGAAATTCTTTTGTATTGAAATTATGCTACATATATAGGATAATACATTAAAATAAAAAAGAAATATCGATAAAAATGGAAAATTCATTATTAATCAAATTTTAATACAAATTAAATTGACAATATGTTAAGTACATTAATGCAATATATGCAAATAAAAATATTTTCTCTTTATTCTTTTTTTATAGGCATACTTTTATTAGGGACTCTGTTTTTACTGTTTTAAAATTATTTTTTTACAGTTAGCTATTTTACTTTTTTAAGTAAATCAAAACAAATCTTTTTATTTTTAACTCTCGAATTAGTTTCTTCTCTAAGAATATTAGTTTGGTTTAGAGTTCGTTCTTTACAAAATATCATATAAATAATACATTATATATGTATATGCTGCTTACATACATACATACATACATATATAGATCACAGCATAGTTGTAATTAATATTATTTTTTTATAGGTATCAAAGTTCTATCATATTATACGAATACTATAATTAAAAATCATACTTATGCATTTCTTTTCTATATAATCTTAAATATAAATATTGAAATTATTCTTAATGGAATTATTGTTTATAAACTTACAAGTTTATGTTGTTTTCTTTTCTTTTAAGATTTATAATATTTTACTCATTTATCCGAATGAGCTAAAAACTTAAAAAAAATTAAACATGTTTCTCTATTTTTTTCTACGTTTAAAAAATAAAAAGAAGTTGGCAAATGCTAATCAAATCGAGAATTGCCTGGCAATTGCACCATAAACAAACTTCTTACAGAAAGTAGGCAAATTTATCCATTAACAGCTGTTAAGTGAACTTATAGCAAATGTTAATATAACCAACATATGTAACTTAACAGTCGAAGAAGAATTGTTGTTAATTGAATATGTATGTTGAAGACGATTAAATACCCTGTACGCTTTATATATACACAAGCATGTATGTATGTATGTAAATATGTATGTATGTAAATAAATATGTATATTTTTATAACTTCTTTAGACGGTCGAACGAATCATTTTGATAGTTACATTCATTTCATATTTACGGGTGTATTAATTTCTCTGTTGTCTGCACTTGGCGTGTTTTATTAATTAAAAAATCAAATTTCCAATTAGATTTGGTCCCAAAAAAAAACTATTACATATTTGAAAATTTATCAAATTTTAAGAATTTTATTAATTTAATGTTCTTTGATTAAATGCTGAAATACGAATTAGTCGGGTAAGTTTTTAGGCTGATACCCTAGCTACCTCTTTTCGATTGGTTTGGTTGTCTTGATTGGAATACTGGACTGTGTTTAGGACAAGAAACGTTCTTTGGAAAAACTCGATAATTAATAAATAAATTATAGAAAATACAAATAAACTACTCAATATGAGTGCATATATATATAAAAAATTAAGATTTAATATTTGAAATGTCTTTTTTCTACATAAACAAAAAAAAACAATAAAGCGGACCGGCAGAGAGATAAAATTAAAGTTTTAATATAAAAATATAAACATATGAAGCAAATGCGAAGACGAACTGCAACTTGTTATATATATATTTGCTTTATCAATAAGTTATATCAAGTCTTATGCCTTTTTTATCATAAATTTCTTTTAACCAACTAACAAGCAAATAGTTTTTTTTACTACATTAGAATATACATGTTTAAAAAACGCGCCCACAACATACAACGAAAAGCTGCTTGCTGTAGAACGCATTCAAATATATCGAGCAATATGGTAACCCCAATAAATACTAATAAAAACTAATTCAACAGCTATACAATTATATATTCACACTAAGAATTATAATAATATATTGTTGCAATTGTTTTGGCTTTATGTCAAAATATATATACATAAACATTTACATATTTACAATTATTTTACCATATGAACACCTATTTAGTTGAGTTGTAGCGTTTTCTTGTCCAAAACGTAAAACATGGCTCATTAATGCCAATCTAAAGAGGTAGTAAAAACTTTAAAGCTAAAATTTTTAAACATTTCCTCCTAAGTTTTCACTAATTTTGCTAAAATACTAAATATATCGATAAGAAAAAATACTGTTTAGCTGTTATTGGTAATGTAATTTATCAGAAATATTTTTAAATATTTTATATTTAAATTAGATATCGTATAATAATATATACATATATATTATGTTTGCATAATGACCAACTATTTAGAATTATTCTATATTTTAACGCCGATATTTGGCCAACTATCATCTCTGAAATAAATCACAAGTGTCGATATCAATATCGATAGCTTCACTCATTCTTTCATAAGCACGCTGATGCTGTCTGTCGGGTCAAAAATTTTAGGACTAATTTAATAAATTTAATAACATGCTGCAATAGGATTGTTTTTTGCAAGTGCAATAGATCAAAGATATCAGCATTATTAAATATTTCCATATAATTGTGGCACAAATACGAAATTGTCTACAAAACACAGGAGCAATTGACAAAAGCATTTCTCCCAAGAAAAAAAAAGCAAATTTTTGTTGCTGGTGCAAAACAAAGCAGAGAAAGAGAGGAAAAGTGCGAAAACAAACTTCTTTTATATAGCCAGTTTGCTGCCACATAATTGTTGTTGCGGATGGACGTCATAGAAATTAGCGATAGCGAACGCGAGGAAAACTCTTCAACATCTGACATGGAAGTGGAGCTGTGTGAAGTCGATGAAATTGAGCAAATTGTGCCCAAAGACGCGGCAACGTAAGTAAAACACACACACAAACACACATAGATATAGATATGTACATATGTATGTGGCCCTGCCCCATGGCAATGTCAGCGTCGAGTTGACAACAAAATAAAACAATCGAATATACTAGCTAAAAGGAGATTGGCAATTATTCATTACTGAATTTTATATACATGTATGTATATATATCTGAGCTTGTACTTTTTTATATAATCGATCAATGTCTTTGTCTACTTTCGCTATTTTCTCATCAATAATTAATTTAATTGCTAATTAAGCTACAAATTGACTGCTGCACAGTCGTTCACACCCGGTGTACTTGGTTTTGTGCGTGGTATTTGTTCAGCGTAGGCATTAGCATTTCGCTCTCCTTGCTCTCCTTACTCTCCTTCTCTACACATTCTCCTTGCCTCCGCTGCGCCTGCCTCTAAAGCCGTTCAATTGAAATTTGTTTGTGCAGAAACACGTTTTTGCTTAAGCTTGAATGTGTTCATGGCTTTGTGTGTGTGTGTGTGTGTGTTCCATGAATCTAGTTGGATATACATATGTGTGTGTATGCGTGTGTGTATATACAAACTTTTGCATGTTAGCTGTAGGTCGTAGTCTATCGTACGCCTACGTGCATATGCATTCGATTGTTTCTTACTTTTTACGCTCAAGTCGTTTAAAAGCTGTTCGAAAATTGCATAAAAATTATTTTGTAGTCTTATCTGTTTTTATATATGTATATAATTAAGCAATTCGAATTCTAAATTAAAATAATAAAATTATCTAGTTTTTTCTAGAAATTTATACTTAAATTAACAATAGCTAATTAAAAATGAAAACAATAATAATATTGTTGCTATCAAAGCCATTTGATTTTGTTATCTAACTCATTTAGACTCATTTATAAACAACAAGCCAAGCTAAATGTATGTCTTTCTAGCCAAGATAATGTTTGAATGATGAATCACAGAATGCGAGAGTTGCTGTAGCTTCTTAGCTGGCGAAACCCACTTTTTGTGAGCTCTGAATGTGAAAATGTTTCCGTTAAGTCGCTGAGTAATAATCAAATTTAGAATCTGTAAAAACTGTTTAGGAGCTGCTAAACACTTTTATATATTCAAAAACCAATTAGCAAATTTTTTTTTAAATTTCTTTAAATTGTAAATCGTTTTCAATTTTGTAATATGCCAAAAACCAATTTTAAACGTTTTTTCTTCTCTAATATGCAGAGAAGTGTATTGAAGATTTTCTTATTAGACTTTATTGTGGCGCAGTCGTGTGGCTATACAAAATTTCCAAAATATTCTAGGGCAATTATTTTACATGATATATGATTATATTTGAACAGTTTTCTTAAGTTTCTATTTTTATATTATAAATTGATTTTAATTATTAATTTTTAATTATATTTTTTTTAATTTTTAATTATAATCAAGACAAAGTTTAATGTATTTAAAATTGTCTTATTAGACTCTTTTCAAAATATCCCAGGGAAATTATTTTATATGTTGTAAAGTGTTGGTTCTATTTTTCAAGGTTTTTCTTCGATTCTTATTTTTATATAATAAGTAGAATTTCATTTGTTATTATCTAAAACTAAATAATGCTAAGTTAACTAATTAGATAACTTTGTATTATTTATTTTATATTATTTATTTAATTATTATTTTAATATTATTTAAAATTATTTACTACTCAAGCGCACAGATTTTCAAATCTTTTCAACTTGAGCGCATTAAATTTAATTGCGATTTATAGGTATTACGAGAAGTATATACATATATGGATTTTTCAATCACATATAAATCTATGGCCAGCAGTAATTATTTTGATTATTTGTATTGCATTTAAGTTATTTAAGTACAAATATATATAAGCACCTGTATCTCTGTTAAATGATCTTCGGCATAAGACTTAAATTTCTTTTTTTAGAGTTCTAAAAAAGACGCGGCGCAAAGTCTCTTTGGCTAATAGTCGCTGAACATTTCATAATGTTGCCAACTGCAAATTCGTTGCATGCTAACAAGAAAAAAAGAATGAAAGAGACTGAAACATGTTCGTATCTCATACGGTTTATTTTTGCACCTTTGCAAAAGGTATTTTCATTCCTTGACCAAATTCATAGCAGCAAAAGTTTAGCTTAAATTCGTTTTTTTTTTTTATTAAATATAATAGATAAATCTTAACCAAATCAGAATCTGGTGTATCATATAGTTTTTGTATTGGAATATTTATAAAAAAAATCATAGCCCAAACTCTGACATTTCTATAGATGCTAAAAGATAGATATCCTAAGATATCACTATACAATATTTCTATAAACTATATACACTCTCTCTCTCTCTCACTCTCTAAAAGTACTATCAGTTGCATATACTAATAGATTACGGTAGATATCTAATATCTCTGGACTATATCAAATACTTTATCAATCAATTTATTCTTAACCAATCAATCAGTCAAACAATCTTTCAAATATATTTTAAATTTCCAAAAGAGTATTTAACTGTCGGCATTTCTCAAATAGTTTTTGTCTCTTCTGAAAATGCTTGCTCAGAGAGAATTCTCTGTGGCATTTGGCATCTGCTTCTGGCTTGCCTCGGCTGCATTTGTCTTGGCTGCACGCGCAGTGCGTTGCTGTCGTGGCTGTAAGTCTCTTCGCTAGACGGATCGCCATTTGGCTTGTTTGCTGGCATGGCGTAACTGATCGTAGTTGGAGTTACTTAACTATTACAGATCGATCACACACATATCAGTTTCTCTGAGAAGTCGTTGAGCGCTAGCTGTCACGTTAGGCTTTGGCTTTCATGTCTCCATACTAAAAGCAAAATTTTAGTTCTAATTACTTTTACCAACAAAAACCCAAAAGATTCTCTTACGTGAAAGTGTGTCAAACCGCTGTGAAAAGCAACGTGCAGAAGCAGAAGCGAAAGACAAAATTGCAGAAGAAAAAGATGAAAATCAAAATACATAAATATAAAAATAAAATTAAATAAAATAAATGAAAACAGAAGACGGCAGAGAACGTTCAAAGACATTTTTGGCTTTCGAAAGGCAGCCACAAAAAATAAAAATATATTAAAAAAAAAAACCGAAAGAAAGGCGGAAAAAAGTGCAAGATTGCAGAAGAGTAAAAAATGTTATAGTAAGTTGATATTTCATTAATTTATTTATATTTTTTCCCTAATCTTTATTGAGCACAGCTATTATACATACTCAAAGGGGTTATATCCTAGATATTAGAATCTGTTTGGCATTGCTTAATAAATATGTGGGGAAGGAAATGCTATGTTGCTTCAGCTCTATAACTCTACGAATGAGAGTTGAGAACTCTAGAATATTTCTCAATTAAGCTTAACTGCCTTATAGGCAACATTGTCTCATCATCGACTTGTACAGATTTAGGTCAGAAATTTATGCACAACAGCTGCATGCAGAACTTTCAAAGGTATTTGATTGAGGTGTGTCGCTTAGCAGCAGCAACAGCATTCCACATGGCTACAAATGCATAATTTTCGTTTGTTACAAATCATAATTTATAAAACTTGATAACTTGTATATATTGATAACCGATTAGGGATATTTACAATCATAAACAAACTCGCAACTCAAGTTTGTTTACACAAATTCCGCCAACATGGGGCTATTAAATTGCACAAGTTTATAAATATTTTGTTGATTAATTAAGATAATTAATAGTTTTAGAATATTTCCTAATGCCTTTATATATATATATATATATATATATAGATAATTTATTTAATATTAATTAATGTCTTAGTTAACATACGAAAAACGTTGCAAGCTAATCATTGTCTATATTTTCATGCAACGACAAACTGATTAATTAGCTATAACAAACCATTTGGTATTGTCTGTAACCCAATGCAAAGACGTCAGCAAAACTGATGACGTGCACGTTGTAGGCAATTCTTGGAATTGCAGTGCATTTCATATAGCAGTGGATTCAGCACAAAGCCCTGGGGTGCACTGGCTACCCTTTGTGGAATTAGCAGTCGCCAGTCAATAGCAGGTATTATGCAGGTGCACAAATGTGTGAAGCATTTTAGGTAAACTGCCAATGCTTGGAATTAAAGTTACTTTTTAGCTTTGAACTTTACTAAAAAAGTATTTTTTTTTGCTCAATGTTTACAGTCTCGCTGAGCGCTTCGCTTCCCCAGGCTATTCCAGCAGGCATATTGCCAGCGCCTTCTCTGAGACACAGAACGAAAATGAGCAGGGCGCTGCCTATATACAAATTCACTACTCTATTCTACACTTCAGAGAGCAGTCTGCATGCCCTATTTCTATGGCAAAAAGTACTCAAACATTCTCCGTGAAGAATGAGGCATCTGTCGGAGAAAATGTTCTCTTTGCTCAAGTACGCGCGATGATCACTTAAGGCCTGATCCAGAGATCGTGCTTCACACCGAGTAACGCTGCTGTGAATTTACTCTCATTTATACTCTCTCCTATGTATTTGCTGTATGATTACTTAACAGTTTGAACCAGAGATCGTGCTTCACATGGAGTAACTCAGCTGTGAATGTACTCTCTCCTATGTATTTGCTGTATGATCACTTACCCAGAGCTCGTGCTTTACACCGAGTAACACAGCTTTGAATTTACTCTCTCATACGTCTTACCTTGCTCTGTACTGCTGTTTGATAACTAGTCGCTTTGGCTAAGCTACGTACAGACAGGCAGTGTCTGTGCGCTTCAGCTAGTCATAGGTTGCTAGTTTTTATATCCTGCGGAATGCTGGGCTCATTCTGCAATCAGGCCTGTATTGATTTGGTTCTACCATGTTTTACCAGCAAGCCACGCGAGATGCCCCAAGCTACTTCGTTGGCTGCAATTGTTTTCGCGTGAATGCTGAAAAACATAGCCAGTGTATAGAGTTGCTGCTCTTTGGTCAAATTCTGTTTTATTTGTGGATAAATAAATGGGAAAATTTGAAACAATTCGTTTTCGTGTTAGCTCGTTTGTCTGTTGCCGTCTCACGCAATTATTCTACGTAAATATTGACGAGAAAAGTCGGCTTCTGCTCTCTCTATGCATGCAATATTCAAATCTATTTTAAATGAATACAATAGAGCTGCCCTCTAAAGCAAATAACTACGTTTGCAAAAAAAAAAAAAAAAAAAATGTTGATTTCGACATTGGAAAATGCTGAATTTCTTTTGCTATTAATAACTTATTCTATTTATTCAAGTTTATTTAAATTAAAATGCGAAGCGAGCGCACCGACCTCTAGCTTTCATTGTACTTTACTTCCTTCACTATTTTATGCTTGCAGTATTGCCGAAGAGAAAAAGAAACTGGGAAACGACCAATACAAGGCACAAAATTATCAGAATGCGCTCAAGTTGTACTCGGACGCCATTTCGTTATGTCCAGATTCGGCTGCCTATTATGGCAATCGTGCCGCCTGCTATATGATGCTGCTCAACTATAACAGCGCCCTCACGGATGCCCGGCATGCGATTCGTCTGGATCCCAATTTCGAAAAGGCCTATGTGCGTGTGGGCAAGTGCTGTTTGGCGCTGGGCGACATCATTGGCACCGAGCAGGCTGTCAAGACGGTCGCTGAGCTGGAGCCGCAGAGCACGGCTCTCAGTAGCGAACAGCAGGCCGTGCAGAAGCTGCGCCAACTGGAGAGCACCATACAGAGCAACTACGACACACAAGCCTATCGAAATGTAGTCTTCTACTTGGACAGTGCTCTGAAATTTGCGCCCGCCTGCCTGCGGTGAGTATTTGCAGTCAACAACTCAATTTGTATGCAGTTAATTAACTCATTTACTATTGGATGGGATTACAGATATCGCTTGCTGAAGGCCGAGTGTTTGGCATATTTGGGACGTTGCGATGAAGCTTTGGATATCGCCGTTGGCGTCATGACACTGGACAGCACCTCGGCCGATGCCATTTATGTGCGCGGTCTGTGCCTCTACTACACGGACAATCTGGAGAAGGGCATACTGCATTTTGAGCGCGCACTGCAACTGGACCCCGATCATCAGAAGTCGAAGCGAATGCGTAGCAAATGCAAGCAGCTTAAGGAGATGAAGGAAAATGGAAATATACTGTTCAAATCGGGACGCTATCGCGAGGCGCATGTCGTTTACACCGATGCACTGAAAATTGACGAGCACAATAAGGATATAAACTCTAAGCTACTTTACAATCGTGCCCTTGTCAATACGCGCATCGGCGCCCTACGTGAGGCCGTTCTTGACTGTAACCGCGTGCTGGAGCTCAATGCGCAGTATTTGAAGGCGATTTTACTGCGCGCCCGCTGCCACAATGATCTCGAAAAGTTTGAGGAGGCGGTAGCCGACTATGAGACGGCACTACAGTTGGAAAAGACAGCGGAGATTAAACGATTGCTGCGAGACGCCAAGTTTGCATTGAAGAAATCCAAGCGTAAGGACTATTACAAAATACTGGGCGTCGCGCGCAACGCGACTGAGGATGAGATTAAGAAGGCGTATCGCAAGAAGGCCTTGGTCCATCATCCGGACAGGCATGCGGGCAGCAGTGCAGAAGACCGCAAGGACGAGGAGCTGAAATTCAAAGAAGTTGGCGAAGCCTACGCAATTCTCTCCGATGCTCGCAAGAAGAATCGCTATGACAGTGGACACGACATCGAGGAGCAGGAACAAGGTTAGAACAATAAATGAAATGAACTTTTAGCGCATTGCGATTTATCAATGAAATTGTACAATTTTACAGCTGACTTCGATCCAAATCAAATGTTTCGTTCGTTCTTCCAATTCAGCGGCGGT
The DNA here is from genome assembly GCA_035045945.1 of Drosophila anceps. NCBI lineage: Eukaryota > Metazoa > Arthropoda > Insecta > Diptera > Drosophilidae > Drosophila > Drosophila anceps. The sequence goes on along the minus strand of JAWNON010000190.1, from coordinate 15,196,926 downwards.
CGAAATGCATCCTTCAACTTCGACTATTGAGTACGCAGAGCAGAAGCGTCGTCGGCGGCGTTGGCGGCAGACACAGCCGTGCCGGTCACAATGCCACGTAATAGCGACAATTCATGCACAAATCGGAGTCTGCATTTTACACACTTACTTTAATTTGTCCGAATACAAAACACATCTAAAAAGCCCGACATCAGCCAGTTTCAATATTTCTGGGGTCTTTTCTTTATGTTAAGCGTTTCGCTTTCCATTTTGGCATGCAAAACATAATTAAAAATATATACATATAAATAAATTGTAAAATACTAAAACTTGGTCATGATTTTCAGTCAAGGGTATTTGATTAAGCAGTCTTATAACAATTAAGTGATAATTAATTACCTAAGTCTCTGCCTTTTATGTAACCAATTAAATTTGTTTTAAGCAGCCTCATACTTAAGTGTTTCATTATGTAATTGTCCCGCAAGAAGTTGTATACGCCCAGCACACGCGATGTCAAAGAACCAACTTCAACAATGCTCAATACTAAAAGGATTTTTTTTTTAAAATTCCCTTTAAGTCTTTTAGTTTTAAGTGTTTAAATTGATTAAGAATATTTGTTGACCGCTAATTGAAGCCTTTCTTAAGCCTCGCGGTGGTAAGGCTAGTAAAAATTTTAAACTGCAAACAGTTTTTACAATTGCAAACGTGTCTAATTTTGTTGATTCAGGTATTGCGTTAACAAATTCATTATTGTGTCTATTATTATTGGTAAATGGTCTAATTTGTTATTTGAAAAATTCCATTTTTTCTTCTTTTTATTTATATTATACAAAATCTTTTTCTTTAACTAATTTATCTGTGGATTTTAAGTGTATAGTTTTCGCTATTCATTTCAAATCTAAAGTTAAATTAGATAATATTTTGCATAATAATAGAACTCACAATTTAACTATGCAAATTATTAAATGCGTCTTAATTTTTGTTAAATTAGATTAGCTTGGCCTGTTAACTATGTTTCGGTTAAGACCAAGAAAGTCTAGCTGTAGCAACTAAATATGTATATTCAAGATCTAATCTCTAAACGCAATATCATCTAGATTTTATATTTGTTTTATTTTGTTTTGAAACTGATCCCATTAATGATGTATCGTTTGCAAATAAGCTAAAATAGACTTGGCCTAAAACACTCTACTTTTTCGTAAAGTTTACATATCTCTTTTAGCCGCAGTATAGAAATACGAGCCAATATTGAACTCTAAAGCCCACTGAATTGTCTAGTTAGGTATTTTTAATCCGCCGCTTAGTTTGCTACATGCCTGTAGAGAAAAATATGTTAGCCTTACTCAATCTAAAAGTTCCATTCTATTAAAACTGAAATGAAATAAATAAAAGCACCTGTTTATGCACTGTAACTGTTAAGCGAGTCAGTCTAGAAATTTCACTTTATATTTGCATTTCACTTGATTTATTTGCTTGTTTCTATTTTCAATTTTCCCAACAACTTAAAGCACAGCTCAGATGACGTAAACTCGTTGGTTTCGATGACTCTCGCACTGCAACGAAATGTTTCAGATAGAAATTATGCTATTTTCAATAGCTTCCGGGTAAAAAAGTTCAGTTTTCAAAAAAAAAAAAAATAATTGAAAACTTGCAGATTTAGAAAAGGAAATTTGTTTTTCCTTTTCTATCTATAAAACATAAATGCCTAAAAGTTTGTTTTTATAAATAAATTTAATATTTGTATTCATTGTATGTTTTTGTTGTTTTCTTCTTCTTTGTATATATACTAAGACTACTTAAACATTAAGCAAACATCATTACGCAAAATAATGTACATTAATATTACAATATTTATTTATAATAGTGTATTTTGTGTTTTGTTTTTTTTTATTTATATATATTTTTTTTTTTTTGCTGATTTGGTTTATTAACAACTAGTGACGACCTGTATAGCATTAGTTATACATTTTAATATATATATATATATCTATATTTATTTACTGATAGATTTAGATTTAGATTTACACACTCTGCTCGCTGATAGATTGTTAGATTGCTTAACTTAAATGTTGGTTGGTTTCAGTTGCTGTATTGTTGGTGTGTTTGTGTTGGTGTTTGTAAGTTAACGACCAGACTTAAATGACTACAAAAAACATTCTCTTTGTTTTCGTTTTTGTTGTTAAAATAAGGTACATTGATATATATATATATTTATATCCATATATATATATATATATATAGAGATATATAGATATATGTATAACACTACTAACTATAAAAACATATAGATCTGTACATGTTGCTAGTTTATATAGGTATGTACAAAAGATTGTTCACACGTGCCCAATCCGAAACAAACGAGATTTTCGAACTATCAAATTTGCAAATTGAATGAACTTTTCTTCTTCTTTTTGATTCAGCACTTTGACCAGCAACTGGTCTGTTGTCTTTCGTCATTTTACGCCCAACGTGGGCTTCTCCTTCTCTCTGACTTATCTAAGTGTTTTCTTTTTTTCTTTGGGCTAAGGAACCCAGGTGGACATGGTTGGTTTGCGGGCCCAACATGGCAAATGCTTGTTTAGCTGTAGCTGCTCTCTATGTGTATATGCTATATATGCTATATATAGTTATGTATTTTGTTTTTCTTTTTATAATTAATACTGAGATTCTGTCGTTTAGTTGTGTGTGTGTGTGTGTGTGTGTGTGTGTTGCTGTTGTGAGCTTGAATAGATTTGATAATCAGTAGTAGTTTGGAAAGTGCTGTCCTGCCTTGCTAACTAGACTTGACTTTATTATTCATGTATACTCTATTCATTCACTGTCGACCTATATAGCTTTTGTATTCCTAAGTAACGCTGCCCTCGCCCCGCCCCCGCTCCCCCACATGTGCTTTGTACAGTTGAGCCCCAAAGACTCGCATTAACTAAAAGTAAATTGTACTGTTTGTATTTTTGTTGTTTTCTTGTTTAGTTGTTGTAGGTCTATTTGCCATGTTCCAAGCCATTTCCAAACCCATTGCCATGCCATTTTCTGCTGTAATACCCATTCCCATTCCCACTCCCACTCCCATTCCCATTCCCGTAACTAAGCCTACACGCGTCCACTCTCTAGTCAGGTGTCGTTGTCACTTGGGCTGAATGCACGCGGTGCGTTCCAGTTCATTGAATTGGCCAAAGAAGAGCACCTCGCTAATTAGTTTCTCGGCAATGATGCGCTGCGTACGGTCCATGGTGCGCAGCTTCATCGACACATTGGAGCCCACAAAATCACAATCGTCGCGGCTGAGACTCTCCGCGTATAGTGCAGCCGCCGCTGCCGCCGTGGAGCTGGCATCCTGGGCGGAAACGCTGCTCTTGATGTGGCCAGGACTAGCTGCCGATTCGGTGGCATCTCCATCATTGTCATCTCCATCCGACATGCTCGCCCTCGAGCTGAGCAGGGAATTCATTAGCATATGGCCGGCACTGGAGCCGGCCGTCAGTTTGCGCATGTTGAGCGGCATGGAGGCAGCAGCCGCTGCTGCCGCCAATTGGGCGCTGCTGCTACGCGGCGGCAGTACAAAGTTGCCGAAATTGGCTTGAGCTTTGGCCTGGGCTACGCGCAAGTCCTGCGCCATGTCCAGGTGAAGGCGACTCTCCTCGCCGGACGAGCTATAGGAACGATGTGAATCTGGCGGTGGCGGAGCTGCTGAAACGGACGGCGGATGGAAGTAGTCAACCAGCTCCTGCTTAATATCTAGTTCATCCTGATGCTGGCGCAGCGTATGATGCTGCAGCGTATGATGGCTATGATGCAACTGCTCATGCGCATGCCGCGGCGTGGCAGCACGCGCTGACGCCGGACTCGATTTCAGCAAATGATTCTTATGCGCCTCGTGTATGTTGGTGTTTGTGTTGGGTATTGGACTAGAACCGGCCTCGCTCAAGGCAGCCGCAACTGGCGCTGAATCCACGACAGGATGCTCGCCAGCATCCAGGGTGTGGCCGATGCCGCCTATGCCATCTCTGCTGCCACTGCCACTACCACCGCCGCCGCCCATATTGGTGGAGAGCGGCGGCGAGCGACGTTCCACCTTGGCCGCCAGCTGCCCCAGCGCTGTGGCCGTTGCCTCATCTCTCATATTGTTATCCTCGTTATCGGACGTATCGATGGTTTTATGTGGACTCGGTTGGAAATCGCTGCTACTGCTGCCACCACCACCACCACCGCCGCCGCCGACCGCATAGGGCGCACCACTTGCACCACCGCCACCAGCACCATAAGACATAGGCAGAGAAACGCGCAGCTGCTGTTGCTGTGCATTGGGCACCACGACTCCTGTACCACCGCCACCAGCGCCACCTATCGGCGGCGAGTATTGACCCGCCGTATTCCAATTGTCCATCGATTGACTATTTGCTATCAGCATAGGTATATTTAGGCCCATCTGCAAATATAAACAAAGTATTGACATTACTCTTAGGATATGGCTATCATTCATGTAGCTAACTTCGGCTAAGACAACAAAACATTCATACACGAAGTTGGCATTACTACCTGGATCTGCAACTGGCCAATTTATCTGGAAGACTTAAACTGTTTTCAAGTCGAATCTAAGTTTACTGAAGTACCATGAGCTCACAGTAAAGTCAATTATTTACTGTAATCTTTAACTGAGATGTAAAATAATGAATACTGATGAATACGGATGAAACTTGATGAAATTTGTAGTAAATGCTTCTCTATTGATAGCTCAGCTACTTTAATTTTAATTTATTTGAAATGAAAACAGTTTACACTGCCATTACGACCCATATTATAAGCCAAGTTTCTATAGTTGTTTTCGTTCCTCTGACGCTTAAGTTTTCTAGCATCTATAAACAACAATAGATACATTATAATATGATCAACAATTTCCATTACATTGAGGTAACTCAATTCGTTGCATTTCCAGCTGAGTTTGAAGCTGAAGTCAGCATTGGGTCAAACGTTATTTTATATTTAGTCTGAGATAAGCATTAAACGATATTAGATTAATTGAGACATTAACGTTATTTAGTCTAGAGTTGAGTTTCATTCAAAATAACAAAGAGAAGTTAAGAGTATGTAAGAGTAGCTGATGAAATACATAAATCTTGGATCTAATTGAAAAAGCAACAATAACGACAACAAAAACATTCAAATTGGGAGCACAACTTGCAAGGATACTACCCAAGAAACTGGAAAGAGACGTAATGTTGCTTACAAATATAGATAATATAGGCTCATCATTATAAGAGCGTTTTTTTGAAGACTATTCAAAATATGCTAGCTCTAGATATGTACATATGTATTTATGTATATACATACATACATACATATATGGTAAATAAGTCGAAGTCACAAAATTCTAATTCCGACTAAAATTGTTACTGTAGGAGCTACATAGGTAAACCCAATTTAATAACGAATCATCATATCACATACAGCAGTGGTCATTAAAATAGTAGTGCGCCTGAAATGTTGAACAGTAAAATTTTGCGATACACAGATTATTTTGAAAACAAAACGTGTATTAAAATCAACATACATATATGTATACTTTTATATATACACATATATTGTTTTAAAAATGTAATATTTATCACAAAATAAATCTTGCTGTTTAACATTCCAGTTGCACTACTATTTTTATGACCACAGCTGTTTGTATAAATACGAAAAAACTAACTTGAGCTGCGAGGAGCAAAATGCAGGAATGGACAAGGACTTCAAATACTCATACATATGTATATTTATTTATATGTACATATATCTTTATCACATCGAAATGACACCTCCTATTAGTTACATACACGTTCACAACTTCTACAAATGTAGTTTTGTTTTTTGCTACCATTAAGACAGTCAATTGTTGTGCTTAAGCAAATTTAGTACAGTTTTTGTTGTTACAGCTCCAGCAGATGTAATGCTGCGGTGCGGCGATGCCATAGGCTGGTTACTTTTATGGGTTTTACTGTTGTAATGCATAGCGCATGAAATGAAATTTTAACACATTCGCTGCGATCGAACGATGCGACGACGACGACAACACAACTCGCATTGTCGAAATATTCTAGCGGCGTAGTAAGTTTGAAAAAGCGACATCATATCGTCACACTCAAACAGAGAGCGAGAGAATGGAAGAGAGAGAGAGTGAGAGCGCGCGCTGAGAGCAAGCGCCAGTTTGTTGTTGCTATCGCATTATCATGTGTGCCCATGTGTGCATGTGTGTATCCGCAGAGCGAGAGCGAGAGCGCACAAGTGAGTGCTTTCTAACGGCTTAATGGGAGGAAGAGAAGCAGACAGGAAAGATGAAAAGCTAAGTCAACAGCGGCAGCGGCAGCAGCAGCGGTTGTAGTAGTTCATTAATATTAACAACCTACCCCACGACATGCTAATGTAGTCATGAGCGATCATTGCGCTCTCTTACATTATTCGTCTCTCTCTCTCCCTCTCGTTCTTTGAGACTCGATGCGTCTTTGGCCCCAGGCGCCTAGAACTTTCTACAAAAATTTACAAAAACAAAAATCAAAAGCAAAAGCAACTGTCCAACTACTCTACTCTATTCGTTGTTTGTGTCGTTGCCGTTTTGCTTTGTTGTTATTTTTATTGCTGCAGCTGTTTTTGGTTGTTGTTTTGTTTACGTATTTAGAGCTATTGTGCATGTGTGCGTGTCTGACTTGTTTTTGCGTGCCTCCAGCCGACAGAGTCGCCAGCCAAACTAAATTAACTCTCTCGCTCTATTTTTATACGTACATACAAATGCACGTATGTATGTCTGTATATATATGTGTGTGTGTGTTTAGTTCGTATGTATGCGTGTGTACAAATTTGCTCTCCATGCATGTGTGGTCGAGTGAAACTGAAAAATGTAAACAAACTGATTATCAGCAATCCAGCGAATAAATATAAATAATACAATGCTGGCCAGCAACTCCAAATACAAGCCATATTGTCTAATCCTTCTAGCACCCCTCTTTCATCAACTCCATTTTCAGCGACTGTTCGTCACGCAAATGCTTGCAAACTACGATACGACATTTTTGCACACAACACACACACATACTCAACTGTTACAGTTACTTTTGCAGTGCTGCACCAGTTGCCTAAATGTGTGAGCGATGCATCGGTTAGTCGATGATTTTGTCATGTGTTTTATCTATTTCCACTGTTTGACTGGGATTGCAATTCTTTTCATGGTACCAAAAGACATCAAAGCAACATACATATATATGTAAATATGTATGTATATAAATATGTATGCAGTGCGCTATGGCTATAGAAATACACATACATACATATGTACATAAATGTACATAAATGTACATACATGTACATATGTAAGTTATACAGCTGTGTTCAGAAAAATAGTAGTGCAACTGAAATTTATAATAAAATTTTGTTAAAAAAAAATAATTAAAATATTGAAAAAGTTTGAATACATTTATCTAAGTATATTTGGTAGTTTGAATATTCGTTTCAGATTGTTTGCGTTTGGGCTTATTACAACGTCACCCTGTAAGCCATTGCAACAAAATAGACCAAATTCTTGCAAAACTTTCACAAAAACAAAACTCCATCTAACCTTTTTTGTTGTTTTGAATGTGGACCTTTACCCCACCGTTGGAGTTGCTGCTGCTGTTGTTGTTGTTGTTCGTTAGTGTTTTTTTCAGCCAAGCTGGCAACGCTGCGCGCATAGCTAAGCAACTTCGCAATGAATGAGTAAACAAAAGCCAACGCTGGCGTCGCAGTTGCAGCCAGCTGCGCTGCCTGGCTGCCCCGCTGCCTGGTTGGCTCTGTGCTTTCGGTTGCTGCATTGCTTACTTCTGCTACTTTGACTACTGCTGCTGCTGCTGCTGCTGCTTATTTGCGTTTGCACTTCTCGGCCCTGCCCTGCTCTGCCCCGCCCCGCCCCGCTCAGTTCAGCTCGACACTGCAGGGGGGCCCGCGCACCAGGCGCTTTATAAAAGCGCATGCGAGAGAAAACAAAACACGCAAATTACAAACACAGCGCAGCGACAACAACAGTTGCTACTGCTCCAACAGCCAACAGCCAGCGACAAGAACAATAGGAAGCAGGCGTGCATTTTATAAACACAAACAAACTGAAAGGGGATTAGGGACAGGGATACGAATGAGCAGACGAAACGAACGAACTGTGGGTAACGGTATCAAAATGCAGTCTATGCGTGAGGCGGCAATGCCGCCCCAAGTCGACGTCGACGTCGGCGTCAGCGTCGCTGCCGCTTGGCATAACCACAACATTGCGGGACGCGAATGCCAGCAGCAACAACAACAACAAGACAGACATATTGTTGTTATTTGGTGTCTTGGAGAAAATTCCACAACAAAACAGTTGTAAAATATGAGCAAAATATATACACACACGCATATGGATAAATGTGTGTGTGTGTATGTATGTATTTACACAGGTATAAGACTGAGTGTGGCAAGGGTGGGCGCAGGCGTGGGCGTCGTCAGCGCCCAAAATACTGACGAACAACAAAAACAACTCGGCCATGAGAAGAACAGTAAAAAGTGCAAGCAAAACTTGTGTGTGTGCGAGGGCTGTACAAGGAATATGTAGATTGCTATGTTGCGCTAGAAAAATATGAAAAATTTATGCAATTTGACAGTATAATAAAAAATAAATAGAATATCGAGAACATTGTCGAGTTTACTTAGTTGAAACGAGAATATTCAATTTCTACAACGTACGGCAATTGTATTTATTTTTTAGAAACAACAGCAGGAGCAGAGCAAATGAAAACAGGAGCAACTAAAACAATACTGCGCTGCTTGGCATTTTGTTTTGATAACTCTGACACACAGCAAAAACAACAGCAGCAACAACAACATAAAACAAATGAAAACCACAGGCGCAAGTAAAAATAAAAACAAAAGCACACAAGGAAAACGAACAGCAAACGAATCACAATCAACACACACACACACACACACATGCATGTATACACATACACAATGTGTTTTATTTACATATATATATATATACACACACACACATGCATGCATGCGAGGGGCACAAGACAGGCCACGGGGCAACCACAAACCAAAACATCACAACAACGACGACGACGACGACGTCGACGTCGACGACGGCAAGTGCTACGCGCATTTTGCCGTGCAAAACAAACATTTCATCAGACAAAAACAGAGCATGTGAGCGACAACGGCGACGAAATGTCAGCAGCGCTCGTTCCCCTCAACGGCAACGAAAGCTCGCTGCTGCTTGCTTGCCTGCTTGCTTGGCGCGACAAAGCAAATACATAAAAACAACTCACGCACACACTGTAGAGCATTTAAATACGCACACATATACATACATATGCATATGCACAGATTCTCTCGTAACTCAGGGCAATACCTCACGCATACAGCGGCAAGTTCCTAAGAAAAATTTATGCGTAAAATTTTAATTCTGTTTTGATCGTCAACAACAAAACACACAGACACACACGCACACACACACGGCCAGAGACAAAAACGATCTGCACAACGATTGCGAAGGAGAAAGAGAGATAGCCGAGGTAAATGCTACTCGCTCTCTCTCGCGCTCGCTGTCGGCAGCAGAAACAGCAAGTCACTTGCGCACATGGCGTTCCATTGGACTCTCAGTCGCAGCGTATTCAGCACAGTTAACTTTGCGCTTCTGATTGAAATTAACACCCGAATGACAGCGGAGAGTGAATACAGTTGAGCGTGTGTGTGTGTGATGGCTGCAAAGTTAATGTAACTTTTAAAATTATTAATTAAAATATTTAATTTATATATTAGAAAAAAGAAATAAATAAAAAAAGAATATTAGAAACGTTTCATTCATAATAGGGCTAATAGAAAAACTTTATCATGCTTTACTAATTCATAAATATTTTTTTTTGCGATAAGCATGCCTTTTCTTCTTCTTTCTTTCTATCAATAATCAATGAAGGCCTACATACATGCATACATACATATATACATACATACACATGTTTGCTTGCACTTGTGCTTGATTCACACCCCTTGGTCAGCCATGGGTTATACAATAGGTCCGCTTGGCTAGTCAATGGTCACACACACACAGACAGACATTCGCTCTCTGTTGTGTTGTTTGTCACCGTGCTTATGCCGATGTCATTGGAACAAATGCTTACGCATTCGGTTATTTTTTGCTTTGATTACTCACCGCTCCAAAATATTTGAGCTCTTTGGTTTTGATGCGTCTGTGCTGTGATGCGGGCATCGTTGCTCCAGTTGTTGCTGTTGTTGTTGTTGTGGCACCAGTTGCACAGCCAATTGGGCCCGTGGCGCCGCCATTGGCCGCGGCAGCAATGGTGCTGTTCTCGTAAGCAGCAGCAGCCACCGCCGCAGCGGCCAGCCCATTGAGTCCGTTGTGCGTTGCGCTGGCCGACGACGAGGTGGCGCCAACGCCGCCCATTGCGGCGCTGGCCGGCAAACCGCTCAGGCTGCCGCCGCCGGCTTCCATGAAATCGAACCGCTTGAAGGCATACCATTTGGACGGATTTGGCTGTATGCCCTGATAGATTTTCACAAACATTTTGTGCTTCTCGCGTCTGTACTGTGTTAGCAGAACGTTCATCTTGCGCTCCACCTCGGCCTTGCTGCAGCCGAAGCGTTCCGCAATCTCCGACCACGCCCGAAACCGGCACAGTTTGTCCTTGTATTTGGGATCGGCCCGATTCCACAGTTCCGTATGGCAGCGATACTGTTCGATTAACTCCAAGGCATCGTCGTTGGTCCATTCCATGATTTTAGGTGAACTGCCACCGCCACCGCCGCTGACGCCGCCGCCGTTGCTGCTACTCCTACCACTGCCTGGCCCGATACTGATCTCGATCCCGTAACTGGGCGGCAGTGGTATATGGTGATGCTGCAGCTGCTGCTGCTGCTGCTGCTGCTGTTGCTCCGGCTGATGATGGCAAGGATGATGAGAGTTCTGGACGGTTGCAGCTGCTGTGGCTACAAAGCTCTCTGGATTGAAGTTCATTTGCTGTCTCAAGCAAAAGTCACTTTAATCTTTCACTCTTCCTTGGGCTTCTCTGCTTATTGATTCTCGGTGGGTTATTTCCCTTGGCTTAATAAGCTTTTAAAGTTTTGTGTTTCTCTATTTTTGTTCCTTTCTCTCTCTCTCTCTCTGCTTCTATTTTGTTTATGGAATGCAACGCGAAATGCATTCAATCAACATTTTATTAACTGATTTTTGATCATAAGCTCGCAACACTGAAAGCGAAGGAAATAAATTCAATTTAGTAATTAATTTGATTATTTCGATTACTTTTCATAATTTTCAATTATTCAGATCTTTGACCTCATAACTCGAATTTAATTACTTTTAACTTAATATATATAAACTATTTTTTGGTAGTTAGAAAAAGTAATAAGTGAAATGCTTAATTGATTTGATTGATTTCTATTTCTTTTTTTTTTTTGTTTCGGTAGGAAATCAGTGTGATTTGATCTTTAATTAGCGAAAATTGTATCAAATCGCTTTTGAAATTTTGGAATGCATAGAGTTTTCAGACTTTTCTCACTTGATAGCCGTATAGAAGCTATTCTAGAATATGTTTCTTTCTCGGGGACTTCCCCATCGAATTCTCACTAAACATTTTCATTTACTTAAGCTTAAAGTAAACAAAGTAAGTATGTGCTAATCGGGAGTATCTGACTAAAAGATACATACATATGTACAAACTGAACCCTGCTCAGAGCTGCTATTCTAATTGTTTCAAGCTTTTGCTATATAATAAACAGCTGTGGTCATAAAAATAGTAGTGCGACTGAAATGTTGAACATTAAAATTTTTGTGATTAACATGTTTTGAAAATAGTTTGAATATATTTATAAAAATGTATAGCTAATTTTAATACTCGTTTCAAATTGATTTTAAAGCATTATGTTTAAATTTTGCGATTAAATATTTCAGTCGCACTACTATTTTTATGAACACAGCTTTGTATGAAAATCTCTGGCGATTTTTAAAATTATATTTTATACTAGGAAAATTTTTTGGCGTCTCTGGCTTTTGTAATCTTCAAATCAATACGTAGATTGTTATCGATAAAAATAAAACAGTTTATTTATCGAAAAAAATAAATAACCTTTCAAATTACAAAGCTCCTCGATGTGTATCCTCGGATAGAACGGACGGACATAGGGATATGTACGTATGTACATATATACCAAATGGGCTGTGCCACGCCTTCTTCTGCCTGCTGCTTGGATTTGCAGAAAACCATTTTTTAACGTAAGCACCCACATGCAATGGATTCATATAGAAGAATATAGAATATTCAACAAAACCTATATATAATCTTTTTCAATTGACCAACAGTGTATAAACTATAGTTTAGTAAATATATTGTGAATATATACATATGTATATACAATAGATTAGCGTAAGCTAATTACGCTCTATGCTTTATTTGCCTAAAAGTGCATTATTTGCTAGGAAATAATAGACTAGATAAGCGGAAATGAATTATCTAAAGACATGAGTTCGCATGCAATTCTGATCATAATTCACACTTGATTTCTTTGTTGATTTCCATTGTGCACAGACAGACAGACAGACAGACATAGATACATACAGACATACACACATACACATGTATGTTTCTATAATTAATTGCTTATTCAGCGAAGAGAAATAAATAAACATTTCAAGTATCTTGCAGTTGTTTTTCCTGGCCATCGATTAACATTTTGAAAAGAAATTCTCGTTGACGAGGAAAACGTTTGCGCCAAATGTCACAAGTCACAGCGCAAATAAAAGCATCGATAACAGTCCAGTTATTCACAATAGACGGAAGCTTTTTTTGCACAGAAAAACACACACAAACACAAACACAAACACACGCACCCGCACACACACAAACGCACACATAATTGAGCAGGGACACGTGCGCTTTCATACGTTTCAGCTGCGCGACGGACTATGTGCACACAAACACACAGCCATGCATGCGTATGCGTATGCGTGTGTGTGTGTGTGTGTGAGTGAGCGACATCTCGATTTGACATCTATCTTTGTCGCCCGATTTGCTTCCTGGTAAGTTGTTCGTTCGTTCGTTCGTGCGCTCGTTCGCTCGCTCGTTCGTTTGCTTTGGTGTCGCGACGACAATTTGCTTGATAATTTAGCTTAGCACGCATTGCATTTAATACAAATGTTTTTTTTTTTTATTTAGTACACGTATTATTGCGTTGCTCAGAACTTTTTGCGCAGAGCGTAAATGCTGCTGTTGCTGCTGCTGCGCAAACAGCTGAATGAATCATAACGGTAAGCGAACACACACACACACACACACACACACACGCACACACATATGTATTTAACGGGGAAAAACAATGGGCTTTGTAGGTGCACACAGTATTTTGTTTTTATTTTTATTGAGCTGGGTTTTAAATGTAATTTCTTTTTTTTTTAATTTTTTTTTTACTTGAATTCAGTTTAGCTGATTCAGCATTTTGTTTATTTATTTGTTGTTTTTTTTTTTGTAAAGTTTAACGCTTTTTAGGGCATTTCTTTTTTGGCTTATTGATTCAGTTAACCTTCTTTTCGAAATTGTTGTTTTTTATTTTAATTTATTTTCAGCATGTTTCTGAGAGTAGCATAGTTTTATGGGACTTGTAGTTGTAACTTGCTGGGAATTCACCTGCATTCGCACTGGGGGTTTTTCACATATTTATTTACGTGTTAAATTATTTATTATTTGTGTTTTTTTCCATGGATTTCATAGGAAATTAAATGGTATTTGGGTTTTTTTATACGAGAAGCTTTTTGTTACAGCTTTGATTTGGTTTGTTTTTCATATTTCTATAAAAAAGCTGCAATTTTTTTATATTCAATTATAGTCTTTCACATAAAATATATATCAATTTTTTAACTTAATTTCATTTGACATACTTTTAGTTTTTATCTGATTTTTTTTTTATAAAAATCTATATTTTTATATTTAATTATATTTTTTTTTTAAATTCAATTTCGTTTCACATAGTTTTAGTTTTTATTATTTGTCATTAACTAATTATTTGAATATATTTATTATTTAAAAACTTAAAACATTTGCATGCAAATTCACATGCTTAACATTTTTTTTTTTGGCCTCAGACAATTTCGAAAATAACACACAAAAAAAAAAACAACTTGAACTCAAACATCGCAAAAAGTAAACAACATAAAAATCGGATCAAAAACTTAAAAATAAATTTCAAGGCACGTAAAAAACGAACTGCAAACACACACACACGCGCGTACGCACACGCACGCACGCACACGCACAAACAGCCCGCGAGATAGTAAATAAAAATAATATTAAAATATATACATACATACATACACATATGTATTTATGTACATGTGTGTATGCGTGTGTGTGTGTGTTGTGTCAAAAACACTTTTAGCGTATTTTGCGTATTTTGTATTTTACATTTTAGAATTTGTTGTAATTTGGCATTCCATTTTCGAAACTATATCAAAGCCGTTGCTTTATGCGCATATTTGTTTTTCCTTTATTTGTTCAGCAAACACACAATAATAACTACAACAACAACAGCAACAACAACAACAACAACAACAGCAGAGTGCTGTTGTTAATGGCACGTCGCACTCCCCTCCCGCACACTCTCACTCGCACTCGCAGTCGCACTTGCTATTCAGAAGCAAACGCGATGTTACCGTTACCGCTAGTTTCATCTGCGCGCCCAAACCTTACTCTCTCTCTCTCTCTCGGTCTTTGTGATACAAGCGCTCGCGAACCACACCAGCTAACGTCTGAATCTAAACTGTGCGTCGCTTTTTCCCGACAAACACTGACAAACTTATCGAAATCGATTTGTAACGAACCTACAAATGCGACGACTGCGACGCGTCGCTGGCTGGGCTGCGTATTGAAATGAAATTTCTCGGTGGACGTTTGAATGAAACAAGCACAACGTACGCACACACGAACGCACACGCTTACATATACGTGTATGTGTATGTGTGTCTCTCTGTGTGTGTGTGTGTACAAATGTATGCACAGAGAACAGACAGCGCCACCACTGCGCTGTTGACGTCTGCAGCGGCAGAGCCGCCACGTTCGGTAAACAGTTGTTTCGTGGAAAAACAAGCCGAACATCATAATGAAGTTGCTGTTGTGAAATTGTACGGTGCTTTGTCATGCTTAAAAAACAACAGCAACAGAGTACGCGCCAAAACACAAAAACGAGGGCAGCTCCATATGTATGTAAGTGTAAGAAAATCAAAAGTAATCATGACATGCGCATATCTAGCCAAGTTGACAACAATACTAAGAACAACAAATATCAATATTTACACTCTATTTATAGTTAAATCATTTATAAATAAGTGCATAAATACATATATTATTTGTCCGCATGTATGTATGTATGTGGTTGCTGTTTGATATATGCATTAGCACAAGCAAAAGTTTGCAAAGCTACATTGACAGCCCTCGCACGAACGCTAGTTGCTTCTTGGCACCAACACATGCGCAGCGAGTCAAACAAACAAATAGAATGCGAAGCAGAAATGGCAAAAAATTAAACAAACAAGTAGACAGGAGCGGTTCAGGTTTGGATCCAGTCGATGGAGCAGCGGGTGGCGGCTGGCGCGAGGTCGAGTTGAACGAACGAGGGCAGAAAATAACACTAACAATAAATACACATCTACAAATTTCTACTACGGCGTAGTAAAATTTCTAAAGGCTGATAGAATTTTGCCTCAATCTGCCATTGCTTAGCTATGTACATACATATGTATATACATATATATGTATATATATACATATATATATATATATATATATATATATGTATGCATGTATTTGTTTAATTTTGTTTGCTCGTTAGTTGAGTTAGACGCAGCGGAGTGAGGGGGGGGTGAACCGTTGTGAATGTGTGCGGTTGCCTGTGCCAGGCAGGTGCTGTGCTGCTCTTGCTCTATCGCATTCAATTGCTTATTCGGTCGCACTCGTGCTGACAGTCACCGCAGTTCGCTCGCTGCATGTTTGTTTGTTTATCGTGCCGTGTTTTATTGTTGGCGTTGTTATTGTTGTTGCTGTTCTTCTTGTTGTTGTTGTTATTGCTTGGTGCGTAGTTTTTACGTTCGTCATCGTTGGTTTGGTATTTCCGTCTTCTGCTGACGCTGACGCTGACGCTGACGCTAGCGCTAGCGCTAGCTTATGTATGTATGTGTGTGTGTGTGTGTGTGTGTGTGTGTGTGTGTGTGTGTGTGTGTGTGTGTGTGTGTGTGTGTGGCATACATATGTCTCATTGTATATCGATAAATGTACATCAGTAAGTATGAATACATACTTAAACATACTTATAGCATAGAAATGACCACACACACACACATGTACACTTAAATACACACGTATATTGTACCATATACACACATATGTACATACATACATAGGTATGTACATATGTATATGTAAATGTGTATTTGTGTACACTTGTTCGCCTTGAGTGTCGCCGTCAGAGTATTTTGCAGTGTTATTCTGCAAATAAAATGTCTTTGTATGCACATGTACGCACATATGCACACACATACATGCACACACACACACACACATGCATGCCTGCATACATATGTTGTGTAAATTGTTATTGCTTGCGTTAGTCGCGGTAGCAGCGGCAGCTGTTTTGTTTTTGTAGTCGCGCCAGCGGTGCTGTCGCTGCCGCTGCCGCTGCTGCTGCTGCTGCTGCTGCTCAGTCACCGCCGTTGCCAAAGTGCATTGCGTTTTCGCTCTTTTGCGTGGGAGCCGTAAAAGCTACTGTTCTTCATGGTTTATTGCTGTCTCACTCTCTCGCGCTCTCGCTCTCTGTCTCTCGCGTGCGCAGGTCTCACGTGCGGCTAGCCAACACCCCGCGCAACGGTACATCAATCCATTTCTTACGTAGTGCAATTCGCATTTGATGAAATTTCCTTAATCAGTTTAACAATCAAGTGCCAAAAAGCTTGTTTACTAACTTTTTTTGATTAATTTCAGGTTGGCCGTTTTTTTTTTTGCTGAATTTCGCGTGATGAAATGTTGAAAATATATCAATGTTCATATATATATTGATCAAAATGTACATACATATGTACATACATACATTTGTATGTAAGCATTATATGTACATACATATGTATATTATATATTATGTAAATGTATAAATTTATTTATATGGAACAAACTGACTCACACAAATAGCGAAAAAGATTTGAAATAAACTATAAATAACAAATTAACAATATGCTAATATATCGTATATAGTATATATGTTTGTCTGTATATTGATGGTCGGGACAACGAACTATGCTTAAATATAAATATATCTGTATGTATTTGTGTATATACCCATATATTCTCTCATATTAGAATCATTAGATATCATTTGTTCTTTTTATAATCGTTTGATCGATTTTTAAACAATTTGTTTTAGGCTTCTAGCGGCTTATAAACCCGATCTGTCTGCTTGTCTGTTAGATAAACGTAGCTTACTTTAACGTATGTTGTAAAATATAACGGTTAAAAAAGAAAGGGTAACACAAATTGTTTAAAATAGGGAAGCTGATAATCCAAGAAATGTTTTGTAAGAATATTATAAGTCTAGGTGAAGACGTCTTAGTTTTCATATATTTCTACACATACCTAAGCAAAGGTTTACATACATACATATGTACATTGATACATATGTACATACATACATACATACGTATCAGTCGAAGTCACATATATAAAAGAAAAAGAACTTTAATAATATTTACAAATAATCATAAATCCTTAAAAAATTGAATTTTTGAAGCTGAAAAGTCGAAATAAAAAATGATCATAAAAATAGTAGTATGAAAACATAAATTAAAAATTGGTAAATGTAAATAAAATAAATAATAATAAATAAAATAAATAAAAATATATTAAAAATAAAAAAAAATAATACTCAATTATTTTTACGATAATAGACTTCAAGTAATTATATTAAGTATACGAAAACTTTGCTGAAGTACGTTTAAAATAAATGTTATTAATACTGTAATTAATAATGATATATGTGTGTATATTGAAAAAATAATTAATGATTGCGTTAATAGATTTTTATTAAATATCCCATTTAGTGCTTTTATGTTTTAAAATTGAAAAAAGCATTCAAATAGCTCTAGCCCCGAAATCGTGAATTTGAGAAATTTCAAGCTTAAGATATTTGGCAAATCTACCAAAAGTTCCAAAGTTAAATAGTAAAAGAAAATTTAATCTATTTGTATATTTCTAAAAGCAGTTTATGTCTCTCCTTCGCTTTGCTTTTGAAGCTGGCATTTGAAAGGTTCAAAATTTTGAAAGCAGATCTCAGTTGATCTTATTTCAAATTTTGACTGCAGCATTTCTGTTTACTTGGCAGGATATTTCCTAGTCTGTCACACCCGATTAGAAGACTCGTATTTGTTTTAGAATTAAATATCTGAAATTGCAAGTCATGGCCAGAGTGAAATGAAATCAAAGCGAAATGCTAATTAGTACAAATTCGTGGCGATACAAATACTTAGAGAGCTTTTGGTCTTTGCATGTTAGCACGAGTGCGAAAGCTCGTTTGCTGGCCTAGTTGTAATTTAAACATGGGCGGCGTGGTGGGGGACGGTGCGATGTGGTGTGTGGGTCGAATTACATATGTTTGTTAGGGACGAGGCTCTGGCTCTGGCGTTTATAACGCGGCAAACAAACACTTGTTTGCACAGCAGCGCAAACAAAGAGAGCAACCGAGCGACAGCGAGAGAGAGAGAGAGAGAGAGAGAGAGCGCGCGAGCGTAAGCGCTCGTCGCTCTGCAATGTAAGCTGTACACACATACATACGCGTAAGTTTCGTATGTGTGTGTGTGTGTGTGTGTGTGTGTGTGTGTGAGAGCCGGTAGAAGCAATTGCAACTAGGAAGCAACGACAACATACGCGACGTTAGCAGAGCAGCACAGCGCAGAGCAGAGCAGCGCAGAGCAGAGCAGCGCAGCGCAGTCGCTGCTTGTTTACTACGTTTGTGCGTGTGGGCGCGCAGAGCAGAGACGAAGAGAAATTAAGTCGTGTGGGGGCGGCAAAGAGACCTGACCCGAGCAATAACCAAGTCAGCCCAATCCAGCCAGCGCAGACGCTAGCGGCATCGGCGACGATGCTAACGACAGCGACGTCAGCGACGTCAGCGTTGCTGAAGGTCATTATGCCGACGCTGGCGTCGCTGCTTCTTTTGAGCTTTTCGCGCTGCTTTTTTTTTTTTTATTATTGTTGGACTTCGGTTGTGGAATTGTGTAAACATCAGTGGCAGCGACGACAAAAACAAAGGCAACGCAGGCATTCCAAGTAAACAACGTTTTTTTTTTTTTTTGTTTTGCGCCAACGCCAGCCCCTGGCAGAGGCAAATGCAAGAAAGTTAAGTCATGGAACAGCGGGAGGAAGCAAGGAAGGCAGATAGGTAAGGATGGTTGGTTGGTTGGTTGGTTGGTAGGAGACAACAACAGTGCCCGAGCGAGACAAAAGGCAAGGCGAGCAGGCAGGCAGACAGACAGACGAAAGCAGGGCTAATGAAGATGAGCCCCATGTGCTGTTTCGTTGTTATTGTTGTTTACTTTTTGTTTTTTTTTTTTTTTTTTTTGCCGATGGTCGCTTTTGTTGCTGAGCTACAAAAATATGCAAAAACGACAGCAACAACAGCAGCAACAGCAGCAACAGCAGCAATAACAACAACAACGAAGCGAAATATGCAAGGCAGCCAATACGCAAATAGAAGCAATGAACTTAATTATTTGCTGCCTGTTGTCGCGCGGCTTAGCGAAAGGGAAGGTGAGACAGATAAATACAATGTTATATGTATGTATGTATGTATGTATGTATGTATGTATGTATGTATGTGCGTAAGTATGTGTATTTTGATATGTATGTGTGTATGAATATGAATGTATGTATGTGCATAGGTATGTATGCATCTGTATAGCATACTTAATTACTTAATTGCATTTATAAGAATATATATTTATATCTGTATGTATGTATATATGTATGAGTATGTACGTATGTATGTACATTAGTACTTAATTCTGTATAACTTGTGCGCACACACATGCATATGTACATATACATGTATGTATGTATGTATGTACATGTATAAATATGACTATATATAAATATGTGTATTTATTTCAATATACATACATACATACATACATACACACTTACATATGTATGTTTGTATATATATGTGCACATATATACGTACACATGAATAAAACAGTGCGCAAATTGCATATTTTGAATTTAAGTATCTTGCGCAGGCGTATTCAAAAACAAAAACTTGTTAGAAGCATTTCAATGTGAACTAAATACATGCATACAGACATACATACATATGTACATAGGTATGTATGTATGTATGTATGTATGTACATACAAACACAGACACACACTTGCATATGTTAGAGTGATGCAGATATCTAAAATAAAATAAAAGCAAAATGCGCTTATATTTATTCTCATGTTAAGTATTGGTAAACCAGATTTTTAAGCTGCAAAGGATGCTGACTTACATATGCATGTATGTACATACATATGTATGTATGTACATATGTATGTATGTATGTATACATGTTGTATGTATTCATGTTGTATGTATTCATCTGTATGCTAAGACAACAATATATTTGATATTATACATATGTTAAATTTAAGTCAAGTTTTTGTTTATTTTTCTATAATATTTTTATTTTAATTCTATTTTAATTTTAAATTGTATTTTTGTAAGATTTAGCTGGGCATATAGTTTTTTCTGCTACTGCACAATGCCATCATCTGAAGCTTTATAATTCTAGCCAAATAATATGATATTCCTGTATTTATAAACACTAATATATCTTCTCTTTATATTTCTTCTATTTTATATTTCGACTTCAGTTAATCTTTCAAGTTATTCATTATAAATTAAATCAACTGTAATATCATTTAAGTAAGTTAGTTTATATTAATATTTATATTTATTCTGATATAGTATATACATATGTATGTATGTATGTAGCTGTGGTCATAAAAAACTATTTTTATGACCACAGCTACATACATACATACATATGTATATACTATATCAGAATAAATATAAATATTAATATAAACTAACTTACTTAAATGATATTACAGTTGATTTAATTTATAATGAATAACTTGAAAGATTAACTGAAGTCGAAATATAAAATAGAAGAAATATAAAGAGAAGATATATTAGTGTTTACTACTAAGTGCGACAACTATTCCAACATTTCAGACGCACTACTATTTTTATGAACAATCACAATCGCCACACAAGCAGCACAATTTTCTAAGAATTTCAGGTAATACCCAAGCAAATACAAGTTTCAAAGCTACAAAAGTAAAGTTAAAACACACATACACACAGTCAAGTAGCACAGAGTTAAGGATGTCTATTTAGAGTAAAGTTTTCTCTGATTAGGAAATATTTTCAATTCTGTTTAGCAAGACATCAAAATATTTGCAATTCTCTTTGTTTGTTTGCGCTATGCAAAAAGTAAAAACCCCAAAGTGAAGTTAACAGCCGAATCAAATGCACAACGAATGCAAAAATCAACAAGAATCTATTTGTTGTTTCTAGTCTGTGCGCCTGATTGTATGCAACACTTTTGACATGGCCATTGCTTCTGCTGACACTGGGCAGAGCGCATATACGAAGCAAATAGACAAAATAATAATAATAATAATAATAATAGTAATAAAATATTGTTATAAAGTATTATTTGAACAGTTCTAACTATTGGAGTCTATTTGGCATAGGGTTTTATTGGCTTAGAACTTGACTTGATATCGACTCTCAGAGTTTTGTTGCCATTTCAATTTGTGGATTTTTGTTTTGGTCAAAACAAGTTGCATTATAATTGTTGTTGTTGGTTATTTGTTTAATGTCGAATTGCTGTCCATGTTGACATTGTTTTCGACGAGAAAAGAACGCGTGTTGCTGCTGCTGCTGTTGTTGTTGTTGTTGTTGTTGTTGTTGTTGTTCTACTTTTTGGAACAGCAATTACGAACATGACGTGAGCTCCCCTTGCAATTTCCACATTCGTTGGCTTCGCTCTGCCCAGCCCTTGTATAATATTTTCTGTTCATTCAGCAAAATTTGCTTTCTTGTTGTTTATTTTTTTAAAAATACCCTGCAATTGATTGTACTGCTAAAAATGAGTATTATGTGTTGGACATTCAAAAGAAATTTGGTTAAACTATAAATATTTTGTAAATAAAATAACATCTTAAATATGCTCATGCGTGTTAGTAACATCCATCTAACTTAAAGATCTAGATCTATATAGAAACTAGATCTTTAATAGTTTTTCCTTTTTTTTCATTTATAAATAAACTTTTTATGTTCATATCGCTTTGACACTATTAGAGGAGGCTTTTTGTTTTTATCATTTAGTAGAACTTATTTTGCTATAAAGAAGAACTATAAAAATATGAGCTAACTTATGATCAATCTACATATCTGATATAATTTTTCTTTTTAGAAGGGAGATTTAACATATCTTGAATCTTTTTTTAGTTTTGAATTAAAGCTTTGGTTAGTTAGTTAGTACTTAAGCTTATGGACATTAAAATTGATGCACAAAATGTTTTTTACTATCATTTAAAATTTCGGGCCTCTGAGATACAAATCCTGTCAGGAAATAGAATAGCTTAAAAAATTATTAAAATAAAATATACACAAAAAATATTTTCTGAGGTTTTATGAGATAGAAAATATAATAAATTTATAAAAAATATAGCTATACATAGTATATAAAGTTTCTAATACAATTTAAATTTCCTATGTAAAGAGACTAAAGCCTTAACAATCAACTGAAACCTTAACAACTACTGTTTATAGCGCTACTCTCGGTCTGGCATACCCGTTTAGAATATTTATTATATTTTTTGCTTTGATTATCGTTGTAATTTTGGAAAAGTACAGCTGTTAACAATTACAATGACATATAAACACTTCAAAGCCAAAATGCAAACGTAGCTCGAGTCCGAAATAAAAAATTAATTAATTAAGCATTTTTTGCATTGCTGTTCCCTTAAAAAGAAAAAGCTGAAGAAGAAGAAGAAGAAGTGGCAGTGCACAAAACTCACGTGCACTTTGCGTGGGTGGCTAATACACGGTGAGCTTTAACCTTAGTCGAGTTCTGGCTATGACTTAGCCACAACTGAGGGTTACCAATGGGCGACCCTTGAAGATTTGTTTAGCTTTTCAAGAAACGGTTTTGTTACTTTTTTTATGAAGTATTTTTCAGCAGGTTTTTATTTGCATATTATATTTTTTTATACCCGTTCACGAAGTGAAGAGAGTATATTGGCTTCAGGCAGCATTCGACTGGCTGTTTTTTGATTTGTTTGAGCTATTTGTATATTTGTAATTTGCGTTGCATTATCTGATAGGCTTCCAATGTTATATAAAAATATCAGAAGTATATAACAACGTTAAGGCGTGGCAACTCGGATCATACTTCATCTTGATGTATATACATACATATGTAAAATACATAAGTATGTATGGGTTATAGAAGGAAGGATGCGCAATTACCCCACAACCCACACTCAAACCGATCTATGATATACATATAACTATGTGTTCTTCATATACATATATATTCTACTCATTTATTTCCTTATCTTTCCACAGAATTGTTCTCTAAGCGTATGCTAAACTGCAATATATCCTGTATATTGGACTTGCTTATAAACTTAAATCATAATGAAAAGATAGATAAACAGCAGTGGTCATAAAAATAGTAGTGCAACTGATATGTTGAACAGCCAAATTTTGGAATAAACATAATATTTTGAAAACAATTTGAAACGAGTACTAAAATTAACACATATATATTTATATATAAATATACAATTATTAAAAAAAAAACATGTTTATCACAAGATATTGCTGTACAACATTTCAGCAGCACTACTATTTTTATGACCACAGCTGTATATAAATATAAAATAAATATTATCAATATTATGTAATTTACGATATAGAGAGACATATAGATCGACCTGCCAGTTCATATATATCAGGAATATATAAACTTTACACATTCGATAATTACCGGAATATGCCCATTTTACCTGTATTCAATGAGGTACATGTGGCATGGCCAAAGCAGCAGCAACAGCAACGACGACAACAACAACAACAACAACAACAACAAGGTCGAATGTATTATTGTAAAATGCTTATTTACGCATACAGTTGCCTTAGAAGCCGTCCTGAAGGGTAACGGACGTGACAACCGTTACCGAGCAGCGGGCACGAGTGAGAAGGGCAAAGCAAATGATGACAGCCCAGCGGCATAAAGAGAGTGAGAGAGAAAGAGAGAGCGACAGAGTGAGATCGGCAGTGAAATTGTTTGCAGAGCGCACAGAGCAAAAGCGACACACAAATACAAATACAAATACAAATACGTATACACCCACACACACACACACTAATGCATATGTATGTACTGTGTAAGTTTAACTGTTTTTGTGTGTTTGGCCTGGAACTCAAACTTGAATACGCCGTCCGCCATTGTTGGCCGGGCTGTGCCCAGTGCTGGGTGCATTTTCAATTTCGTTTTGTTGTGCCCCAAAAGTTTGTTGAGAACATTTGCAAATGTTTGTTTTAGCTAACGGAATTTGCTTCGTTTGCTTAATCATCATGATGATGATCATCATCATCATTGTCGTCATTGTCGTCATCATAATTATCGTTGCATTGCCTTGTTTTGTACAATTTCATTTGGCTGTTTGTGTGGGTGTTTTGCTTTGGCTTCTTTCATTCTTTCATGCCCAATGCCCTTTTCACTCTACCGTTGTTTTGCTTGCTCCTTGTTTGCTATCGTTGTTGCCTTTGTTGTTGTTGTTGTTGTTGGCGTTGTCGTTGACGTCCGCCTGCTACTTCTGCGTAGTTTTGTTTATTTTATTTGTTTTGCTTTGTTTTATTTTTGTTTGATTTACGTTTGCCCGTACCGTTGCCAGTTACCCCCCCCCCCACGCCTCACATTTTCGTTTTGTTTTACTTGTGTTGCTTCTGCTACTGCTGCCACTGCCGCTGCCTCTTCTTCTTTTTCTCCTTGTTTTTTGCTTTACTGCTAAGCTCGCTCCCTAGCGGTGCGACGAGGAGTTTTGCTTTAGTTTGCGCTGCTCATCGTATGGCACTGCTACACTTCGTCTTCCTCTTCGACTTCATTTGTATTGTTTTTCTTTTCTTTTCAGCTTTTTTTCTGCTTCTTCTTTACACATACATAGGTACTGTATTGGCTTAAAGTTTGTTTTACTTCTTTGTCTTTAAGTCTGTGTAGTAGTTGATGTTGTTATTGTTGCTGTTGTTGTTGTTGCTGTTGTTGTTGTCGTCGTTGTTGTTGTTGTTGTTGTTGCTCTTACTTTTTTGAGCTCATTGTTCCTGGAAACATTTCTTTGCTATTTATATTCGGTTTTTTATTTGGGCGGATTTCATGTTTTAAACTTTCGGTTGGACATAGGACAAGAACTAGGCAGATGAGTTGGGATGAGTAGATATGTATATATGTATGTATAGGTATGATATAGATATAGAAACATACATACATAGTTATAGACATAGATATAGATATAGATATATGTAAATATAGATATATTGATATAGATATAGTCTACATCTATAGATATAGAAATATATTTTTAAAAGCTTTAAAAATCCTAATTACCAGCTTTCGCTCTAAAAGCACATTTAACAAAAGATACTCAAAATTTACAATTCAAAAAAAATTTTAATCTTGATTACCATTTCCCAGAGTCTATTGTCAAATCCGGCCAGGACTGACTGTGTTTATGCCAGTCATGTGTTTGATATGGAGCAGTTGAATATCAGGACTAGAATAAGAATGTATAGAGTATAAGTTACGATTTTAAGAAAAATAGAAAAAATTCCGAAATTATTTGTGTATCGAAAATTGTGGTAGCGTATAGTATATAAAGTATGGCTGTTCCAAAGAGCAAGGAATGGTCGCGTTCGTTGATCTGCCGGCCCAAGGATAATCTAACGACAGAGGCGGGCTTGCGTGCCCAGCATAATGTGATGGTGCCAAGCATCGAACGGGAGGTAATTAATCAGCTGAAAACTATTGCACGAACATTAATCACCTGGCTAATTCACTGTCTGCTAGTGTGTGCCCAGCTCGATGGCAATGCTCATTGGCATGGAGTATGCGCGAATTTGGTTGAAAGATCGGGAGGACTTTCAGAAGAAGCGCGATGACTCGAAGGCGAAGTTCATTAAGAACGACTTCGATTGGTGGCTCAAGTTGCGCAAGACTAACAAGTGTTTCTGTTCCATCTGAAAAGCTACAGCATTTATTCAGCAGCAAAAGCTCAGCGCTAATAACGGTATTATCAAAGACACACACCAGCTGACTGCAAGCTTTTGACTATTATACACATACATACATACAATATGTTGGCAACATTTTCCTAAGTGGGAGTTGCCATGCCTCGAATCAGCTGCATTTGATTAATGCGCATTTAATTTATTTGCATTCATAAATAAATTTCGAATCAAGCTTATATACAAAATTAGCAAATAAATGAACAAAGTCTTATCAACTGCTCAAATAAGTCGTAAACTATGCGAATCTTAACAATTTTAATATTGTCAAAGTCCAGGGGAACGGTACAGACAGCTGTTGTCTGCCGGCAGCCAAAGACGAGCAAAAAAGCAAAAGCTTTTGCCGTCAGCCCTCACACAGGTTGCGGTCACGAAACAAACGAAATGTGTATATTCCCGTTGTCTGCCTGCCTGCCTCTCTCTTTCTCTCTCTCTCTCGCCCACTTGGCGAAGTTTAGCCACCCACGTATAGAAGAATTTGCATGCAACTTGTCGGCACTGCTCTTGCGCGCTGCCGCTCCCACGCAGCAATGGTGTACAAGCATTGCTATCGCCGCGGATTTCGCTTCGTGCGCTCGTGTTGGTCGGCTCGCTGTTCGCTGTTCGCCGTTCGCCGTTCGTCGCTAGCCGCTTGCCCGTTCGCTGTTCGTTTAGGCGTGCTTTGGCTCGTTTGCAGTTTTCCATGGTGCCCCAGCGTCAATCAAAATCAAACGGTTGCCGCGTTTGGGTCTTCGTGTGTGTCGCCTGTTGTTGTTTGTGTATAATTCCAGTTTGCTTTGGTTAATGTTAAACCAAATGCCAATCGCTAGTTCAAATCAACTCGAATTGCAAATGTAATACGCATTTTGTCGCAGGAGTTTGCCGAAACAGCTAAAGAACAAACAAGAAAGAGAAACGAAAAACAACAGTGCCATGCTAAAGCAATAACAAATTGTTGCCGTTACTTCGGTAGGTTTGTTTTCTTCATGTTTCGCATTCGCGTTTGTGCCGTATGTGCTTTTGTAATTTGTGCTTGTGTGTGTCTGTGTGTGTAGATATGTACGTACGTGTCTAACTGTGTGTGTGTGTGTGTGTGAGTGTGTGCGAAATAACGAAAACATTTTTCTGCTCTCTTGTTGTTGCAGCAACTGGTAAGTCAGAGGCAAAACAAATAACAAATTGCACTTTAAATAGTTTTTTTTTCCATCAATATTGCATTGCTTTCATGTTGGGCAGTAACTGCTGCATTTTACGATGATTTTTATGCGGCGTATGCGATGTAAATGGCAACAATATGTTAGCTTTACACTCACGCATACGCGTGCGAATATCTGTATGTATGTGTGCACACACAGGCACACAGGCACACTTAGCTGCATGTGTCTGTATGTGAATTGGCAATAGTTTGTGGCACACAAAGCAAAGTAGAGAAACAAAACGTAGCAACAACAAAAACAACAACAGCAAAAGCTAGCCAGCAAGTGCATTCAGCGAGGCAACACAACCAGTTGACGCAGCAACAACAACAACAGCAACAACATGTATTGCGCCGGGGCTTCGCTGCGCTTTCTTACTCACCACGCGCGCATTGGCAAAACTAAGTCGTTTTTGTTTTTCAGTGTAATTTTGCGCAGCGCTGTCGACGTCAAACGTAAATTGCGCTGCTGTTGCACGTCTTACGTTTTTATGTCTTGGCATTTGCACACACACACACACACACATACATATGTAATTGAAAAAAAGCATATGTTCGTAAGCTTGTATGCACGTGTACGCAGACAAGTGCATAATTATGACTGTGTGTGTGTAAAAGTTTTTGTTTTTGTTGTTTCTTTGGATTACTTGTTTGCTGGGGAATTAAAGCTTTTACGCACTTTCGCAGTCTGTACGCGGGTTGTGCATCCGTTTGGGGTTTTTGTTGACAGTTAATTGAATTTCCACATTTTTTTCTGCATTAACGTTAATTTTGGTGACAAGTTTTTCATGGCATATGCTTGGCAGACATCGCTCTGTCTCTCTCTCGCTTTCACGCTCTGAGAGCTTATGCAAACTAATCAAAGTTGAAAGTTAACTAACGAGAAATTGCGATATTGCTTGCTGAAACAAGCCGTTAAATATTTCGCATGGAATATTTACTATTAAATAAGGAATCATTATCATTATCCGCAAATTATATAATTATCATTTTTTATTAATTGTTTAATTTTTATTTTTGACTATTCTCTGTTTGAGTAAACTCTTTATGCCATTCAGTTGCAAGGCTTGGATTCGAAAATATATATCTATAAAAATACTAATTAATTGCAATTGTTCAGCCAAAGAATTTTTACTGAAGAACTTGAAACCAGCAATAAGAAGTTTATAGCAGCTTGACTTTAACTATTTTTTTTAATGATAGAAAAGTTTTCCAGATGGTTTCTCCGGGAACTCTAATATGCTTTGAGTATAAAAAGGAATGAGCTGAGCTAATTTAGTTAACGGCTATATATTGTATATGTATATGACTGATTATTTCCCTTTTTAAATAAATTCCAACTAAATCATTAAAAATGTGGAAAGCTCATTAAACTCCTGCATTGGCAACAACCGCAATATGCATCTATATTTATAACTGTTGTTACCCTTTTCCGAAAGTAGCTCGCATCTAGTGTATTTAGCAATCAAGTTCGTGCTTTTCATATTTCAAACACACACCCATACACACACCCACACACCCACACACACACACACACCCACCCACCCACACACACACACCCACACACACACACTAACAATGGAACGCATAGGGAGTAGCATTCCTTTTTACGTTCATAGCACATTAGTATTTGTGTGTGTGTGTGTGTATGAGTATTTGTGCCAGTGTGCCGAAACATTGTCGTGGGATAATCTCACTTTTCGCTTAGAGTGAATAGCGCCCACGCAGCAAAGTTGAGCAAAAAGTCACCTCAGTTGACGTCCTTACACTATGTACGATATTACCTACTAGTTGAGTGAGGCAAACATTTGTTGCACTCTCGTCTTGAGAAACTCAACACGCGCTCGTTACCCACCACACGCAATTCACCAGACGTGCGCTCACGCCTTTGTGCTCTCTTTGCAGCGCTCGGTCCCGGCGTGGGCTTTAAATACAGTTAGACCTTTGTTACGTTGTCCGTTGCGCGCTCTCTGCGCTGCCGGCACGGCACGGCACGGCATGGCATCCGGCAGTCGCTTGTTGTCGACGTCATCGCAAAGGACACAGGTCGTGCGACAGATAATGGAACGTGGGCGACTGAGTTGCGTTGGGCCGACTGAGCGACCGAGCGACCGACCGACCGACCAACCATATGGTCAATGCATACAGCAAAATGGAGCTTGGCAGCGGCAACACTTCATTTGGCTTTCAAATTGAAAGGGAGGCGAACGCAACACGATGCGACGTGACGTGACGTGACGTGACGATGTCATTCACGTCTACACGACTGCCACACGCCCACTGCCTGCAGCATCCTGGCCGTGATGTCTCCGCTAATTGAGACATTTGTCAACTGGGCACAAATGAGCGAACATTTTTCAAGCCACGCAGCAGCAGCAGCAGCAGCAGTTGCTATCACAATATTGTCGACTACAATCCATAGTTGATAATAGAAAGAAAGTTGAATTAATTGACATATCGCTTCAATTTGTATTGTTCAAACACAGAAAATGAACTAAGCAAACGGCAAATTTTCGTTGGGCAGATGCAACTGCATCTATTTGATGGCCAGCGGTGATCGCTTCGGCTTGCGTTGCATCAACGCATTCGACTTCAAGTGCATCGATGTTGCTGGCATCAAGGTGGTCGTTGATTTGGGATCAGCCAACATTTCCGACCCAAACTGATTGCTGTTTGTCTGATTCTTATTGAATATCTCGAGTGCCTTCAATGGCTGCTTTGTTTGTTTATCCAATTTGAGCTTTAAGTTGGGCTTTTCGACTGCATCGGGCTTGGCGCGTGGCCCCTGGTTCACCGCGAATTTCATTTCAGATCTGAGCGTCTCAAAGGACATTGGCACCAAAAAGTATCGACCTGTGATTGATTCATTGAGTGATTGAAATGAAGCGTTTGTCTATTATTATGTCCATTCGTATTACCATTTAGTTTCTGCAAAAAGCCCATGCGATAGCCCATGTCCAGGGTCTGTTTGACCGGCTTCATCAGATCGTCCTGCGACAAGTCAATATTCTTAGCAATTGTCACCACAATCTCACGCAGCGTCGCTGGCGTCTTAATCAATTGCAACGTGTGCATGATAATCGCTCCATTGAAGTTGGGCATTTTTCGACTGACTATAAAAATAAAGCTACAGTTTATAGTATTTTGTGAAACGTGTGAACACGTTGTCTAACAACTATTGAAAATGAACAGCGTCCTATATACATATATATATATATATTTATATATAGTCCGAATGATTCCGAACAGTTAGCTTGCTTTGTTTTCGATTGTGCAAATATGTTTCTATATAAGTCTGACTTTTGCTCATATTTATGCAATCCCTAATCTCAATTAGCCTAAGCGGAAAATGCCTTTTTTATTGCGTCTGTTGCAATGCAAGTTTATCGGTCAGTTTCTCTCGTTGCAGTTTTTGCATAGTTCACATCTATTGCAGTTGGTCGTTGAGTTTATTAGATAAAATATCTAGGAAAAAGCTTTCGATTGTTGGCCAAATTAAATTTGATATGAAAGTTTTTTCTTTTTAATTTTCAAGCTGCACTCCTTGGGCGATGGCTGATGGCTGTTGGCTAATGGCTAATGGCTGATGGCTGCTGGCTGTTGGCTAAGTGGATTAGTAATTAGAGCAATGGGGAAATTGCTTAGAATCCAATATGTGTGCATGGATGAAGTTTTCTGTTAGCTGAAGGTCAAGGTTGATAGAAGTAATAAGATGGACCGGCAAGTTTATAGAATAATCAAATGATAATAAAAATGAATATTATAGCTACAATATAAATAAAGTAATGATAGTCATAATATAAAATAATATAAAAATAAATAATACTATAAGTAAAAATAGTAAATAAAAATAATTAATAAATAATAATAAAAATAATATATAAATAAGAATATAAATAATAAATATAATATATTAATGGCGTGTCGGACCTGCGCTCTGTTCGATTGCTTCCCTTGCAACTGGGTCTTATTACGCCTTTACTCTGCAAGGTGTAGCCCTTCTATTTATATCTATATTGTAATGAAATTTTTAATTGGTTAGGCAACTTTATCTTTATAATAATTAAGTAGCCTTTCTGTGTGCTCTAACTGAGCGCTGTCATCATTGATTCTGCTCTCCAGGCGCTACTCTCTCTTGGCCAAGTCACAGACTCTGTTCCCAGCTTGACTTCACTCAGTTTCTGCTTGATCGTTCCTTTCATCTATTTACCTTTCGCTGCAGAGCAAATAATAATATGATAATCATAATAATAATAGTAAGACTAATATGCATGATTCATGATTCATGATTCATGATTCGCTCTTCCCAGTGTCTGGGCTAATCACGCCACATTTGTCAAAACACATGAAATGAATGTTCACAAACATATTTCAAAATGTTTACTTTTTCAGCTTCGGCACATAAAAGCTGTAAACATCTATTTTAAAATATTTTCCATAGAATTTGTAGTACAATTTCTCTTTGACTTTGACTTTGCTTTAAAGACTAACTCAATCTGTATATAATTAGTAATTACTATATATTATATATTAATTAATATTTATATACAATCTAAACAATTGCTCAACTGATTGCACAAAACTTTCATCTCTCAAAGTAGATCTTCAATACAATTTACCTGAGCATCTGCCGATATGTGCTGATTAGAAGTTCAACTCAGTTGGGCATTTGATATATGAAATGTTATAGATCTAGCTGAATTGCCTGTTCATATGTTTTTCCTTTGGTAATCCAAGAAAACCAATCAAATATTACGTCAATTAATGTTTATCTCTGCGGCTAAAAATAGCATTGCGACGATGGCCAATAATCTGCCTGACAACTGTAGCGAAACATATGGCAAATTAAATGTCAACGCAGACACGTTTCTGCCACACACACACACACACACACACACACACACACACACACACACGCAGAAATGCACGACTAGCACATACCCTGTCATCTTAAGCAGATGAACTATCTAGCTGTATGTATTTATGCTGTAGACTTGATCTAAACTGCAGTAGTTAATAAAGTTGCTTAGGATCTTAAATGCCTTTTAGCCCTATTGCAGTTTAAAAGGGTATTTAAATGTCGCATTATTGAGTCGGCTGCAGGATATTGCTAAAAGCTTTAATTGCGTCATTAAGCGTAATTATAGATTTGCATCATTCTGCATTTGGCTTGCCATATGGACCTCAGATGTGTTTATATGTAATGAGCGCTGCGTGCGGGCAGCCCGCTTAAGTATGCTACGATTTTTTTGCTTAAGCTCAAGCTGGCTGTGTGCGCTACGTGTCGTTTGTGTGTGATATATGAATTTGTGCTTTCGAACATCATTGGCTTGGGTTAAAAGGATAAAAGGATTGAGTGTATAAATGATTGATGAGGTGAAATGATTGGCATCTGCTCCAAATCGAAGACAAATTAATGATTTAATTCAAAATATTTTTTGTTTGTTTCAAATTTAAAATGCTTAAAATTTCTGCGATTTGTTGCAACTTAGCAATTCGTAGCGTTCGAAGATAATTTAATTTAATGCAGTTATTTAAAAAGAACCTAACTAATTTATTATGTCTGCGATTTATATATAATATTCTTTTTTAAATTATGAATTAGATATTCAGGATCTGGGACGCCAGACTTCGAATTTTGCTTTTGGAACTTATCCTGTATTTTCATCATGCAATTTTATAAGCTTTAAATATTACACGAAATTTTGGAGACTACTTGGTTTACTTTTGTCAATCAGGATTATTCCAAATACTGTCAAGAGTTTAGATAAACACTGCACCGCATACTTGTGTATCATTTATTTCACACAATACTGAATAAATTTGGAATATGTTTGGGCGCAATCGAAAGCAATCAATGTGTTTTCTATATACGTAAAAGAGTAACTGCTAAAATATATATATATATTCATAAGCTGATAATGATCTAAAACATGATTAGCTTTAGCTATATGCAAATTATTTAACCATAGTTTGAAGTCTTTAATTTATCTTTAATTTATCTTCAATTTTCTTATCTAAGCTATTGTTTATCTGAGCATCTCTGCTTTACTTTATAATCTCTCGGCAATAGTTTTGCATATATCTAATCCATATTTCTAATTTATTTACTGACCCCAAAATGTCATATGCCAATCAGACAATTGTATTGTTCGACTTCTTCTAAAAATTCAGATTAGTTTTCTTTTCGCTCTCTCTCTCCCTCACTCACTCTCTCTCTCTCTCGCTCTCTCTCTCTCGTTTGTTATGTAAACAGCAATACAAATGACATCAGAAGTCTGCGAGCGCTTCACACCAACTTTAACTTCTTTTTATATATTCAAATAAATATATGTATGAATACATTTATATAAATATGTGTATAAATATATATACATATATACATATACACACACACATATATATATATATATATATATATATATATATATATATATATATATATATATATACATATATATATATATATATATATATATATATATATTTATATTGAATAAGAGAGAAATGAGCATTTAGGCATTGTATGTAAATGTATGTAGCATATAGCAGACAGAGGAAGCTGTTTGCGCTTCAACTGATGCGCTGCGGGTTCAAGAAGGCTTCAACAAAGTTCAGATAACGTATTATCATGATGCACAGTTGCATAACTGTTCGATAATATTTAACCACTGCAGCTATATAGCTATATAAATAAATAAAAAAACCAAGCCTTAAATTTGTTTTAGTCTCTTTTCATAATATTGATGAATATATCGATTACAAATTATGTTTTTATATGTAAACCATCAATTGCTCATATCACATGTCTTTTGCTTTGTTATGGCCGTTTTTGATTTCTACAAAATAAATATTTTTATACATATATTTCATAAGGATTGAACAATAGAAAGTAAGAAATCTCCTCGTGAAACTCGTAAAGTGCTTTCCCGCATTTTCGCGCCTTGATTAAATTTAATAATTTATGACTTTCACAACAAAGCAAAGAAAACTTTTTTTTTCAGCATTCAATGGCAATTTCATTACTAACTTTTTCTTCTTCTTTTTAATTACAGAATTTTTGTTAAAAGCAAACAATTTGCTTACATCGAAGCGACAAAAACATGATATTCGTGAGCAAAGAACAACAAGAGCAACAACTCAGCAAATTGGCACAGCTAATGCCATGCAAAACTAAATTTCAGTTTATAGCTAATTCCAGAATAATTTCCAAGTAATTACAAGAGATTTAGCGTTATACATATGTGTACATAGATATTTATCTAGAAATAATAATGGCAGCAGCAACTGTTAGTTCACATTTGAAGACGGCGTCGACTGAGGCGCAGTTGGATTTGGTGTGCGATGAATGCGTTTATTATGACAGTTGTCTAACGCCAGCTGTCGATGAAGCTGCTGAAATATTTATCGATAATGGCACACAAACTGTGCCAGAAGAAGGGGAAGAGGAAGAGGAACTAGAGAAAGAACAGCCAAAGAACTTAACAAGCTCAACAGAGTCACAGGGGAAATCCAATTCCGATGAGCCGGAATCGACAACATCTAAAGGTATAAAAGACCATCAAAATAGCGATAACGATGAAAATATCGATAACGATTACGAAATCAATGGCAAAATGACAGTTTTGCTGGACTTTCCGAAAGGCGCTGCCGCGGAACAAACTTCCAAGGAGCTAGAGCAATTCGTCGATAGCGAAGCTCAAAGGGCTTTTGACGTCTTTACCTTCAACAATGACAACGTGGATGTTGAGATGGCCAGGCTAACGAATCTAGCACTCAAAATGGGCTATGCGCGTATCATCGATTATGAGAATCTACGCATTATCGAACATGTTATCGAAAGCGACGATGACGATGAGGAGGAGAGTGCCGAGGCACAGCAAACCACATCGGAGGAATTGCAGCAGGCTTGCAAAGATTTGGTTGCTTTCATCGATGAAAGCTATCAGCTAATCGATAAATCAGGCGTTAAAGTTGTTGGCGAACTGCCAACATCACAAAATATCGTTGACAACAACAACAACAATCGAAGCGGAACGAGCGGCCAGGCGAGTGCTAAAGCAGCGCGCAAAGAGTTGACAAATCAGGCGCATTGCAGCAGCACAGAGCCAGAGCCAGAGCCAGAGCCAGAACCAGAACCAGAGCCAGAACCAGAGCCAACAGCTCATAGCAGCGCTTTGGTCAAGGCGTATCAGTCGAATCTAACGCCACTGGCGCCGCCCTTTCAACCCGCCGCCCTGAGAGCCAAGCCACAAAAAGCAATTGCCTCAATCAGCAACAGCAACAGCAACAGCAACAGCAACATGTCTATGCAGCCTCATGCAACAGCATACAACAGAAGCCAGGCTTCGAGTACAGCATATGCTGGCTATGAGCAAGCTACGGTCTACTATCAACAGCATGCGCTAAACTTGCCGCAGCAACAGCAACAGCAACAGTTGTCGCCCAAGCAGCAACAGCAGCCGCATTGCAGCCAGCACAGCGGCATGCCGCACATACATTTGCAATCGAGCAATGGCCCGCAACTGTTGCCGGTGCAATTAATTACGCTAACACCAACACCAACAGCAGCGGGCGCAACAGCAGCAACAACAGCACCAACTGCTGCTGCTGCTGCCGCCGCTGCTGCTGCAACAGCAGCAACTAGCGCCGCTTGGCCACTTGTGGAGGCGCCCATTTATATGGATATCAATGGAGAGTATCGTAGCTTTTGTCCAGCTCATGGACCGCCAGCATTAGCAGCAGCAGCGGCGGCAGCAGCAGCTGCTGGCAATGGGCAGCAATTGCTCACGCATCAGCATCAGCATCAGCACCAGCATCAATTGCATCAGCAGCAGCAGCAGCAGCAGCAGCATCAACAGCAGCAGCAACAGAAGCTCGTTGTGACAAATGTTAATGGTCAGGCAGCCGCAGCCGCAACAGCAACAGCAGCAGCGCCTCAATTGCTGCTGCAATTGGATGCGGCAATACAGCAGCAACACAGGCAATCACAGCAGCAACAACAACAACAGCAACAACAACAGCAACAACAGCATCAACAGCAGCAGCAGCAGCAGCATCAGCAGCAACAGCAACATCATATACAGCTACAGCCAGCAATTGCTGCCACTGCTGCTGGCAGTAAGCGCAGTAAACTTTACCGAGGTGAGTGCCCGCTTTATGACATTGTATTTGCAATTTGTGTATCCTTGTTTCCAATTCCATTTGCCATTCGCCATTCGCCATTCGCCATTTGCCATTCGCCATTTGCCATTTCCCTTGACCAGCCGCGCTCCAAGGCTATTTGGCTGTGCCCCAGCATTATGTCTGGCCTCAACACTTTTTTTTTAACATTTTTTTCTTTCGACTTATTCAAATAACTTGTTCGAGAGTTGGCCGAAATTAATTTTGAAGCTGCTGTTGCTGCTGCAATATTTACCTTTGCTCTATTCATTGCTAAACTGTATAGAGAACTTTTAGCATTCTATCATTGTTAACATTTGTACAAACTTTTTAACAATTTTTACAAGTAATTGAATTTAAATTAAAAATTGTGATATATTCCGTGAAAACTACAGTTTGTTTGGATTGCTGCAAAGCTCAAATATATTTGATATTTATACAAATAAATATAAATATAAATAAATATATTTATTATATATTTTCTATGCTCTATTAGAATATTTTTTTAATATTTAAAAAACAATTTTTTTTTGCAATTTTTAATGAATTATTTTAAAACGTTAAAAACCATTTTGAAAATATATTAAGTGTGTTTATCTAAAAATCTATCTGAAAAGCGTTTTATCTGGATGAAATCCTTTCGCAATTTAATCGTGTCTCTGCCTTTTGTACAAAAGCTAAGAAATTCTGTTGATGCTACTCGCTTAGTAGATGTCCTCGAAAAAGTTGAGCAGAAAAGTAAACAGAATTACCGTAATATACATACCTGCCTGCCCATTGTTTTCAAATTAAAACGTTCTATGTATACCTCTGTGACGCTCTTTGGGTGCTGCGCATTTATAGCAATTGCCAAACAGTTGGCTGTGAGCTGTTCATTGGCATTTAACGTCCATAAAGTTGGCGGCGCTCGCACTCAATTTCTGACCATATCCTGCTGTGCATGCAGATAATACGAATTTTAATGGTCGCCAGCTCGTTGGCCATACGAAATCGGTGCTGGCATCGCTGTTACGGCGTATTCATATGCGAACAATATACATATACATATATATTTATGTATATATGCATGCGTCATGTGTGTATGCACATATGTATCTATTTCCTAATTGAACTAACTGTGAACCGACTTTTACCTATAGAATATTATTTACCTATCTTATTAAAGTTGATTATAAGAAGTTAAAGTAAGCCATTGAGCGTGTGGGTAATATTTTTTTTTTTTTTTGAATTACTGAAAGGCGAGCATTGCCTAGTCGTTTACAGCCCACTGCAATATTCATATTTGCTTTTTTTTCTGTTCCTTTTTTTACCAGGCCCTTTGCCAAAAAAATATATATGCCGTCTCTCTTGTCTTTACATTTAATTTTATATTTTCTGTACAATTTTTGCGTTCCCCAAATCGTTTTCACCAAACGTTGAAATGCTAAAAAATATCTTAAAAATTTTAAATTATATAATACATAATATAAAGATAAATATTGAACACATATATATAAGAATATGTATAGTATTTTATATTTTTATTTTATATATTATATACATTATTATTTTTTTCTAATTTAATTATTGATTTAAATTAGAATATATATAATATATAAAATGAAAATATATATTACTATACATAAAATATCTATAAAATATAAAAATATCTAAAAAGCACAACAAATACATACAATAATACGAAAATATCGTAAATATTATCCGATCAATGCTCTGTGAATATTATAAGAAAGTATAATATAATAGTACAGCTATGTTTATTCATATGTGTATCTATCTATAGTATCTATAAAAGTCGAAAATTAAAAAAAAAGCAATATTAAATATAAATCTTTAAAATAATAAAACAAAATTTAAAATTTAAGTTTAGAAGCAAAAAAAAATTTAAAAATGAAAAGTTCTGTGTGAAAAGATTGACCTAGTTTTGGATAATGTGGGTCAAAATAGATGCTTGTATATGTCTACATATACTACCCGAAAGATTCCGTTTACATAACAAAATATTTACCGTTTCCATTGCAACAACAGCCAATATACTATCTTCAGTGCGTGAGCGAGCATACAAATTGGAGCGAATAAGTTTTTTGGATGGTTACAATTTGCTTGTTAATGCCTTAATTCTGTCTCTCTGTCTGCCATGCTGCCTGCCCCACTCCATTCCACTGTGCCTCGTGTCTCTCCGTCTGCGCGCTTGGTAAAGTGCAAGGCGTGTAGCATGCATCATCTGTCTGTCGCTTCCGTCCTCGGTCTGTTGTCGCCATCATGGTTGTTGTCCACGTCCAGTGTGACTTGTGCCTTCCAATTTAGTGGCAACATTCGAGCTACCATTTAGTTGAGCAGCCCAGCCCAATTCGGTTTCACTCCACTCCCGTCCCGTTCCGTCCCGTTCCATCCCGTTCAGTTCAGTTCAGCCCAGCCCAGCCCAGCCCAGCCCAGTCCAGTCCAGTCCATCCGGCTAGCAAGCTGGCTGGTTGTAATAATTTTGACACTCACTGTGTGTGCATATTTTCTATTGCATTTTCCTTTGTGACTTTGCAATTGTGTTTGTGTTTTGGCTTCCTTTTTTTTTCATTATCTTCTTTTTTTTTGTATATTTTATATTGGTGGCATGCGAATGTCACTTGCCTGCTGGCATTAATACCCTGGTAAAAGCTTTGAAAGGAGCTGTTAAGCGTCTTTTGCAATTGAATCAATGTGAATGCCAATTCGTTGAAATATCAATAAATTGAATGAGTTGGAGTTTAAGTTTCTGTTTTAATGATTCATGAAATTGTAAAGTAATACTAAATCTTTAAGACAAGAGTCGGCAGAGTGGTAGATTCATAAGAATTTCAGAAACTTCTTATTTCTGGATATCAATAAGGAATTTCAAGATCTAGAAGACTGTTATGTCTATGTATATATATTCATATATATCCTTCTTCACCTTCCTTCACTATTCTTCACGTTTCGGCTCACACGAGAGAGTTTTTGAGCACTCAAAATATTAAACTAATTGGTCAACTGCTTTAAGAACTTGGCTTGTCATTTATATAAAGTGTTTGGCTTTAAGAACTTGACTTGTCATTTATATAAGGGGTTCGAGCATCAACAATAAAATGTGAGATCAACCTTTGGCTTGCTTAAAGAAACTGTTGAGGCATTGGCGCTATTTACTTCTGAACTGCATACAGAATTGGCATTCAAGCGAATGCTTGAACTTATTTGCTTATTTAAAAAAGCATCAAAGCAACTTTCATTATTATTTTTATAAGTTTATATTATTGGGCGTAAATAGGGCGCAAGGCTGATAATGCAGTAAAAAGAAGCTCCGAATGCTTCCTAATAAATAAGCAGAAAAATAATGAACTGTAAGGCAACACTCGTAAACAGGCTTTCCCATGAGCGTTAGGAATTAAATTACAAAAAAATCATCTTCAATACATATAATATATAGTTATCGATATATATATATATAAAGCAGAAAGTTATCGCCCTAGGAAAAAATAATAGATGACGGAGATATGCATATGTTCTATGTGGAAAGGAAGATTGTGAGGAATACTTATAGTCGGCTGAATGAAAAGGAAATCGAATTGGTTTCTGTTGTAGCTGAAATTGTTTGGACTAGATATGCTCTATAAGGCAGTAAGTTATCGATAATATCCTTGATCTGTCTGGCTCTAGGACGTAAATGCGAAAATCCTGAGGTCTAACATTAAATGATTTTCTAAATGAGACTGTTAGAACTTTTTCAATATGTAAAATAAAAACCCTAAAATTTTATATTACTAATGATCGTCTGTAAAGATCACGTCTATATATTAGTTAATTTATATGTTTATATATATATATATCTATATTTATATGTATATATATTTTGCTAATGATTGCTTATAGTCCAACCCAAGGCGTTCTGCTCCGCCTACACAAATCGTACAAACTATCCATTAGCCTGACTACTGTAAGCTCTTAAAAATTTAATGACTTTGAATTTTGATTTATTGTTTTGTTGTTTTGTTGTTTTGTTGTTTTGTTGTTTTGCGCTGAGAGCCCAGGATATTATGCAGTCGGTTAGAGCTTAGTGCAATTGTTCTGAGTTGAGTTGTCTCGTTTTTATTATTTTATATCGTAATTTATACTGTGGTAGTTGGCTTTATTTATTTTATGTTTATGTTTTTTTATTTTTATTTTTATTTTTATTTATTTTTTTGTTACTTTTTTGTGTTCGCCTTGTTGTGCGTCGGCCTCTCATTGGTTTATGGCTTGTAAGTTGTTTATTATTAATGTTTGGCATATGCCGGAAGTTTCGCCGATTTGATGCTATTCTTGCTGCTCTTTGCGGCATGAGCTCATAGTAATATACATACATACATGCATACACATGTATCTCTCAATAACTCTTGCCACATTTGCTGAACATGCAATGCGTCATTTAGCGCTAGAAAGAAGAAGCCAACCCAAAAAAAAAAACACTTCAGAAATGCATTTATGATGGATGAAAAACCTTGTGTTTTGTAGACTACAATATAAAATATATATTAAATATATATCTTAATTCTTTGCACCTACATATACATATATTTATGAGAAATATAAGTTAAGACTTCTGTATACTAACCTCCATATAGCCAACTTTTGTTTACTACTCTAAAACACATCTCAAGCTTAAGGAAATCATTTCTCCCAAAAAGAAAATAATCTTTAATAACACAATGCCTGCGAGAGTGGTTATAGGCCAATTCTGGCAACCATTGATTAACTATTGATCGGGTGCATAGTTAAATGGCAAAAAACAATTCACTTTCGAAAAAAAGATTGGCGAGCCGGAAAAACTTAAAGTTAAGCAGCAACTGAAAAGCGAAGTTTAGCGGCAAAAGCGAAAGGTTGTTTATGATAACAGGCTAGAATGGCAGGTAAGGCTGTTAAAGGGAGGCTAAGTAGGTAGCTCAACAACAAGTTGCACGTACACTTGAGCTGAGCGTGAAAGGGAAAAGAAAGTCGCACTCGGAAAACTCACTTAAAGTTCGCAAATAAATGAAACGAATGAAGCTGCAGCTGAAGCAGCTGAAGCAGCTGAAGCTGAAGCTCGAGCAGACGCAAGAGCTGATGCAACAATTGTCGCCAGGGGATAGTTGGGCGAAAAAAAAAATAAACAGAAAAAAAACAGCAAAACACGGTAAGAGGTAAAGATAGTTGCAAGCGGAAAAACCACAACGGGAGAGAAAAGAGTGATAGCCGACTAGACGATGCTCTATAATTATATTTATACACACTTTATTGTCTCCGACTCTTATACTCGTCGAGTATTGCATTAAAAATTAAGATTTAATTTTATTTTATTGATATGAAGAAATTTATTGTAATTATACTGCTTAAGCACGTCAAGAATATATGTATGTATGTGTGTATTTTTTCAAATTTCGAGTTTCTAGTGCTTATAGTTCTCGAGACAAGATAACCCTAGGTTCAGTCAGCTTTCTCTCATTGCGTGCACTTTCGTCCTTCTCAATGCAACTTACGCAACGTAACAACGTAAATGACTCGACTTGCATTGCACTCAATTCAGTACATACACACACGTGCACCTATGTATGCACAGATATACACACATACATGCACATTTCCGTAAGCATTGCTCGCCCGTTAATTGAGTTCACTCAGTTGATCGATGCAGTTGCTGGGAGCAACGGTAGAGAGATCAGCATTGTTGTAGCGGCGTTCGCATTCCTACGCTGGCGCTCTTATACAAGTCGTCGCTGCCACTCTCTTATACTGTGGTGATGTTTGAGTGCTGGTAAGACGTCTGCAGCTTCTAACTGGCAAACTCTGGTGACTGTGCAGCGTTACGAGTGTGTTGAACCTGTGGCAGAGCTCTTCGGCATTATTCCAATTGAAAACTGGAATTGGTTTAACTGGAAACATTGGTATGCGAATTTCGGAATGCCGGAACGGTCCATGGAAGTTTGCCAAGAGCTACAACAGCAACCATAAACAAGTAAGAGTGCTCCAGACAAACTTCTCGACTGCGAGATACCCTTGTCAGTCAGTCAGTCAGTCAGTCAGCTGCGAGTATCCAACACAGCACGCTTCACGC
Source organism: Drosophila anceps (assembly GCA_035045945.1). NCBI lineage: Eukaryota > Metazoa > Arthropoda > Insecta > Diptera > Drosophilidae > Drosophila > Drosophila anceps. Next base: position 15,154,114 of record JAWNON010000190.1, on the reverse strand, counting down.
TTAATTCAATTTGAGATATGCATTCTATAGTTCTATATTTATTTTCTGAATTTCATAAACTTATTGGGTCATGAAGATACATACATTTGCGCAATGCTCATTGTATAGATTTAGAGTAGCAACACAAAACAAAATAAAATTGAGCACTTGATCAGGCGAAGCAACAACATCACTTTGCGATCAAGATTGAGGAAGAATGTGAAAGAGAGCGAGAGAAATTTAAAGAGAGACACCTAGAGAGAGTTGGAAAAACACACAAACAAAAATTAAATGTTCAAATACTACGCACACACACACACACTCTTGAGTACAAAGATGTATGTGTGTGTATTTGTGATTGCATTCAGCAACACCGAATTATGAACACCCTGTTTGACAATGTACAGCTGAGCGTTAGATAAAATGTAAATTATATATATATGATATATATGTATATATCTTATAAAATATTTTCTTAACATTTATTTAATATAATAGTTTTATTCAAAGTTGAATTTTCATTCAAACATATCAAACTCGATTCGAAAGGGCATTAGAGTAACCTCAACACAAAGACACTTTGCTCGTTGTAATGGAAATGACAAAGAGATAAAAACCAATTTCGGAGAGTCAATTTGAGAGAGTGAGCGAGAGAATGGAGGTATGGAGGTTTGCAATGTTGTTCCCACTGCTATGTCTTTGATTCCAATGAGCATTCGACGAGTCGATTTACAACAGTACATGTACGAACACAAACACGAACACAAACACGAACACGAACACAAACACGAACACAAACACAAATAGAGGCAACAGCACGATCGAGTGGGTTCCAAGACGTATGCATGTGCGGCTGGCTGTGTGAGTTTGCTTCAAACAAGTAATGAAAGCAAGCACTGGAAAAATAATGATTAGGTGTATGAAAAAAAAAACAAAAAAAAAGAAACAAATTTAAACTAACTTTAAAAAAAAAAAAACTCTGCTTGGAAAATACAGCTTGTGAAAGGCCATAAAGTAGCCGAGGAGCAAAAGCAAAAATTCCAAAAAATATCGATTTATGTCTTTGGAAATATTATTATTGTTGTTGTTGTTTTTTTTTAAACATCCATTTACTGCATGCTGCAAGCAGTAGTTACACTCTCCCTTAGTCGCTGGGTTTTTGCTAAAATAGAAAATTGAAAATTGAAAATTCCATTGTGCATTTCGTTCGCTTACTTTGCTTCTCGAAACTTGTTGAAAGTTCATCGGATGGAATTTCTCGAAGTATCTAAAAGTTGAAGTGGCTAAAGAAGCTTTCAATTTGAATCACGCAAGTTATTAACGTCTGTGCTCAAAAGTTCATAATCAATCAAGAGTGTTGTTGAATAATACTTAGATTAAATTGATGTAAGATGAAATTTGAAATTTATTAATCAAAAAATTAATTAGGTTCTATTCTATGTTGCGCTTTGTTATGCATTATCACAAAGTTGCAAACGTGTTCGATTCCATTTCAAGTCGAATTGATATAAAGATATAGATATAGAAGTACAAAAAAAATACTTAAAAAAAGTTTTTTGATATTATTAATATATGATCATAGAATATACCCATTTCTGTAGGTATAAGATTTATATAAATGAATAAAGATATCTATATAAAATGTGTCAAAATGTAATGGAATCTCAAACAAGATATAAAATTATATATGCCTATAGAAATATATTTCTATATTTTTCACAGCTTTTCCAAAGATTATTTTCTTTATTAAAAATCGAAAAAAAAATTAAAGACAAATATTTTTAGATCAATGAAAAAGTAAAGTTTTTTAACTTTCAGTTTATTTTATCTTTTACTTGACTTATCTTTTATTTTTTACCTTTTACCCTTGCCCGATTGACGACTCACAAGGTGAAGCATTGAATAACTTTGGAATAAAAATAGAATTTGTAGTTGCCGCTTGTGAGGAGTCAGATAAAGTAGCTTAATGCCAACTTGCTGACACTTTGATTAAAGACTGCAGCAGTGATTGGACTCTGGTTGCAACGTGCAACTTGCAACTGGCATCTGTAAAACTGATTCGGTTTTCTTTCGGGCCGCTTCGTTTCGGTCGCCTGTGGCTGCGTCTTCTCAACTGCATCTGGTGAAAGTTGCACTCGCTTCATGCGGCTGGTTTTCAAGGTCTTTCCGTAGGTGTTGCATGGACGCAACAAGCAATAAAAACGGCCCAGGGAAGGGAGCACAGCAGAGTTGGCGACTGACTAGTGAAACGCTGTGGTATGTTGGCTGCGAGATTAGGTGAGGTGTTTGCTGCCTGTGGCAAGTGGTTTTTGTTCAAGAAGAAGAAGACAAGATGTATTATACCGGATATTAAACTTTATAATAGATAACTGTATATCTACACAGATAAATATATATATTATTGTATAGTCGCAGGTATATAAATATATATATATATATAACTGAAATAATCCATGGAAATTCGAATTTGTCTGCCATAAATAGCATTCTTAATGTTAATTTTTATTATAATCACAAGTGTTTCTTTTGTTGCTCACTTCGGTATCCCTAGCATCTATACGTAGGCACATTACTTGACCTCGACAAATTGCAACTGAGCCGAGGCTCAATGCACGTCCTGATCGCTGGCCTCGATTTTAATAACTTATCATTTATAACATTTATAATGTATTAATATCTGTAGCTGTAGCTGTATCTGTATCTTTATCTGCATGTGCATCTGCATCTGTTCGGACAGCTATAACTGTAATTGCAATATTCATAATCAAGTAGGGATGGGGGGGGGGGGTGGGGGTTGGGGATACCCTTTGACTAGTGGCCAACCAACTCTTTGAGTGAGCTACTCTCGATATGTGTATATGTTTTTATTTGTGATTCTTATGATTCTCCTTTGGCTGCAGATTCGCTGATTCGTAGCCTGATTCGCCACAGTTGGAGCTGTATGTATTTATATATATATATATATATATATATATATATATATATATATATATATATATATATATATATATATATATATATATATATACGTATATACTACCTGATGAGCATCGGCTCCCAGTTCCAGTTCCACTTCCCAGTTCCACTCTCTTTAAATGCGGCTCGCGGCGGATTTTGCCATATTTATACACGTTCCTGCTTTAGCTGGTTTTTCGCTTAAGTTTTTTGCTGCTTTTGCTGTTTGTGTGTCTCCAGCAGCTTCTACGCTCCATTGCGAGTAGTCAACAGTTTGTACCCATTACCAAAATGGGCACAAAAGGGTATATCAATTGTATGAAACTGGCAGAAGATCACATATTTGATGTAGAAACAACTTGTATAACAATATCAGATATCTATATCTATATCGATTGAGATCATCTATCATTCTAATTGCATTGTCATATATTGATTGATTGCTAGTGAATAACTTATCAATCTTGACTGTGTGTAGCAGTTTGCTTTAATCAAAGGGTATCTCCAGGCTGGCAATTCGCCGCATCACTCTTACTTGTTTTGACTGAGTGTTGGACTGCACAGCATTGACTTTCTCCTTAAATACTATTTTTGTTAACATTGTTTTCATCGTCATTCGCTGAGCCTGATCCGTTAACAGTTATCGCCAACGCCAACCGTCCTCCACTTCTCTCCTCGCTCATCTATGGCTCGTCTTTGTCTGCAACTCCAATGGATAATTTGTGGCTTTCCTCAGTTCGTGGCACTTGCTTCCGTGTGTCATTCATGAGCCACCCGCGCTGTTTAGTATTTTTTTTATTTCTTAATTTTCTCATCCTATGCTTTCTTTTTGCTTATCTTTTGGTAGTTTCCCTTGTCTTGTAATTTTCCAGTTGGCTGCGAAATTGAGTGTTAATTGGCGACTTTTTGGTGTTGCAATGAAATACTTTGCACAGATTTATATTGAGGAATGTATATGTTATATTTGATAGAAGTAAGCTTGAAGTGTCAATAGCTTCTATATAAATCCAGCTAGGCTGAGTGCTATTTGCATACACATACTACTAACCTTATTATATTTGGCTAAAATCTGTTCTCTTAACCATAAATCGAAGACTACACGATCTATAGACCCAAACTTTGGTGTGTTACTTCTGCATAACAATACAAAGCTAATGAATCTATATGTATATATATATATTTTTTTTTTTGCATTCCCACCTTAGTCTTAAATATATTTCTTGAAAGTTATGTAAAGCACCGCCAGCAAATACTGAAGATATTTATATATTTATACCCAACTCCCAGTCTGATGGAGAAATTCCAATCAGAGATGTTGGTTTTGATTTGCTATGCAAAACTCGAAGACTATAAGCGCTAGATACACCAATATTGGTAGGTACTCTCTTTGAAAATATATATAATAATTATAAATATTCTCTTTTTTATAGACATCTAACAAAATGTACAAGAAGTTCTCTAACAACACAGTAACTGAAAGTAACTGAGCCACATATCCATAGTTTCAATGTAAACCAGTTTCTTAGTTAACATCAGGTTGACATCCGCCCAACATCAGCTTAACATTTGCAACAAAACAATTTTAGGTATTCAAACTTCCACTTTGAGGATTTCGCTTGAAAGCACCTTTAAGAGGGCACCTTTATCTATGCAATTTTGAGTTAATAAATTAAAAAGCCTTAAATGGCATATCTAACCTTCATAACTGTAAAGTTTTCCCTACTCAACAGATACCAAGTCTCTGTGTCCAAGTCCACTCGCCATCAGCCATCAGATTAAAGTTTCAACTTCAGTTGGTTTTCTCCCAACTATCGACCAGCCAGAGAGTCAGCATTGAGAAGAAGAAGAAGAAGAAGTAGAAAAAAGTTGCGAAAAACGCCACTCGACAACTGCAAAAATGTGGCCACTGCCTGAACGGAGTGGAGAGGGGGGCAAGGAGCTGTGTTGTGGGCAATTGGAGGGTGGGGGGGGGGAGGGAGTGCCCCCATCATGAGGAATTTCGTTGTTGGCTATTTGAAAAGTTTGCAAAGCGATTGCCGCCTGTTTGCATGACTTGTGGCTGACAACAAAATCGCTGGAGCAGCTGAGCTGAGCTGATGCCAGTGCCAGAGCCAGAGCCGAAGACAAAGTGATTTCTACAGCATTTCCATTTCTTACCCCATTGAGATTGTGTTGTTCCACTTAAATGCGAAATCGCCTGCGCCACAAAAGGTGTAAGCAAAAAATGGAATTTACTAATAGTTCTTCTCATAGTTTTCACACTGATCGATAGCTGTTCATGTTATCAAATTGATATTGTCCTTTATTCCTGTTACTAATGCTACCCAGTTTGTCTCGTATTTCAATTATGAAACTTTCTTAATGCAACTTGTCGCTTCTCTCTTTCTGCAGTTAGTTAGTATGTATATCTGACAGATCGAAATTGGATCAACATTGAAACTTGAAAAACTCGAAATCTAAGCAGCTACAGCGAACTGATTGTGATAGATATAGCCCGTACTTAGATATGGACGCTGTTGGTTCTGGCCACGAATTGAGGTCAAAGCAGACAACAGCAGAAGCCGTTGCCCAGTTGTAATTTGGCGAAATCTAGAATTTTAGTCATAAGTCTGGAATGTTCAGAGCTATAGAAACAATGGATAGTGCCAGCTGTAAGTCAGTCAGTCAGCAGACTGATTTGAGCTGCTTGAGATACAAATGTATCTGAGGTATACAAATGTATCTGTCGCAATACCCGCACGGTTTTTGCTAAAAAATATTGAAATCATTTGCAGCTTTTGATTAATTGGCGTTGCTAATGCAAATGTTTTTGGCCGCTCGCTTCGCGTACAAAATGCACTCAAACATATGCATACATATATGTGTGTATCTGTGTGTGTGTGTGTGTGTGTGTGTGTGTATGTCTAGTTGTTCGACTATTTGCACATTGTCTATGCGCCAAGCCAGCGCGTATGGCGAACTATTTAAAATGTATCCAAAGAGATACAAAATACATTACGAATGCGGTTGCCAAGTCTTGGAAATTCCCTTTATTGCATTCTTTCCCACACCAAGCGAACAGACAGCGGGCCAGCCAGCCAGCCAGCCATTGATGCAAAGCTGCATCTCTCTCTCTCTCTCAATCTCAGCTCTAGGCAAAGACAGAGAGACACACTACAATATCAGAGGGAGAGAGAGAACGAGTGATACTTTAGGCCTTCTTGCAGGTTGGCTGCTTGGTTGGTTGCATTGCTGTTGTTAAATGTATGTATGGTACGACTGCAGAGGGCTTACGTCGCCGTCGTCATTTGCAGTGTCGTAAATTATATTAGAGTGTCCCATTCTGTGCGCGAGGCTGCCACAAAACCTAGTCAAGCCGGCTCGAGCAACTTTAACATCATAATCATTGCAATGATTATTTTGATTTAGTGACTGACTGCAACCAGAATGCACACTTCAAATCTATAATTAAATGTTGCTGAAATATTATCAAAAATTTTTGCTTTTTATGCCATGGTAAATATGCATGTGTGTGTGTGTGTGTGTGTGTGCGTCTACCAGCATAATTTGGTCCACTCTAGCAATTAAGCCATAATGAGGGAAAAGCTGAATATCAACCCCAAACAAAGGCAAATGATAGTCCCTAAGAAATGTAAACATTTACTTTCATTATTAACTATTTATTCTGCAATATTTGAAATGTATATTTCTCTTATACCAATAGCAACAGCCACAATGTTGCCTGCATTGCAAGCAAAAAAAAAAAAAAGAAAAAGAAAAAGAAATAAATAAATAAATAAATTATAAGAAAAAAAAGCACACATGAAACCGGTTCTTTGTAAGCACACATTCGCAAGCGCAAGGTAATGTATAAGTAAACACACTTATAAAAGCGGCCATCGCCATGTTCGAATCGCCAGCGAACTGCAGCCGGGTATGCGTACCTTATGAACTACTTACGACTGGTGAAGGGTATACGTATAAGTACACACACACACACACATACATCTGCGCGCATTGGTGTCAAAGTGTACAAGTGTTTGTGCCGAAGGAAGGTCGAATGCGGTGTGCTAAGGCAGTCGTCAGTCAGCCAGTCAGCCAGCCAGTCAGCCAGCCAGCTTGGAGATGAGAATGGATGGTATCTGTTAGTCGGGCGGCGAGGCAAATCTCTGTTTTTTGATATATTATTGCTTTATTTTGATTTCTATTTTGTTATTTTTTCGCCATCCATTCAAAATGAACCGCCAAACTCTTGGGTCCAAAGTTCAAATGCTATCGCTAGGCTGGATTTCTCGTTGGGTGTAGTTATTATTATTATTATTGATAAAGTCGCTGGCTGCTCTGTGGCGGCACCATTTCCAGAATTTGGTTACTTTCGGTTTCTGACCTTTCGGGGTTATCTATGAGCTACATTTTATGATAATCTGACTTTTGTTTCTTCTCGCGCTACATACATATGTACATTTAGCTATATAAGCGAAATGTTCTGTGGAGGAGTATATGTATGTATGCATGTATGTATGTATAAACAGCTATTTAGTATTTCTGAAAATTGAAAAGAATCAAATAAATTTATCAAACAAAGTATAGGTTGCGTTCGTGGCATTCTTCAAGACTGTAAATAACAGCATCAAACCAAGTGCAACCCGAATACAAATCGTAGCCGCGCTGCGATAGATTTTCTCTTTGCCTCTTTTTTTTTTTGTAGCGCGGGCTCGCTCTTTGGATCTGCTCTCTTCGCCCACACAAAATGCAGCGTTAGTGCTGCTTTACCGGTTTTGCCTTTACTACGATGACAACGCGGTCGTTTGTCGTGTGTTTTTGTTGTTGTATTTTTATTTTATTTTATTTATTTTTTTTTTTTTGTATACGTTCGGTCTATCTTTTAGATAAATATGTATCTAACGGTTGATTGCAGTAGTAAATGGCGCTCAGCTGTGCGAACCGGCCATACACACTGGTTATGCGGGCGACTCAACAACGACTTTGACTTCGGCTCGGCTTCCAGTTTCAATTCCAGTCGTGTAGAAATATTTCGGACTGGGCGCGTTCCAACACGAGCGTTCCATGCAACATTGCCGCTGTTCGCTGTTCGCTGCTCGCTGCTAGCTGCTAGCGTCGGCACGTTTCGTGACTGTTCGAGGGAACAACGCCAGCATTCCGAACAGTCCGACACTAACTTTCAAACTGTACGGTTTGGCAGAGTTTCCAGCAGCGGAGGCAGCGCGTCATGTTCGATGTTTTTACTCTGCCACTGCCACACACAACACACAGCACAGCTAGGCTAGCTGCTAGCTAGAGCTGCACACAATCAAAAACTCAAGCAACAAGAACAACAACAACAACAGCAGCAGCAGCAACAACAACAGCGGCTATTGAGTAAACTGCAATAAGTGTGATTGTTGTTGTAAAGTTTAAGCAATTGAAGTGAGTGCGCGAATATCAAGAGGAATATTCAAATTTATAACGCATAATGAAATTCGCATCAAAAATTTATATTAATCAAATAAAAACATGTTTCGAGAGGGCAACAAGAAAACAAGAAAATGAACCAACTCAAGTTGTTATTGTTATTAGTTCACATCCTGCTCTTTGTGTATTTAGATAGATATTAACGTATTCGGTTATATGGATGTACATACTTACATACATACATACATACAAACATACATACGTACATATGTATTAAAAAAGTGTATGAACAACAAAACGTCAAGTTTAAAAAATATTTTATTTTTTTTTATATATTTATATTATTTTTGTGGTGATTTTGATTAAAAAAAAAAACCGAATCCGCTCTTTTCAATTGTAATATCCGGTGTAGCGGAATTTCGCTGTGTCTGAATCTGATAATATACATACATATGTACGTACATACATACATACATACATATGTATAAATGTATAAACGTATTTATGTCAGTGTGTATGTGTGTGTGTGTGTGCGTGTGTGTGCTTGCTAGCGTGTGAGTGTGTGTCCGCGTGTGGCTGCGTGTGAGTGTGAGTGTGAGTGTGATTGTGTGAGTGACAGAGAGGGAGAGAGCGAGTTAGCGAGCGTGTGCACACATAAACAGGCGAGTGAAATAGAAAATTGAGCCCAAGAAGAAGACGAAGACGTTGCAGAAGAAGAAGGCGAAGAAGAAGAAGCATGGAAAGCGTTCGAGACAATTTTGGTGTCTTCTTTTGTTTATAGAATTTATCGCGCTGGCAACATTGAGGTTATATAAAAAGTTGAATATTTCTCCGCTTTCACTATTTTCGCAGCTTCCAAATATCGAGCGATCGAAATCAAACAAAAAAGTGCAATTAATTAATCAGTGCAATAAAACACACAACGACAACAAATGTTGTTCGAATATCGCCAATGTGTTCATTGTTCGTTGTTTAGCTAAGCGATGTTAACAATTATAAAATCTAATTCAAACCAAGATCGTTAATGCAATAATTAAGAAACAAAACAAGTGCAATTAATACAAATTTACAATTACTAAATAAACTACAATAAGTTAAAAAAAAAACAAACAAACAAACAAACAAACAAACTTTGTCACAATTTTGAAACAATAAACAAACAATAAATTCAAATATAAATAACAATAAAATAATACAACATTTTCAAAATATATTCCATTTGAGGATTATTTTTGCCAATTGTAAGTATATAAAATAAAATAAAAATTATAATTAATTAATGAATTATAATTTAACGGCGTTTGCATTTGCGTTTGCTACTTCTACCCAGAGGAAGAGCTGTATGAGAACTATAAAAGAGTATTGAAATAGTCGATGAGAGTTGAATAATAAATTAGTAAATAAATAGAGAGATAATTGCATTTGATATGAAACATGGCATCAAAATTATTTATAATTGTTAATTAAAATCTCTTCTTTTTTTTTTAATTAATTAAAATTAAATGAAATGAATAAATAAAAAAAAATTAAAAAAAAAAAAAAATTAAAAATAAAATTAAATGAATAAATAAAATTTAAAGAAACATAACAAATGTGTGGAGCAGCAAATTCCCCCTCATAAAATTGTCAAACAATTTTTGTATTATTTATTTTTATTTTTTATTTCTTTTATTTTTTATCTACATTTAGATGTAGACGAGTGTTGCTCAAATTGATTGTTATTGTTGTTGTTAGCTAGAGAAAAACAAAACAACATGCAATTTTGTAATTATTGTTTTACGGTCTGCTTGAGCTGCTTTCTGTAGGCTGTTTTATCATATGTACATACATATATATATGTATATATATATATATATATATATATATACTATATAGTATCTGCAGAAGAGCGCTTGCGCAGAGAGCTAGCTGTGGCTAGCAAGGATATTTGGTATTTGAGCTTTTTTTTTTGTTAACACAGATCAGATCATGTGCTTTGGTTACTTGACTTGCACTTTGAGATGTCAGTGAACTACAAACCAGATACTCTCAGCACAGTTGCGTGTTTGTTTAGGCTCAAAAATAAAAAATTAATAAAAAAAAAATAAATAAAAAAGCGCAAAAGCGACACGTAATGAATGGATTGTTGATGGTACGACGCTGACGCTCGAGAGCTCGCGCGGTTATTGACTTTCCTTTCCTTTACTTTCCCTTCTCTGCCCTGCACTGCCCCGCCCTGCACTGGCCCGCCCTGCCCTTCCCATTGTGCTAGCTAGCCACTGCGATCGTCAGTGCCTTCATGCTTTGTTTGTGTTTATGTTGTTGCGTCTTGTCTCTTGGTTGCGACTCTTCACTTTTTGGTTAATTTTCTTTTGTATCATCAGCGGGCAGCATGTGTTGAAAATTATTATATGAATCAATTTTCGTGAATGCTGCTGCTGCTGCAAAAAAAAAAAAAAAAAAAAAGAAAAAGAAAAAGACGCTCAACTCAGATAAATGCTACTCTAAAATTCCCTAGAAATTATGATACTTGTGAATGTATTCCATGTGGCCAAAGAGAAAGACAATTTCATGATCATCACAATAAGTAAACATATATAAATTATCATACCAGATATCATCATATTCGCATCTTATCAAGTATGATATCATATAAATTTGACTACTAGGTATTTAATAGTCGAACATTGTCCATAAGACAGCCTGATGTATGTAAATTTTTGATTTGTAATGAAAAATATGGAATATATGCAAAATATATAATTCTTAATTCTACAAATTTCAAGTAAATTTATAATATATTGTGGAAGTTATGAAAAAAATTAAAGAAATATGATTCTTGAACTTTTGTAGTCTTTTTTACTACATTTTGCAATGCACGCACTTGAACTCTTGAAGATTGATTCACCTTGACATCTTGACGGACAGAAGAATAAACATATGTGCAGAAACAGAGAGAGAGAGAGAGAGAGAGAGAGAGAGAGAGATGGAGAGAGAGAGAGAGTCAGCTGTTGACGTTGATAAAACTGTTTTTGATGTGCAATCAATTTAGTTGTGTCCATAAAATCAAGGTTTTTATCTTCTAACACATTTGTATGCTCCTTCGCGAGCTGAAAAGAGTGTTTTAGTTTTTTTCTTCTCTTGAAGAGTTAAAGTTTAATTACAGTGTACTCCAGACTGTTGCACTTGATTAAAACTGCTTGAACTAAAAAGCAATGCAAATAGTTCAAGAAACAAAATATCTCATATATGGCTCAAAGAATGCTATGAAACACCATCTGGCCATTGAAAAAAACATTAATTTGTCTAGATTTTAAGAGAGATTAATAGCGACTTACAAGACCCAACCCATATACATATATATATATATATATATATAGATATATGTGTGTTTTTTTGTTTTTGGCTCCACATGTTTTGCAGAACAGATCATGTAGTTTAGAATTATGCTGAGGTCATTGGCCGTAAGAGCAACCATTGCCGGAAATATCAATTCAAATATTTGTATTAATAACAAACCCATAATGTAATTGAAAATTTATTAAAGTCTCAATAGTGCCATAAATTGCTGACGACGGTACGCAACTGGCTTTTAGCTGAGATTTAAGAGCTATATAAAATGTTGCCGGGATTTAAGAAGTATAAAGAAGACTCTTTCAATAAAGATTGGGAGAAGTGGCACAGGCGCAATCTAAGGATTGCCCATCAGCTGGCCAACAAGTTGAACAAGCCCGTTACTGAGATATCCGATCTAATGTACAATATAACGGTACAGAACTACAGTCAGATTTTGAATCCATTCAGCGAGTTTTTAATGAAATCTGAAGTGCCTTTGGCCAACGCTGATGCTTGTAAGATACTCCTCAGTATCTTTGACGTAGAGGGTAATCTGCGCAATCCATCGGATCCCAAGAGTCTTTTTCAGCTTCTTCAATTGATGCAGTATATATCGAGATGGGGCTCAAATTGGGAGAGGAAACAAGAGCAGTTCGAGAAAATGCGAAACGCAGCCAATTTTCAATTTGCTACAGTTGAAGAACCGAAATTTTCTGTAAATCTTTTCAAAAAGAACAACTGCAAGAACAACACCAGCAGCAACTACAACAACAACAACAACAACAACAACAACCACAACAACAGCAAAAACAACAACTGGAACAACAAGAGAAACAGCAACGGCAACACCAACAACAAAAGCGATGAACATATGAGCAACAACTTGAAGCGCACCAGCATCAACACGAGTAACATCCCCGAGCTGCGGCGAAGTTTTAGCACAAATTTCTATCGAAATGATAGTCGTAGTTTCGGTTCGCGTACAAAGTCTATTTCTATAAACAGTAAAGTGATATATAAGAGGCTATCTAAACTCGATGGAGCAAAGAAAAAGTTTCGAGACTCAAAATTCTCTCTGCCTGTGCCCGAAATAATATATCTGGATGAAAAGGGACGGCGACGTGCGGTTGGCGTCCTGGAGCTTGAATTGTTGAAGAGGAATCAAAAGTATTTTTTGCGTTTACTGCTAGAAAAAAACATGAGAGACAATGCCGATCGACTTCTCAATGCCCTAATTGAAACAGACTTAGATGATTCCTCAAAACTCACAAAATATGAGAGCCCCGCTACAGAGGAAATATCCACATTTTACTCGGCTGTTGTGTCACAGCCGCCGGTGCACCTTAAACCCGACAGTTTCTATCATCGTCTGCCTCAGTCCCAGAGATTGTATAACTTAAAAAAGGAGCATCCATCCGTCACTGACCGTGTGCCCTTACTATTCTATACGCCTTATAACGTGACAAAGCCGCCAGATGAGTTGCCTAGTGCTCAATAAAGGCTTGAATTTTGGACACTGGATGTCTCAGAAGTGGATGGAAAATCACTTGACTTAACATTGCAACGTGCTGCTGAACCATGGTGCACACCTAGTGTACACTGGACCAGAGCATACGAGTACTAACCAGAAAACTTCAATCAAAACCAGAGTAACTTAGGGAATATATTTTTCTATCGGTAGTAGGCATTTAAAGCAGGAGTAAAAGTATATGCTGTCACCAGAGGCAGCTTCTAGTTGGCTAGGATCATTCATAATAAAATTCTTTAAGTATACACACGCTTTTAAATTTTTTTAATTTCAATGCCAATATTCTGCTCCCCTTCCTGCAGCCAGCCTGTCAGTCAAATACTTCGTTTGCTCAACTGTGAGAAGGAGACAGAGACTGCTAAGAAATGTAAACGGCTCAGTCCATTGTGGAACTCGGAGGAGAGGCGATGGTGTCTGCGCAATGGGGCCGTTTTAAGAAGGCTGGCCAACATTGTACGTAAGCCGCTGCATCAAGTGTGCAGCTTCATGTTTGAGCTAACTTTGAAAAAGTTTGGCGAGATAACTAATCCGAAATGTTCGCATTGGACCTATTGCCGGGTGCCGTTCGTTCGGCCGGACACTTGTGCGCTCTATGATGGCATTTATGATCGTCAGGGCAATTTTCGACAACCCTTTCATCCCTATATTCTTCATTTAGTGGTTTCGATATTGCGTCATTTCTTGAATTTGCCGTGCGAGGTGGAAAAGCCGCGAGGTAAGAGGCCAGAGTATGCCATGTTTAGCAGCAGGAAGGGAACAACGTGCAAGAACTTTTTTAAGCCAAGAGGGAGGGCTGGAAAGAAAGGCAGGAGAGGTAGAAGAAATGGCTCTGCAGATGGCTCTGGTGGCGCTGGTGGAGGTGGGGGTGGCGGTGGTGGCGCTGATGGCGATGATGATGATGATTTTGGCGATGACGATGGAGCAGATTTGAGCGACTTTTTGGATAATGCGACGTTTGGCTTAGAATATGGAGATGGCAACTATGATGACGAGTATGGTAGATCGGGTCGAGGAGGTAAAGGCGGTAAAGACGGCAAAGACGGCAAAGATGGTAAAGGCGGTAAACATGGACACGGCGGAGACAGTGATAGTGACAGTGATGATGATGGTGATGGTGATGGTAAAGGTAATGGAGCCGACGATGCAAAAAATCGCAAGAAAAACATCGCTGATATTTCTGATTTGTACTCAAGTATTGTGGAGACCAAAAAACTGTTGGTTAAGAAAAAGCCTAAGCCACCAAAGCGAAAGCCTTTCAGAGGCAACGGGCGACAATATATGGGTTTGATATTGCCAGTGTTAATGCATGAACCATTTGATGATACGAAACCGTGGACGTGGATCCGTCGACATCCCCTACAGGAACGGGTGCTCGAAGGAACTCGACTGGGACGCGCTAAGATACATAAGTATAAGCGTGAAACTCTGGAGGTACAGTACTTAAAAGCAAGACAAAGGCAATCGGTGCGAAGTTTGTATGGGGTTAAAGAGCACCCATCGATCATTTCTCTTGACTTGTTTGGCAAGGGTGAAAAGCTTAAGAAAGCCCCGCCATTGGTTAAAGCGTTCAACTATAAAAAACTTTTGGAGAAGCCTGAAGTTAGCAATATGTCACGCCGCGGCAAGAGCCAAATAAAAACCGCCGGAAAAGCAAAATAATCAAAAGACTTGCCATAAAATCAATTCGCCCGCAAAGAACTCTTTTCCATGCTCCCTCATGATTGATGTGGTAATTTTACAAATATGGAGGCATACTCATGTAGGCAAATTTTTATGAATCATTATGGTGCGAGGCGTTCTCATGATAGTGCTAGTAATTTTATTAAAACTATGCACTATCAATATTATGCTGCCAAAGGTTTAACCCACTATAGTACGACAATTCTGATTAATCAAACATCTGATTTTAACACAACAAAGACTTTAGACACTTATGAAAACAATTCAAATAAAATTTTTATTTAATAACCTAAGCCTTTTTATTTTATAGTAATATAATGGTGTTTATAGCTTATAAATATTGAATGCTCTGACAGCATCCAGCAATGAGCACTGAGAGGCTGCGAAGAAGAAGCACATTAACTATTGAAGGAAGATAGAAAAAATCTTTAATAAATAATCGCTTGATCTAATATCAACTTATACTATTAGGGTTATGTTCATTGGTCAGCTTCGATCCTTTGACTGTCGAAGTTCTAAATAATGTTCTACTTCAACCACCATCGACTCAATTGAAATGGTATTAGACGTGATATTTGGGGCAGAAAATTCTAAATATATCTATATCATGTAAGCCGATGTAAATTCCAGAACTAAACGGCAAGTTTTCGATAAGATCAGAGATATTCAAGAAATACTTTCTGCTAACGGCAGTAGGCGTTTAAAGTAGGATCTCATGTATCTAATGTCACTGTGGCGGGCTGAGCTTCAGTTATCAAATTAAATTTTTAAGGTACAGACGCTTTTAAATTTCTAATTTCAATGCCAATATTCTGCTCCCCTTCCTGCGGTCAGCCAGTCAGTCAAATTCTTCGTTTGCTGAACTGTGAGCAGGAGACAGAGACTGCTAAGAAATGTAAACGGCTCAGTCCACTGTGGCAGTCAGAGGAGAGGCGATGGAGTCTGCGCAACTTGAGCATATTAAGAATGCTGGCCAACATAGTACAAAAGCCGCTGAATCAAGTATGCAGCTTTATGTTTGAATTAACTATGAAAAAGTTTGGCGAGATAACTAATCCGAAATGCTCGCATTGGACCTATTGCCGGGTGCCGTTCGTTCGGCCGGACACTTGTGCGCTCTATGATGGCATTTATGATCGTCAAGGCAATCTTCGACAGCACTTTCATCCCTATATTCTTCATTTAGTGGTTTCGATATTGCATCATTTTTTGAATATGCCGTGCGAGGTGGAAAAGCCGCAAGGTAAGAGGCCAGAGTATGCCATGTTTAGCAGCAGGAAGGGAACAACGTGCAAGAATTTTTTTAAATCAGACGAGAAGAATGATATAAGTGGCAACGTAACAGATTTGACAGAATTTTTGGATAATTCGACGTTTAGTTTGGGATTTGGTGGTGGTTCGCGTAATTATGATGACATAAGAAATGGTAGATCGGCTAGAGACGGTTTTAATGATATAGATACAGATACAGATAGAGATGGAAATAAAAATAGTAAAAATAAAAATAGGAATAAAAATGAATATGAAGATGATTATGATAATGATAGTGATAGTGAAAATGGCAAAAATAAAAATAAAAATAGAAATGGAACGGGAAATGGAACTGGAAATGGAACTGGAAATAGAAATGGCACTGGAGGTAGAAATGGAAGTAGAAGTGGAAATGGAACTGGAAATAGGAATGGAAATGGAAATAGAGATGGAAATAGAAATGGAAATGGACGTGGAAATGGAAGTGGAAATGGATATAGAAACGGAAGTGGAAATGGAAATAGAGACGGAAGTGGAAATGGAAATGGAACTGGAGGTGGAAATGGAAACAGAAATGGAAACAGAAATGGAAATAGATATGCAGATGGAGATAATGATAGTGATGGAGATTATAATGGCACAGATAGCTATGGTAAAATGAAAGCTGGCGACAACAAAAATCGTGCCCGTAAGAAAAGCATCGCTGATATTTCTGATTTGTACGGAAATGTTGTAGAAAACAAACAGCCGTTGATTAAGAAAAAGCCTCCACCTCCAAAGAAGAAGCCTTTCAAAGGAGACGGACGAAAATACGTAGGTTTGATCTTACCAGTTTTAATGCATGAACCATTTGATGATACAAAACCGTGGACGTGGATTCGGCGACATCCTCTACAAGAACGGGTGCTCGAAGGAACTCGGGTGGGACGTGCTAAGATTCATAAGTATAAGCGTGAAACTCTGGAGGTACAGTTCCAAAAAGCAAGGCAAAGGCAATCGGTGCGAAGTTTGTATGGGGTTAAGGAACACCCATCGCTCGTTTCTCTTGACATGTTTGGCAAGGGTGAAAAGTCAAAGAAAACCACACCATTAATTCAACGGTTTAACTATAAAAAACTTATGGAGAAGCCCGAAGAGCCTCCCCGCGTACCTTCGAAGACTCAAGTTATCGCAACGAAAAAACCAGCCCGCGGGAGATAGCATAACATTTATTTAATTCTCACCAAATAATATTTATATTACCTTACTAACTTTGTTGTTGTTGTTATTATTGTAGTTATAATAGGAAGACAGTAGGGTTCACTGATCTTCTATAATTTATACATTTATTCCGTGCTCATCATCAACAGATAAGTTTATATAGCTTCAATTAGTATTTCCAACTGTGGTAATACCTTTATATATAGTAGTTTGGTCTCAGAATTTAGTTGAATATATCCTTATAGCTATTAGGAGTATGCTGAATAGGGAAAGACTATATTTTCCGTTGCTTCAGAGTAGAATTAATCGATCTACCTATACATTATTAACTTCATCTAGAGCATGGCAGCTATGAACACGCACACTCGGGATAGATCGGGGTCTACAGCTAAAAATTACGACTCTTGTGCTAAGGCCAAGTGGAGATATCGTACCAATCGGTTCATTTAAAAGTAGATAACTGACGGAATACTAATTGTATGACTGAACAATCACAATATTCTATGACATTTAATTTTAGGTATTCTTACTTATCCTGCAAAAACAAACTAAGAACTTTTGTTGTTCTGATATGTGTTGATAGTCTATATAGCACAGTTTATAATATTTTCTATTTGGATAATGCAGAATTTAAGAAAAAACATTTCAAATACTTCTTAGTGCTTGAAGTATAATAGTTAAACTCATATAACTTATGAAACGAATTGTGGAATTTGTAGACTATAGAGAGCTCTTTACTCACTTGTTGGAGCGACTCGCCGATCGAGATGTGGCATTATTATTGCGCATTTAGTAACAGATGTGATTAGGCTAATGTGTGTTGCGTACAGAGTTTCTTAAGCAATATTCATGGGGCGATTTGAGGCTTTTGCAGTCGTATGGCAGCACGACTTTGCTCATTTCGATAATTTTGAAATCGCCGCCTTATGCAGGAGTGTCGAGCTTATTATTAATATTTATTATTCATTATAAATTGATAAATGAATTATAAAATGACCTAAATTTTATATTCATATTGCACAAATATTCAGCTTTTAGCTTTAACAATTTCTGTTCACATGCCATTTGAAACCCAGCTTCGTTTGGAAGTTATGATATTTGGAGAGAATTATGAGCACAGGCCCACTGTGCGACTCATCTATCGCTCAACTGATTCACACCACAAATTGCTCGATAGCTCCGAAGGCACAGACTTCGTATTTGTTTAATGCTCATTTGTTCAGGCTGCGACATTTGCCAAAAAGACAAAACAAAAAGAAGAAGAAAAAAAAGACGAAAAAACACGCGACGATGTTTGCCCGTTCGTCTCGTATACTCGCACACTCTCTTTACATATTTCTTTTCGCAGAGTCTGTTTGCATGTTAGGCCGAATCCACTTAAATCGATAAAAACTATCAAATCTGTTTTGGGGCGTTTATGCCGTTGACTCCCGATGCCGTTGCCATTGCTTTTGGGCTGCCTTGTCGTATGAGTGACGACTCATACGACATGTGCGCCCCGATGATGCGCCACCATCCTTGCCTTGCCTAGCTTTGCCTAGCTTTGCCCTGCCTTGCCTTGTGTCAGCTTTAGACTTGGTCTTGGTCGCCACTCATTTTTCGGCCATGTTGCGTATGCTGTCAAATCTCTTCCGCTCCAGCCTTTCGAATGCTGTTGGCATTTTTTCTTGGCAACAGCTACCGAAAATTTTTAGCCATTGTTGTTGGGAAATGTCCGTTCTGGCACCGAGTTGGCCCAAGACCATTGTGTTTAGCTGTACAGTGGTTGGGGCTCGTGCGTTAGGCCGAGCAGTCGAGCAGCCAGCAGCCAGCAGCCGGCAGCCAGCAGTCAGCATCAAGCAGCCAGCAATTCTGTTCTTTTTACTGTTGTCAAGCCGACAACACAAATACACATAATCATATATTGATATCTAAGTGTATGTATGAATGCGCACAAAGGCGCCGCCATTAAAGAGTCACAAGCGAATGAGCGAAATCTTATGCCGGACTATGAACCATTTCTAACATCTCTAGTCCAGGCCAGGCCAGTCCAGTCCAGGCCAGACCAATTCCTAATTCTTAATTTTATATGTTTGAATTTAATATAATTTAATAAAATTATATTTATTAAATAAATCTCTTTTCATCTTGGAACTAATCATAAAACGAATCAGTTTTCTCTGGTTTATGTGCGTTGGCCTGGGAACTGATCTCGAATCAGACGAGCCGGGATAAAATTGTTTAATGTAGTCATTTCTATTTAATGTCAACGACTTTCTCTGATGCTTTATTTGTCATTTTTATATTAAGACAAACATCACGCACTCGTAACGTTCATTTGATATGAACTGCGTGTTCAGAGTTTATAATTCACGCCGGCCAAAAATGATGTAAGTCCTAATCCCTAATCATTACAAGATAAATTATTATTCAGACACTCGCAGCAATTGGTTAACAAGAATATTAATTATCGTAATATGCTGCGCATAAGATGTACATGATGTGCTAACGGTTAGCTAGAGTGTGGACAGAACTGATAAAAGGGCTTAAATTCTTTAGTTCCATTGTTATTTCTGTTCGTTCTTTATCTAGCTTCGACAGCATAATTGCTGCATTTATGTGATAAGTTTTTTTTGCTTTATTGTCACCAGCCATCGAAATACATTTGAGATTTTATGACACTCGACACTGTAGTTTAACTCTTGTATCCGCTTGTTGTCAAAAACTGTTCCAATTTGTATTGATATATTTGAGCTCTGTAGCAATCGCATAAAGGGCATTCTTAGTTCCTTAAAAGAAGGTATAGTATGGGTATAATGGGAGTGTTATAAGATGAATGAGTTAACAGGGGATGTGACTGATATATCTCTACACATATATATTTATACTCGTATATATGATATCTATGTAAATTGTGCAGATTGTTGCTAAAGACATTTGATAAACATTTTTTGCTTTTCATATTCTCTCTCTCTTTTCATAATATTGATAAAAAAGTACTTTTAAACAACATTATTTGGGACATAAGATAAGCTCTTGATACATAGCTTTTTCTTGATTATTATATTCTAAGAATTGTTAGTTAGCCTTGGAGCGATAAACAAAGTGAAAATGATTATCTACATTTAATTTCAACTATATGACTGTGTCTCTTATCAATTTTAATTGCTTTGAATACATTTGTACATGAAATACATGTTTCATTGTGTTGCATCAAATAACATTTGTATATTGTTTTCAAATGTCAACAACTTTTTATCAAATTTTATATATGAATATAACCTAAAATTTATAATAGACATTGTAAACTAATAGCCCTAAAGAATTCTGGCTAATTTCTGGCTACCTTCGAGATGCTGAAAAATTAAGATAGATTAAAAAAAAGAAATGATTTATTATATCATCTAAAAGAAAATAATCTTTATTACTCATCGAGATATTGTTCTTGGAATTTACTGCTCGACTTTTCTCTCTTCTCACGCTCACTTTAACTTATAGCGCTCTTTCGCCAAGTTGATGCTTGTTAACTAATCCATTAAAGTTTGGTAAATCTCAAAAATTGACTAATTAAGTAGCTAAAGTTTATCAATACTTAACTCATTGCGCCCCACTAAGGGCACATTAAATATGAACCAAATAACAAATCCCTTTAATATGCGGCGCTTGCCTTTTAGACATTTTAGTAAAACTCAATCAAAACAACAGCAAACTGAGCACATTGTTAGTGCATTTATATAAAGGCATTAGCATGCTCGTAGCACATTCATTCGCTAACTAATTTTATCTTTTTTTTTTTTCTTTTAATATAAACAACAGTTGTTGAATCAGCTTATGCAATAGCTCTGTAATTAGCCACAGAGGTTTTTTTTTGCTTTTTTTTTTGTTTTTTTGCATTGTTATGTGCCAAAAGCTGGATTATGCAACCGACAAACGACTACAAAAACTGAACAATAACCAGAAATGCCAAAAACGATATTAACTATTTAGATAAGTTGGTCTCCATCTCTCCCACTCCTTTCACTATCTCTCTCTCTCTCTCTCTCTGTCTATCATCCGAGTGGTTGGTGGTAACTAGAAATGGAGTAGAGAAGATGAAACAGTTATATAGAAAATTGTAATTTTATCAAAATAACAACTATTGAGACTTGCCGATGGGTTGCTTATGCAATTAACTTTGATTGTTGCAATGTTGCAACATGTTGCATTTAACTGACTGACTGACTGACTGACTGATTGTGTGACTGAGTGAGTGAGTGACTATGTACAACGACGACTTGTTGTCAGTGTGAAACCGCAAATTATTGATCAGTTAATAGAGTTGAGCAAAGGCAGGTGGGGAACTCAATCGAACAACAAAAAAAAAAAAGAAGCATTTTAACCAGAGACTGTGTCTCGCATCTTCTGTCTTCGGCCCTCTTCGCCAGCTTGGTCAACTAAAACGAGCACAATGACAGGCAAACAAAACAATGCACATCTATGCAACATTTGCAGGCGCAATTGCTGTTGTTGTTGTTGCTGTTGTGGCATGTTGGCAATTTCTAGAGACTTCGCTTGTCGCCGAAGCTGATGTACTCAAGTGCAGCGTAAAGAAAGCTGTGAAATGTGCGCCATCATCAACATCGTCGACTGTGTGGCACTCTCAGTGTGCGCTCTCTCGCTCGTTCTCTCGCTCGCTTGCTCTCCACTCTGTCTCCATCTCTATCTCTGCTTCTTTATCTTAGTACTTATTTATGTCTTGGTCGCGTCGGCTCTCACTCAACTTGGCCAACATGTCTATTAACGGTAACTAGGTAAATGTTAGAAATTTGCCGTTAGAAAATTGCCTCTGGCTGTTGCTGCAGTTGCTGCGGTTGATGCTTCACTTTGGCTCCAACAGTTTGTGGTTCCTACAGCTCAAAAATTAGATTCTTACAGGTACACAAAAAAAAAAAAAAAAAAAAAAAACATGAAGTGAAATTTACCGATTGATTACAAATATAAATAATAGTAGCTTGGGTGAATGTATTGTTTTTTTCTACATTATACGGTTGAACGTTAAGTGACCTAATTATTATTCTTGAACAATAGAAGCTTTCTATTTTCTTTTCTTTTCTTTTTTTGCGTACTTTACCACTTTACAATGTTCGACCTTTTTGGTAGACTTGGAATTGAGCAAACTCCCTGAATACTGAGCTTGATTTGTGAATTTTCTATTTCTGCTAACTTTTATTGTGGCGTAAAATATGAATAAAAGTGAAGAGGAATTTAAAACAATATTCTACAACAATTTAAATCTGATGCTTCTTTTGTGCAGCGATAGTTTATATACTTGATCAGGTATATGTAGCGTTAAATACTCCTTTTAAGGATAAACTTACCTTCTACACAATTAATCAATCTCTATTCTAGATCATACCTATTTGGTTAGTTAATTCAGTTTCATTCGACTTAAGAAGTAATTCCTTGTCTATGGTCTTGTTCTCTCTAGTTCTCTCATAGCTACAATAATTGTCTCATATTTTTAATATTTTATAACAAATAGTTTGAATATAATTCAACAATAGCTAATGCTAAAGCTCAGAGCGCATACCGGTTATTGATTCTTTCGATTTTTGTAATTATATATATATATATGCTATATACGAGTCGCTGCCTTGCTACAGTCAAAACAAGTGAAGTTTTCAAGGCGCTTAAGGTGTGGACGTGAGGCATGAGGCACGACAAGCGGAGACACACCCCTCATTTGGTCGCTTACGTTGCCACTTGAAAGCTGGTCTAGACACTTCTGACACAAATGCGCCAGGGTCTCAGCAGGTCTCTCTGGGTGTCTCTTCCAGACGGTGCAGTGTCTGGCATTTGATAGAAGAAGAAAACAGAAGGCGATTGCTAAGCTGCGTAAATTTCCGCGTGGAGTTGTCAACGAGGTGACGTGGGGGTGTCATTGCTGATGTCGCGACGGTGCGTGTTGCCCATTGTCTGGAACGTTAGTAGGTGTGAAGCACTTGAGACAGTCGTAAGAGCACATATTGAGACAGGTGGAAGCGTTTCCACTCGTTTTTCTTTTTTTTTTTTTTTTTTGTCGCAGATTCGGGCCAGGTAGACGTTGCAGCAGACGCACTATGTCAACTAAATGGGACTAAACATGACAGTTGGGATAATAACTGATGTCTGATGGGCTGATGAATGATGACTGATGAATGTTGACTGATGAATGATGAATGATGGCTAATGAATGTTGACTGATGACAGATGACTGATAACTGATAATCTGCTAGCTGATAACTGATAACTGATGACTAATGAGTAATGACTGAAGACTGATAACTGGGTAATGGCTGACGCTATATAACATGACGCTATTCAAATGTCAACCAATACAAAAATGTGCCAGCCAGTTGGAAATTAGATGGCTTTTGAGATAGTTCAACGAACTGTCTACCTGGTTATACAATACCAAATGACCAACACCTCTGTCGAAAAACAGCCCAGACACTTTAGGAGGTGCGATAATTGCAACAACAGGGTAGAATGTACGAAAAATACAAAAGAAGCCCATTAAATAAAAGCTGCATTAACAGCAAAATAAAAACAAAAACAGAAGCAAAAACAAAAAAAAAACATCAAGAGACTAGTTAGTGGTTGCAGTTGCCACCAACACACAACAAAGGCATCACATTTCGTCACAGACAAAAAGAGGTTGGGTGTGTGTGTGTGTATGTGTGTGTGTGTGTGTGTGTGTGTGTGTGTGTGTGTACTGAAGGGAATCCCAGGAAAGGCAATGCATGCAAGGCAATGTTGAATGTTGCAATCCAAAACAAAAAGATTAAAATACCTTTTATTGGTATAGAAAAAAGTCAAAAAGTCAACTGAGACTATATAAAGTTCATAGGGTAATACACGTTGTTGGTTGGTTAAAGTTTTTATCTACGAATCTTGCACATTACTTCAGTTTTTTTTTGCTGTACTCACTTGGAAACATTGGTTGAGTTTTCGTAATTGTTTTAAGTATTCATGGATTTCTAATGCAGAGTTTTAGCAACTTAAGTTAAAGCTGTTCCAGCTAAAGTAAAAACATTTAGACCTTGGACTTGCTAGCAGTGAAAACTTTGCCGCTGAAAAAAAAAAAAAATACTTTTCTATTGCCTGAAAAAGTTTCTCTTGAAATTGATTGTGTTTAATACATGTTTTGTTTATCAAATAAAAGTTCTACTAAATCATCAATGGAAAGTTTCAATTTAAGAACTTTAGTTACAGAAACTAAAACTTGCAGATATATTGCAGCTGTAAGATGGTTGTTATAAATGATATGCGCTCAATTATATATTTGTAACAAGTTAAAAGCTTTTGATAAACAGCTTTATCGTGATGTGTGATATATAGCCTGTATATATACCATATTTATTGAAAGAAAAAACCATATTGAAGAGAATAGCTATTATTGTTTCTATCATCTAATGAATGTTACACAGCAAAAATAGATTTATATCCATACAAAATGAAAGACAAAAGATTCTTGCCATCGATGTCAGATCTGTACTCGAATCTCAGAGAGAAGCAGCAAACGCAAATAAGTAAAGCCGAATGAAGCTTTCGAGTCAGTTATTAATTTAAGCCAAACCCTTTGCCATTTTCTTGCAATGTTTTTTTTCAGATAAAGCTAAACGAAACGCCAAGCAGCTAACAAATATTGTTTTGGTCATGTTTGAAAAGCATGTTCCAATAAATTGAGTCAACTGTTAAGGTGCGTCGAACAACTGGAAGGAACAGAGAGGAGAGAGAGAGAGAGAGAGAGAGAGACGCTTGCTAATACTAAAGCTCTTAGTATGGTGCGACTTAATGTTGTCGAGCAACAAAGTAGCAGTAACATAAGCGATAGCAGCAGCAGTAACTCAACTCAGAACAACGGCAGCAGCCACAATGCGGGCAGATATTCATCCGCAACATCGTCCACGACGAGCCTGAATAGCACATTCAAGTCCGCTTCGCCAGTTGCTAATATCGTAATGGTGCAGAATACACCGGTCGCGGCACCGCAAGCGGCACCACAGCTGGTGGCGCCAACGTTGCAGTTGCAGCAGCAGCAACAGCAGCAACAGCAACAGCAACAGCAGCAGCAGCAACACTCGTCCTCGGACGGCAGTTCAAACAATTGTTCGTTGCCGTCGTCGCCGCCATTGCTGCAGCAAACGGCGACACCGCCACAGGGTGCCCAAATTGTGCCACCAGTGTGTGCGTTACATCATCCGCAGCAGCAGCAGCAGCAACAGCAGCAGCTGGCTCTGCTAGCAGCTATGCAACATCATCATCATATGCTGCAGCCTCCACCGCCGCCATCGAACAATGGCATACATCATGGGCCACCAAACCCTTCGGCAACGCATCAACAGCAGCAGCAGCAGCAGCAACAGCCACATCAGCCCCATGAGAATGGACACGGCGGCATCTCGCCTAATGGCAGCTCGGGTGACTCTTCGGCCAGCAGTGTTAGCAGCGTGTCAAGCAATAGCGGCGTTGGTGGCAGCCTGGGAAGTGGCGCCAGCAATGGCACCAATGGCATCGGACCGCCAGTTCAAGCCCCGCTGCCTCCCGGCCCGCTATACATTCAATACCCAGGCGATTTCTTTCCATCGGAGTACTATATAGCGCCGCACCCGCACGAGGGTATCTGTCCGCAGCATCCACACCATCCGCACGCGCATCAACACCAGCATCAGCATCATCATCAGCCCATGTGCACCATCTCGCCGGAATATGGTGAGTTGAACCAACGCATTTTGCTTCGACTGTTGGCTGCTAATTACAGCCATCGTAATCCCAGCAGCCGTCTCAAGCATCTCACCACGTCACCAAAGTTTATTAAGACCCTTTACTGCTGGCTGTGGTTAATCTGAGACTCGACACTATGCTCAAAGCTCACTTAAGCTGCATTAAGTTTGTGTTTGCGCCGCGCGTGAAAGATTAGTTTCACACTTACAATCGAAAATTGAGAATGAAAAACAAACTAAATACGAAAAGCTACAGCAAACAAAAAACTTATAGTATCAGTAAAAAGTGGCTACTGGCTTGACATACGCCCACACAATAAACGCGAGTAGCCAGCGCAAGAGAATTAATCTAAAGGGAAACAGGGTGTTCAGACTAAAAGAAAATATGAGTAGAAACTGAATTGAGTTGGCTTATTTACAAAGCTGATCAACAGGCAAAGTAGAGCATTAATAATTGAGCTTAAAATAAAATATTTATAATAAAATCAATTTTTATTTTTTATTTTTTATTTTTTAGCCACTCTTACATAGAGTTTTGATCAAAATATATAAATGATTTTAGAAAATTAAAAAATTTACGTAGATAAGAAAACATTTATAAGAATCGTTGAAAAACTTGCGCGCCACATAAATAGTTGCCTTATAATATGATAAAGCTACTTCTATTGTAAATGGAGCGCCCTGTATATGCGTATGTGTTGAGTTATCTAAATAGAAACGCTCTGTAGAAATGAAAACAAAATTCATAGGCTGACTCACATTTGACTTAATTAATAATGAGATACATATATAGTAGAAATATATTAAGAGCCAGCCGCCAAAGTGATTCAACTAGATCTGGCTACAGCTGCCTAAGCCATAAATGGTTTAAGTTTATCTGTAGACTACGATGCCCGAAAGACACATTTAGGCACCTCTGACTTGTCAACACACTTTAAGTTAATATTAATTGATTCTGCTCAGTGCCAAATCAAAGCTTAAATCATATGTTAAGTAATTTGTACTGTGGCACCTTTAAAGTAAACGTAAGTTTTGTGCCAAGCTCAAGCTTCAAATTTTGGGCTAATTGACAAATTGAATTAGGTTGCCATCAACAAAGTTTGGTTGCTGAACAAAGTTGCTGTCTAGCCTAAAGTGATAATTGCATGTGGTTGCAATTTTGCTTACTCACATGTCCCCCAGTCTTCAGTTACGCTTCGGTCAAAGGTGCTAAGAGCCATGTGGCAATAGAGTCTAAAGTATATGCTTTCATTAAAGGCCATAATTTCCAATTACATGCTGTTGCCTTGTGTTCCCTTTGGCCTACATTTACCAAATAAGGGAGACTTGCCCATCTCAAACTCTGTTTGTGTTTCAACAATGTTTTCTCCGCTCTTCTACCTCCCATCCCATCCCTCTCCGCTGCCACACTGATTGTAGTTAATCGAATAAACTTGCAAAGGAAATGGCACTAAGTGCGTGTTGGACTCAGGCTCGACTTCTAATGGAATTTGCTCCCGGGGCGCGGTCTCCCTCGCTATATTGGTATGCATGGTGTATGCATAGCATGTTATAATTATAAGAATGCTGAGTATGCTTTTATGACCCACTTCCTCGAAAAAGTGCGAGCTGAGATTGTCGCTTTGTGCGAAACTGTGGAACACATTTTTTTTTTTTTTTGAGGCTGGCATCTCTAAATTGAATTGGCGTAGTTTATATTTTACAACATGCCCACAGAGTCCACAGCATCCATGGCTCTTATCAACAACAAACTGCTTATTATTTTAAATGCCAAGTAAATAGTTCGCGTACAAATGGATAATTAAGAGAGCTCGAGCTGGAAGTGCTTTACTTAAAGATATGTCAGCGTGAAATTATTAGAATTAATTGTGAACTTTATCTTTAATATTAGTATTAGAAAATCAGATAATAATATGGTATACTCTATGTGGTCATACGACTTGAAGACTCTACGATGAAGTGTCTATTGTAATAATTTTATTAATATTTTATTATAATGCCAAAGAATATAGTACTCTATAATAGATTTGTTAGCATACAACTTACAGACTCCACTTTTATGGGATTATATATTATATGACTGAAGATAAAAACTTCAGATATTACCGGCAAACACTCTGCATAGTCATATAAAATTGCCTCACAAATGTTGTGCAATTCATGTGGTAGTTCATTATTAAAATAGCAGTAAATAGACTATTTAATTATTATTTCTTTATGCAAATAATGACAAAAGTATTACTTAAAACTTGACTCTAAATAACTTAATTAGAGGTCTCAAACATGTGTAATACACAAAGCGACCTGCCCTTAATCATTTTGGGCCTTTCGAGCTCTGACCTTTGTAATTTTGTAATTAACTGTATGATAATTAATGCTCTAAGCACTTGCTCGATTTGCTCTGCGTCTCTCTCTCTCTCTCTCTCTCTCTCTCTCTGTCTCTCGCTGAAAAAGTTTATTTCTCGTTGTCTGTGAGTCATGCTTGGGTATTTGTGATGCTATTTGCATATGGATCTGCTCTTCAGGCGAAACAAGTTTTGTCTTCAACTAAAATTTATGAGGGCTCTTAAAGCGCGAAAATGTCATCGTGAGTGCTCAACCAGTTCTTTAACAATCAGCAATGCCGACATTTACCTACCTATTCATATAGTATGTCTGTAGATACACATTATATGTACATATTTAATTACTTTATACTGCATATATATATATATATGATTATATAAAAGAAGATATATATAGATGTGGTATATACATATATACTCCATTGAATGTTCTAGTATGGGAAAGAAATCTGCCATACCTTAATCTTTTTATACTATGAAGCAATCTAAGTTTGTTTAATTATCATAAATAATAAAGATTTGTATTTATTTAACCAAGTCTTCTACAAAGCCGGCCGCCTGTTGAATGGGGTCTGGATCTTTGTCTTAAAGCGGCAATCAATAAAAATTTATTTTAATTAACAGAAGCTAAGCTTTATTATATTTATTTTATATTTTTCTTCAATCTTTAAGCTGTTCCTTAAACAATTTACACAATTTGATGAAAGCAAAGCTTTTTGAAACATAGTAGTATCTGTAAAGTTAACCCATTTAAAATGGAATTTCAGCTTGTAATCATTATGTAAATATCTTTGAGAGGAAATAATTTAGGTGTGGCTGATCATCCCATCAAGTAGATTTTAACTCTGCGTTCAACTAGCCATGCTTCAATCTGCTCCGCATGAATACCGCAAGTCTTTTCATCTTCAATATATATTTTCCTGTCTACCGTATGCATTTTATTTATATTTTGTGATAGCTCAATTCATTCTCTACTATTATCTATATTTTCTTCGCAGTGTATCAAGTTGAGGTTGATTTTCCAGTCGATCAGTGTCTTCTAGAGCAATCTAACTATTCTACGTCCACTAAGAATATAACTTTCTATGTTTATTTTTATTGTTTTTATTATGTTATATCTTAACATATCTAATCTATATAAATACAAATATTTTCGTAGCGTATCCACATTACGGAAATTCCAGGTAAATCCTTAAATTCTGTTCTGTTAAGCCCGCGAACGAGCGCAACAAGTGTTTCGCTAGGTGTTAAAGATATTTTGTTTTGCCTAATTCGTTACCTGAGTTGTTAAGGGCATTTTCTGTGTATCTCAGCACAGATATACAGATACAGCTCTCAGCTGGTTGTGACCTTGTCGCAAGAGATGCGAATAACCTAGGCAGACGACCTCTGTAAAGCTCAGGCTTACCTTTGGCTAGCATTCCACGTGTTGCAAATTCACTATGTCGTTTCTCGAATAGCTTTTGAATGAGTTCGGCAAATGTGCTGGAGCCAAAAATGGACATGGACAGCACATAAAATAGTCTACAAACTTGGAAATTAAACAATATTAGTTGACAACATTTAAATTATGCAAGCATAAATCTTAAGCTATATATGTAGATGCACACACACACACGCACACACACACATGCATATGTACATATAAAAATGGCGCCCAGCAACTAACTGCTATGAGTGTAGATGTATGTGAGTGCGTGTGTCTGTCTCTCTGTGTGTGTGTGTGTGTGTGTGTGTGTGTGTGTGTGTGTGTGTGTGTGCTTATTATTTGAACATATTTTATGTGTCTTTTGAACGCATTTTATTTATTTCGTCGTATTTCTCTTGACTCTGGTGGAAAAAATTGCAGCCGGAATGGCAGCGCAGTTTTCATTTATTTTCTGTTACTCCACTCATTGTTGTTGCTGCGTTTGTTGTTGTTGCTGTTGCTGTTGTTGTTGTTGTCACTGCTGGTACTCTTGGCTAGGGCCACTTATGGCCCTAGCGCCCAAGCGGGTTCAACAACCGACAAAAAAGGAGAAGCAATGCAAAAAATTGGCATCAAACAACAGAACTTACTTAAGATAAGCGGGACGGGGCGGAGCGATGGCTGTTGAAGGGATGACGAACGGGGCCGTAGGAAGTGGCAACACACATGCAACGTGCATTAAAAATTGTAACTGTACCAACTTTTATCTCGCTCGCTCGCTGTCCCCCTTTCTCTCTTTCTCTCTCTCTCTCTCTCTCTATTACACTTAGCAGCATACAGTTCATATCCTACTTCAGCCCGCTGACAAGCTGAGTGCCATTCTCTTAATTCTCTATATTCTCAGTCTACTAGATATATGTATGTATATGTATGTATGTATGAATGTGCGTTGTATGTTATGTATGCTTCAATTGATTTTTTTTTCTTTTTTGGCTTTCTCGCTCTTGATTTACTTTTTGTAACCATTAAAAATATGGTATATAAAATATGGTTAAGCTATGAGCGCTACTTATCCAAACTCCAAACATATTGTCCCTAAATGTATTCTTAAGAATCTCTTTTATAAAACTTTTTAACAATCTTTGCTTTGTTTTTTTTTTTTCAATATTTTCACAAATTTTTATATTACTTTATATATAATTTGTATGTATTTAGCTATTTTAAGCTTCGATTTTCATTCATTTTGTGGAAATGAAAATTTGAAATCAACTTCATATTCAGAGAAGTACCTAAGCTCTAAAATAGAACATAAAGATTTATCAGTTAGACACGTTTATACAAAGAAACATACGGACAGGCTCTTAATCATCATCAACAGGCGGGTTGATCTAGTATCATCAAGAAATGAATTATTGATACCCTGTGCAACCATTACAGTAAACTGCATACTTTATACTACCTAACTTAGTAACTGCCTAAATGTTCTAGTTCACATTGCTACTCTATTGCTTTCTGTATGAAAGAAAACTCGCAAATCTGTCACCAAGACTGCAATATACAACTCAATTCAATTTATAACAGGACTTTGAACAACAGACGAGAACATTTAAAAATTTAATTTTAAGTTTAGGTTTAGAGTTAAATAAAAAACAAAACAGCACATGGAATGGCAAGAGCCAGAATAACTCAAACAATTATTCAAATAATAATTATATTATTTTCCAGTGTAACTAACACTTGGCAAAATTTGCCTTTGCTGTGTCCCAACACAAATTGCAAAACATAAACTTTCCGACAGTCAACTCCAATTATTAATACTTTTGAAATAGTTTTAAGCTACTTATAGCATCTTTAGTTCAGTCCTATTTAGTAATGATAATCTGCGAGAGTATGAATGGATTTTCTCATTTTTGTTTGTTCAAGAGCGACAGCAAAAATTAGTTTTGACTAATTTAAACACATATTCGAACAATAGTTAGAGGCTTTTCTTCAAAACATATTTGGCGCATGTGTTCAAGCATGTTTACGGGGAAATCACTTGTAATGGGTATCTACAGAAAAACTCTCTACTTTACTTGGAAATTTTTTGAATTTTGTTTAGCTTTAAAATGATTTCTCAATCAGAATGTTTTTCCTAATGGAATTTTAGCATAATTTTCTATAGAAACATGGCAGAAAAAGTTGTGTTCATGGAATTTGTCTAGCTATAACAACTTTCCCTAATGCGTATTTTCATTATATGCCGAATTTCTTATAACACCTTCTATCACCCTTCAATGACTTCAGTTTTCCTATTTCTAATTTATATTTCTCCTTTTTCTTTCAGGTAAGCAACACTTAAATAATGTGAATGAACTTAATCGTACTCGAAGTGTACCCAAGTGTAAGTGCAAGTGGGAAACTCAACAGCGCTTTCAATTAGCGATTGCTGGCAAAACTTTTGAATGCCATTCGGAATCGTCGTAGTACTTACTATCTCAGTGGAAAAAAAGTGTGGCAAGAGCTTCAAGCTGTTCTGTTACCTTTCCAATGCAAAGACGCTCTGGTGGTCTGGTGGTGCACGGGACAAGGTCAGACAGACAAACGTTCAACTTTTTTACAGTTATGCAATCGTGGCGCTGTGTGCGGTGTGGGGGCGGCGGCGATGGCGGAGCAGCCATCTCAATCCCATTTCCTGACCGCACATCTTTAGAGTTGGCAAGCAGACGCCTGTGTTGCCTGCAAATCTTCCAACTTTTTATGGGCACTCGCAAATGCGGCAGCTTAACGAGGTCAGGGTGAAGCCACCATATCTTGCTCTGATCCTGGGTGTGGATAGAACTACACTCCAATAGAGCTGATGATGTCACTACCCAGAGACAGAGTTTAGTATTATATATACATATGTATCAAAATATATGTTATCAAAATGGTAACTGCAACTTAAATTGTGACAGCTCCTTAGGGTACTTTGCATTTTTAGTTCTATTTCAAATTGAGAGATAGAGAGAAGAGACCGCCGTCATTAAACTTGACAAGTTTTGGTAGGCAAAAGTCATTAATAGCAGTTGTCGATCTGGTTGCAACTTAGTTGCATCTTGCACTAAGTTGCAACAATGTTGCTTGCTAAAGTGATTTACTTGAATGGAATCCAGTGAACAATCACAAGCTCTAAACCTCGATTAAGTCATCATAAAAACTTAAATCGTATCAAAAACGAACTAAATGAATAATCTAAAGCTTGCATCTGTTTTTCAATGTGCATCAGTTGTGGCATGAGTTGGCTTTTATCAGAAATCAAGCGTTATAATTGAAATTCGTTGATTTTGAAAATTTTCAATTAATTTTTTAAATCTGCTGCTGATTTCAGTGATATAAATAAGCCTCTTTGAGCTTAGCTCTCTTTCAATCAAATGAACAAAGTTAAAGGAAATGGCTGTCGATTGTAGAAGATGCCAAAAATATGTTCTTATATATCGACGAGCTATTTTTTGTTTCTTATATACATTATATAGACAGCTCTGAATGGTATGTGTTCCAAAGCTTGTAATAAAAAAAAACCTATATTTATACAAAAGTTAAGTCAATCTTAATATTCGTTCCAAATTGTATTCAAATTATTGTGTTTATCAGTAAATTTGTTTGCCCAACATTTAGTGCGCTGTCAGTCGCACTACTATTTTCATAAACACAACTGTATATATGTTTATATATGTATATATGTATATGTCTGTCTACCTTGTTGTTTAGAGCTAGTTTTTGTTAAAAATCAAACACATTCCTAATTTGTTTGGTCTTTCAGCAACTTTTACTGTGACTGCTGGTGACTCATTAAGTTGCTTCGGTTGAAATTTAGTTTGAGTGAATTTCGCTCAACTTTAATATTGACTCAAATAATAGGCATTTGACACAAGTGTTGGTCATGCATAATGCATGAATTGTATTTTAACCTATGCCCCAGAGTTGAACTTATTTGAAAAAACTTAGCGTAACGCCAAATATTAGCTTGATGATTCATCGAACGTGCTCGGGTGCTCGGTTTATCCGGTTGCATATAGCACATTGCCAGGGTATTTCATTACTTGTGTTGAAAACGTAAAGCTATCTTATCATTACTATTAGCTATACAACTTAAAGTTACTATCTTTGCGAATGATCATTGGAAATCATCATTGTTGAAAGGGTATAATGAGTAAAGATAACTATCAGCTATAACTATATAAAAATAATGTTGTCTTCAGTGATTAGGCGAATCAAATACTTCAAATTTAGAACACAGTTCCGCTTCCTTTGGTTCAGTATATATATATATATACATATAGAATATAAAATTAGAGTTGGCAATTCCACATTTAGTACTTTAGCTAATTAACCAACTTGCTCTCGGCATGATTTCTATGCAAGTGTATTAGTAAATATCGCCAATTGCCAATGAATTGAAATAATTGAATTTTGCAGATGTTTTGCGATTCAGTGAAAAGGAATGCCAGTTGGAAATTGAGGGCAAACAAAACTTTATACAGGGGGAATCAGTGCACAGCTGCATTTGTTTAGTTGATAACGAAATAGTATACTTGTTTCCGCTTGTCATAAAATATTTATTGCAATTACTAAATGACAATTTGTATAACTGGAATTTGAATTTCGATTTTTGGTATCTAAAAAATTTGCAATAATATTATGAGAAAACACACTTGATACTTGGTTCAGGGTTGTGTTACAGTGGCGCGGCTCTCAGTTTAAGGCTGATTGAGAAACTATGTAGCCAAGGCGGGCTTAGTTCCCTTTAATTAACTACGTTTTAAGATTTGCTTGCAAAATGAATAGCAACATTTTGCCAGGTAACTTGGTGCGCCGCCGTTAAGCTGTTTAGCATTAATTAAGTTTGAGTTTAGTTGCAAACACTCCGCCACTCCAACGCTTTCGCTCGGGCTGGCATTTTACTGTCTGCTGGCCAAATGGTAAGCTCCACCACGCCTACACCCGCAACGGAAATTCCCGATGCCCGAACCCCGTTCCCCGTTCCCTTGCTGTCTTTTAACACTTTGAATATGTATATGTCTAGTCAGCTTTTATACTCTTGCCGAGGCTATTCAAGTCTTAACAGCAAATTTGTAACGCATTCGTGATGGAGTTTGTTAAAGCGATATAGTTTTTAGATATGCATATTTTTTTAAAATAGTAAAAAAAACTTATTTCTAGCTTATTATGTTCTATTGGCATATTAGTAAAATATAAGTAACATATAAAAAAATATATTCCCATTTAATTTAGTTTAATTTTTGTTTATAAACGTTTATTACATATATCAACGCATTATGTCTGCAAGAGTGTTTTATCTTGAACAAACTGAGTTACATACTTTTTTGCTCTTTTAATACCCTTACATCGTTAGAGGAATGGCTATAATAGTTTGTGCAAAGAAAGTATAAATCGTTGTCTTTCATAAGCGGATGTTTATAAGAGCTGGAGTCAATAAAATTTCTATGTGGGTTAAGGCACAATTAAGAAAACATAAAAATATTACCAATTCTCACCTCGCACTTTCCGGATCTTAAAATAAAACTCATTCATATCTATATTTCCTAGAGGGCTATGAAAAGTAATTTAAGAATATATTAATTATCAAAAGTTATATATTTTTATATACATACAACTCTCTGTCTCTGTGGTCAGAGTATTCGCAAGTTGAGAATTTTCTTCATTTAAAAGAAAAAGCATTCAGACATTCGCTGCATTATAAAATGGATTGCATTTTCAGCAGCTGCCGTCGCAGTTGCAGTCGCAGTCGCAGTTGCAGCCGCAGACTATCGCTGCTGTTATCGACTATCATGAATTTTACTTTGCAATGGTATGCATCAACGCACTAAACCGACATTTTTACACCTAAGTAGTGGAGGCAAACGTGTAATGGAGTCGCCGTTAAAGAACGACTGGCTATGCGCGTCTGCTTTTTACGGCTGATTAGGTCAGACCCCGAGCTCTACGAATATTTATATGTAAAATAGTTAAACAACTGCCAGCACTCTGCTAAACTCAAAACGAAGTGCATTGCAATTTTATATAAGCACAAATATAAGTTTTAATTTTAGCTTTATCTAAAAGTTGCTTTTTGTTCTGTTCCAACTTCATTCTGAATCAATAATAGATCAATCTGATTCTTGTTGACTAGTTAAGTATCTACTTAGCTATAGCTCTCACGTCCTCTTTCTCTCCTCTGCAAACATCCTTTTATTAACTAAATTTGCTTGCCATAATTATGTACTAAAATATTCATAAGAAAACTGCGAAGTTACTTAAGAACGGCACGAACGACTAATGGCAGCAGCTTGCAAAAGTTTTCAAGCAGTATATCGATAATGATGGAGTTGCTCCATTGATGGTTTTCTCTTCATTCACTTCATAGTGACTTGGAACTGCGTTTGATTGTGCACTAAAACATCTATTTGCTTGCTTGGTGTTTTTTATAGGTCCAACGGCCGTTCAAATGGTCTCCCACAACCGGCAACCGCCGACGATGACGATGCCTGTGCAGGTGCCACCATATGTCAATGAGAACGGAACACTGACCCATGTGGTGCTGCCACCGCAGCAATACCAGCAGCTGCACACCGGTCAGGGACATCTGCATGCAGCACCATTTGTGAGTAACAAGAACATTTTTAGTACAGATTAACGCTTTTATCAGCTGTATAACTTGGCCAGTGATTCAATTTGATTAAGTTACTTAAAGTTGGACGAGAGAGACTATAAATGTGGCTCTATTTCTATGATGATTGATGAACATAAAATGCTGAGCTTCATTAAATTGAACTAGAATTCCACACTCAACTACAATTTTGAAGCCAAGTGGAAACCCAATTGTAGGCTTTTATATTATTTCATTACTTGGAACAATTCTTACATAAAACATTTGCGTAAAAGTATTTGAAATTCATATGGCTTCAGGGATTTTCAATATGAAACTTTGACTAACGTTATTTAGTTATTTTTCTAGTGAAACGTTATGCTAAAAAAAGTTTTCATGGCTTTTCTTGCCTACTTTCAGTTGAATTTTAAGAAACGATTAACTTGAACATTGGTCTTTTGTCACCAGTCACTCACTTAGTCAGTCAGTCATTCACTCAGTCAGTCAGTTGGTCAATCAATTAGTCTTTTCCCTGTGCAAGCAGCGTAAAACTCTCATTATCAAATATATAAAATTGATTACTAATTGAGCGCCAATCATCAATAGCAATTATAATACAAAACTCAAACAATAACAATTGGCAATGCAAATTTTATTTCCAAGCGAATTGCAAAGGGCGTAAATCAAATAAATTCTTATGAGTGACGACAAATAAATACCCTGTACTTAGTTGTCTCTTTTGGTTCTTTCTCTAACAATAGCATGCCCTCAATATTACAGATTTTATCGCATTTCTGACTAAACCTAAATTGTAGCTAAATAGCATTATCTCAATTAGTAAATGCATCTTAGAGTCTCATGCGAATGCGGTCGCTTTGTGTGCGATGTGTAAAGTAAGTAAGCTACGTACGTAATGGATTTTTGTTATTGTACAAACCAGATTCAGTTGATGTTTTCCTGGAACTAGACAGCGGGCTTAACCCAGGCACTTGCAGTTTCGTGTTGTCAATGCAACAATCGCTGCTTCAGCTTAGATTAATATTACAATAGAAAATTGCGAGTGCAAACGTTGCGATAAGCGTTCAAATAAACAGGCAAAAACGGAACTAAGCTTAAAGAATGCAATAATAACATTTTATTATTATTCCAAGTATTATAATAAAATATTAAACTATCAATATTTAAATGATCAGAGCTCTCTGCTATCGCTCTCTAGGAAAAGCAATAATATACAAACGTATACAAGGTATCATATAAGCAACTTATTCTTATCGGAATAAATACTCTGATTGGCATTCATTTATTAAGATATGTTTTCCTATTTGATAAATAGTTTATTTTCCTATCATTTGAACTGGGCGGAGTTGAAGCAACTTACTTCGTGATTCGCAATTTTTATTCAATTCGCTTAAACAATTTATAATTGATGTGTTATTATTAAAAGGAAATTTATAATACGCTTTTAAGTTAAATTTAAATATAGGCTTATAACGACGAATATCTAATTGTTAGCTAAACGTTTACAAAGAAAAAGCCAACAGCTAAAGCTAAACACCTGCATATGCATATGATATAAAGATACATAGATGCATATATAAGCACATGTGCAGATGTATAGATGTCTAAATCATTTTGCGTATACATATACATAGATCTGTATACAAGAAGATTCGAAGGTTCATGGATGCAAAGATACATAATTGTATACGTATTCAGATACAGAAACATAGATACAAATAAACACAGATACAAATACACATAGATACATAGATAGATTATATAGGTAACAGCCGTCAACACCCGTCACCCAGTGGCATTTTAATAAACTAAAACTTAAATATTGCAGCGCCAACAACTTCCGGAGTCATATGTAGAGCAGCAGAAACAGCGTCACGCTCAGTTGCTGAAATAAAAGTGACGGCGTTTCAGAGTACACTCTTTTCGAGAGGGTATTACTATTTGTGCAAAAAATATGAATATGTATTTCCGAGATCTTTACAGTAATGGAACGTACATAATATATATAATAGAATATATATGAAATAATATATATAATAAAATATATATAATATTGTATATATAATATAAGCTGTTAGCCATATTCCATTTATCTTGCTCTCTGGATCACATAATATATGTTGAATAACTGAGATCAGAAACATATTTCATATCTTTCATATGCTAGCTAGTGTATTTCTGTCCGCGGTCTTCTACATGTATATGCCATCTAGTGTATTTAACCTTCGGCTTCGTGTAGACAAAGTTTTTGTTTCTTTGTTTTTCTTCATTTTGGAATTCTCCACCAAAAATTTTCAGCAACAAATTTAGTAAGGCGAAAGCCAGCTTCCGTTGTATTTGCGCAATCTCATTATCACTTGATTGTATGCTAATTCAAATGTTTCTTTTTTTTGTAAACCTTTGCAGAGTATATACCTATATATTTTGCAGCAAAATATATAATACATATATTCTGCACTATAATCGCTTATGAGGCCGTTAAGATATACATATCTCGTAATCTGTCAGACTTATTTATTGCCTGAAAATCTGGTATTATTCAATATATCGTATTACATATATGATTTTCCCATACATGTGTAGCTGGAAAGCTATGAATATTCAAATTATAGGGTATCGCACAGTCATCAAAATTACCAGTTAACTTGTTTAATGACTGTGGCAAAGATATGGACCAACAAATTGCCAACTTTTCGCATTTTTGTAAATTGCATTGGTATGAATAACTGTCTTATGTAATGTATGTTCATTATATTGTTTCGTCATACTTGGCTTTAGCTTTAATGTTGTTGTTTTGCTCTATAATTGAGCAATTTGTCACAATGATTTAAATTTACTATTTTGCACTGCAAATGCGCGCGCAGCGTTTAAGCAGTGCGCTGTTAAATACTTACAGCAGAACGTTGCCAGATTGGTTATTTATAAAGGCAGATATCTATCGATAAATAGTTGCATTACAGTTTTTATTGTTGACATTAAAATAAAACATTAAAGTTAAAATTAAAATTAAAGAATTGAAAGTTGTATATATTTGAATAGTTGATTAATTTCATTTTATATATGCACATTATGAGCTCTTGCTATGTTGTACTTTGAGTACAATATGCATGGTATGAGCTGTCATTCTGCTATAAACATTCCTTGCAGACTCACTTGAGTATAACAGCGTGTTAACAGTGTGCTAACAGAATAAATGCTTGTGTTAAGTAGATACTGTTTACCACTTAATTTAATGAAAGAGAGGAATGTAAAATTGAAACAAATAATTAAATGTCACAAACTAATTAAAATTTGTTTGAACTTTGTAACTGTTCGAGCCCAATTAAAAATGATTAAAATCAAAAATTTCGGCCTCAACAGCAATGAGATTGCCGTTTTTGTGTAGTTTCGCGATTGTTTATCAGTAAAAAAAAGTCCGCTGAGGTTTATTTATAGTTTTTTCTTTTCATTGACGTGGACACTTCTAGCAGAGTCAGTGTGCAATGAAGCCGCAAAAGATTAAATCGACTACGACCACGTCGACAACAACAGAATTTGTATTTATTTGACAACAATTTCGACCAAATTCGAAGCCTTATTTAAGCCTTTTGCAATTCGTTTGCAGATAAGCAGCAATGGTACATCGCATTTCTATACGCCGCTGCCCGGCTATCCGCCCGGGCCAGGACCAACGGGCAATGGGCCACCGCATTATCATATGCCGCCGCCGCCGCCGCCACAGTCTGGCGCCGCTCAACAGCAGGCCACGCCGACAGTTGGCGGCGTTGGCGCTGCGCCGCCAACGTCACAGACGCACTTACATTCCCCGCATTCGCCATCGCCGCCCAATTACAGAGATGAGCGCAGTCAGCGACAGCACACGAAGCTGCTGCGTAAGCTGGAGAAGCAGCGTGAGCTGAGTGAGTGTTATTTAAATATTTATTGCAAATCTATTCAATTAAGCTGATTCCATTTACTTTTCTCTGCAGATTCCAGCATGTCCACGCCCACGCACTCGCCCTCTCCGCGGCGCAACGACATCAATGGACATTACAACAATATCAACAACAACAACATTCCAGTAACACAGCATCAGCACAACAATCACTTGCATAGCCATGTACGTGGACGTCATTTGACGCATCAACAGTCACAGCCGCAGCCGCAGCCACAGCCGCAGCTGCAACAGCCGCAGCAGCTGCAGCAGCAACGCAACGTTGCCATTGCGAACACAACAACTGGACAGCAGTTGGCTGCGGCCGCAGCAACGCGCAGCAGTGTGGGCGGCGCCAGCTCTGTGGGCACATCAGAGGATGGCGAGGACACCTCCAGTGTGGCAGCTGAGGATGAGGAGGACTATCAGGCTTTGATTGTCGAACAGATCTCGGCTATTGACAAGCCAGAGGTAATCGATGTCAGTTCACGTGCCGCGAAAATCATTTGGGTGCCGCCAACAATTACGGATGCGCTGCTGGTTAACGTGCGCGATCTGCGCTACCAGGTGCTGCTCAGCGACACGGGAAAACAGTGCAAATACAAGAGCCTGTATCGCGGCGAGGCGTACGAGTGCATTGTGCAGGATCTGCAGCCGGGGCAGGAGTATTTGGTGCGGCTGCAGGTGCACTATCAGCAGCTGCAGGGCAGCGTCAGCGAGCCCACCGAGTTCAAGACGCCAGCTTGTGAGCCCGACCAGCCGTTGCCGCCCAAGCTAGTGTCGCGCACAAGGAGCTCCATCAATTTGCGCTGGACGGCACCGGCTGCCAATGGTGCGCCCATTCAATATTATCTGCTCGACTATGATGAGGGGCGCGGCAATGCATTGCAGTTCACGGAGCTGGCCAAAATCAAGGCGAAGCATTATCTGCTCAACAAGCTGCATTCGACAACTGTTTATAGTTTTCGTTTGGCTGCCGTCAATGAGATTGGCCAGTCGGCCTATTCTCAGGTGAGCAGCTACAGCACAGCTGGCAATCCGCCCACAGCGCCGATGGCGCCACAGTTGCAAGCGTGCAGCGCCAGCTCGTTGCAGCTGGTGTGGGAGCGGCGTTCACAGGACGGCGACTTTCTGCTGCAATTGCAGGATGCTGAGTCTGGACACGGTTACCTGAACAGCTACAAAGGTGGCGAGACACGCTATGAGTGCCTGCAATTACGACGCGCCACCAATTATCAGTTTCGTTTGCGCACGGAAAATGATGCTGGTGTCTCACCTTGGTCCTCGGAGGTTACCTATAGCACGGCTGCTGAACGGCCCGGCCGGCCGGGAAAACCTCATGCCAAGGGCAAGATACACGGCACACATTTCAAAGCGCGCTGGGAGCCACCAGCCGACACCGGCGGCTCGGATATCTTGCGCTATCATCTGGAACTCAGCGCGGGACCTAGTTTCGAGCGCATTTACACGGGCAGCGAAACGGAAGCGATGTGTGAGCGGCTGCAGCCGGGCATTACCTATCAGTTGCGTGTCTGCTGCGAGGGTCCTGCCGGGCAGAGTCCCTTCTCGGAGATTGGGCATGTGACCACAGAGGCAGTGCCACCGGCCGCACCGCCCCCGCCCCATTGCGATGCGCCACCAACGCCCTATGCGGCGTTGTTAAGGCTAGCCCAACCGGAGAATAATGGTGGTGCGCCTGTTCTGGAATTTGAAGCACAGCTGCGTTGCCTCGATGCATCAGAACAGCCACAGCCGCAGCCGCAAATCGTATACCGCGGCAAACAGGACTATTTTGTAGCACAGCAGCTGTCACCGGGCGGTGTCTATGAGGCACAGGTGCGTGCCATCAATCGCATTGGCGCCGGCAACTGGTCGCCGTGGCTGCGCTTTGAAGCTGCCGCCGCACCGCCCAGTGCACCCACTAACCTGGAGGTTGTGGTTAAGTCGGCGACACATTTAACCATCACCTGGAAGCCACCTACTCTGCTGAACGGTGCGGCTGTGAGTGGCTATAGCCTGCAGAGCGCCAGCCAGCAATTGGATGAGCCTCAAGCTGAGCCGCCCAGCACACAGTTCCATGGCTGCTATCAAGGCCCTCAGACCCTTGTGGAGCTACGCAATCTGTCGCCGTATACGCGCTACTATCTACGTGTGCTGGCCAGCAATGCAGCGGGCACTGGACCCGCAACGGATGCTGTGTGCGTAGCTACGCCAGCTGCTGTGCCCGGCGCTCCACAGATGTTGGGCTATGAGTTCACCGCACAGGAAGTAACCTTGAATTGGACAGAGCCGGCGTCACATGGCGCCGACATCAGCAACTACAACATTGAGTACGGTGAACGAACAATTGCGACACCGGATGCCTGTACGCGATATACAGTCACCGGCCTAACGCCCGAGACAAGCTACAAGTTCCGTGTGCAAGCGGTAAATGCGATAGGCACTGGTCTTTTTAGTACCTATGTCAAGCTAACGACGCAGCCGGCACCGCCAGCTCCGCCACGGCTCGAGTGCAGCGGCTCTGGACACAATTACTTGAAGCTCAAGTGGGGCGACAGCGGCAAAACGGGCTCTGCTTCAACTCTTGCGCCAGGTGCAGGCAGCGGCAACAATGCAGATTTCACCAAGTACTATGTGGAAATGTATGTGGCCAGGGCCAAGCAGTTTCAAACAGTCTACTCGGGCACGAATTGCATGTGCAAGATACACAAACTGCAGGAGCGCAGCAGCTATACATTCCGCATCTATGCGCATACGGATCGCGCCGGCGACGGTGAATACTCTGAGGAGTATGTATTCGAGACGGGCGCCACGTTGCCGGCTAATATCAAGGCGCCGCGAGTGTTGCATGAGGGCGTCTGCCTGCTGGACCAGGCTAGCCAGCCACTTGTGCAGCTGACACTCGAGTGGCAGCACTCGAAGAATAGCTTCAACGATCGCGTCGAGTACGAGCTGCAATATGCTATTATCTCATCCGATTCGGACACTTCCAACTCGCCCAAGGCGCGCAGCACTAGCGGCAGCAGCAGCAGCAATGCGGCGCCTGTAGCGCTAAGCAACCTGGACTACCGACAGCTGTATCGTGGACCAGAGACCAAGTTCACCATAGACAATCTTGTGGCG
Organism: Drosophila anceps; assembly: GCA_035045945.1. Lineage (NCBI taxonomy): Eukaryota > Metazoa > Arthropoda > Insecta > Diptera > Drosophilidae > Drosophila > Drosophila anceps. The sequence continues at coordinate 15,110,678 of JAWNON010000190.1, read as the reverse complement.
GGCACCTGCTACCAGTTTCGTGTCTGTCCGGTCCGTGTTACCAACAGCGGCGAGCTGTTCCATGGGCAAACGTCTATGGCACTGCGTTATCAAGTGCCCAAGGAGCTGGACGCCAGCTCAGCGCCCTGTCATCATCTGCATGGAGCGGCAATAGTGCCGAGCCAGACGACGCAGCGTGCCAGCCGCAAGCAGTCGGAGACGAACATTGTGCACATGCGTTCGGTAAGTGCTTCGGCAATTAGCGGCAATAGTGGTGTTGGCGCTGATGCTCAGGCGATTGGGCGTTTGCAACATGAGCTGGCTACAGCTAGCTTCAATGCTTGCGGCGATCCGCTGCATCATCATCATCATCATCATCACCACCATCATCAACAGCATCAGGCGTGCTCTGGCGAGCCGATAGGCTCATCAGGTCTGGCATCTCCATCGGCGTCTACCCTGCAGCTGCGCGGCAATAGCAGCGCTGCCCATCACTTGCACCACCAGCATCATCTACACCACTCGCACCACATGCATCATGCGCACTTACCGCATGCCTCCGCTGGCATCATGGGCTCCGCCAACAGCAACGGCAATGGCAATGGCAACGGCAACGGCAGCAGCAGCAACAGCAGCAGCAGCAGTAACTACATCATGCCCCATGGCGGCATGATCAGACGCTTCGTATCCAGGCTGACGGCGCTCTACTGCAATAGGAAGCGGCTGACTGACCAACAGAAGGCTGTCTTCTTTGTGGTTTCATTTGTATTTGTAACCTTCCTGGTGGCAATGCTGGTGCACATGCTCTGTGGCTGATTTGGCGATCGATCGTCACACAAATCACAAATCATGTCTCAAAAAAGTGATTGCAAATCACACGCATTTGTTTTTTCTTATTATTATTATCATCATTTTTATATGTGTCTTTATATATGAAATCAATTGTACATCTCCTAAATCTCTCTATATGTAAGAAGGCAACAATAATCCCACACACTTTCACAAAAAAAACATCAACAATATTATTATATTATATATCTATACAATGAACATTCTTAAGAACTCTTTATTTACAACTTCACATAGATAAATACATATGTGACTAACTACATATTTAATCAATTATACACAGACACACACACACACATACACTCAAGCATATGTATACTACACACAAAAATCTCCATATGTGCTATAGCATTTTGTGCAACAACCAACTCTCAATGTACATACAACTAAACAAACAAAAACAAAAACAAAAACAACTAAGCTTAACCTAGAAATTCTTACAACCTTTACAAGAGCCTCTTTTACTGTTTACCGCATTGTTGTTGAACATGGATGTATGTGTATGTTTATGCACTATAAATATTTGAAACGAAAGTTATAAACAATGAATACCGAAAATTATGAATTTATTAGACTATGCTCTATCATGGTATAAAGCTGATAACAACCACTACTATATCTGTGTGTTTGCAAATGTATATGTAACTAAATATATATTTATATATATATATATATATATATCTAAACACTGACGAAACTATGCAAATATATAAATAACTGTACAATTGTTATGGATAGCCAAAAAAAAAAAAAACAGAAAAGATGAAGATGCAGATGCAGATGGATGCAATTTGATCCATAGCCCATTCCGAACTGTTGAGATTCGAGTGGCAAGCGAAACTATGTCCATTTCGAGCTAACTTAACAACAGACGCTTTTTTCATTCTCTTAACTTTCCATGTGAATTATTATACACACAATTTATTATTATTATAAATACAAAATCGAAAATTCATAGCGCGGCTATATATACGATATATCGTAGCATACAATCCAATCCAATCCAATCCAATCCAATTATAACAGAGCTTACATGAATTATATCTCGTGTTAATGGCGGAACATATGTTGGTTCTTAACGATCCTTAAAGATGCTGCGAACATTATGCTGCAAAACCCAGCTAGGCAAAAACAAAAACAAAAAGAAAGAAAGCTCGTTTCTCTAAATAAACACAATACAAAACAAATATATACTTATATAAATATATACATAAATATATTTTTTACACAAAAATGGAGGAAAAAAAAAATTATAAAATACGAATAAAAAATAAATAAATAAAAATTATTTAGAACATACGATAAAAAAAATATTTGAAATTTATAGCCTAATGCAACGCAAAGTGATTTATATTCCAATTATTATTATTTTTTCTAATTAAATAAATTAATATAATCGTTTCTTTCCATAGTTTAATATGAAATTTAATGAATAATTACAAAATATATACTGAAGATATGTATGTTTACGTCGGTAAATGGTTACAATATATATAAATATATAAAATTATATTAGCACTATATATTGTACTATTTGTCGATATATATTTGTTTATTATACAGGCATATATATAAATGTATATGTATACATATATATATATATATATATATATATATATATATATATATATATATATATATATATATATATATATATATATATATATATATATATATATATATATATATATATATATATATATATATATATATATATATATATATATATATATATATATATATATACGTATATATATATATATATACATATATAAAGCATATTTATAATAATTATTTGCAAAAGTATATACACATATATGTATATGTATATATATATATATAAATGTGTATGCATGTGTTTCTATATATACATATAATTATATATAAAATAAATGCGATATACAAAAAATTTTTATGACCCTTTTAATATGGGTGGGCTAATCTATGCGTATATATATTGGTAGATATACTAAGTGATAGTATCATACTTTACCTTAGGGTTTTTTACTGTATTTCACTGTCTAATTTGCAGCGTTTACAGTGGGCGTGGCAATATATTTTTGGGTGTATATGTCGGGAATGTTTATAGCAATTCGTTTTATGCGTTAGCTATGATACCAAAAGATGCTGCCTCTCGTGGCCAAAGCAATATTAACATGATATTTTTATATAACTTGTCTTGCCACACTTACAGTGGGCTTGAATTCTTCATTTTGATGGCAATCTGTAGCAGAGTAAACTATCTGTCTTTTGGTGCTCTAGCTGAAGAGCACTACAGCAAGTTCATATATTCCCGACGTGCCATATTCTCCAGTGGACGTTTCCTTTATAAGTACTCACAAGATATGCATGTGTAATCTCCAGTTTTAACGTTCATCTGGTTAGACACAAATAATGGATTGGCAAGGCAGATATGCACACAGCCAATATACTTCATGAACGTGTATACCAAGGAGAAAAGCGAAAGGTAATTAAGTAAAGCCTTTGCATTCAAATAAAATCAAATCAAAAATCGTTATATGCATACTTAAAATGTTTTATTCTTTATTCATTTTATTGTTAACACTTTTTCGTTCTACCATATTTAGCTAAAGCAATTCACACTATAAACAGAAATGATTCTTGTTTTCAATAATCTTAAATGATATACAACGTAAATTAGCTTTTAGTTGGACGTTATCGTATTTTGTTTGATATGTAAATTTTGTATTTGTATTTGTATTCGTATTTGTATATATGTATGTATATGTGTATAGATTTATATGAAAATTAAATATAACGTTTAAATTAGCTAGATGTTCGTTTATCGCAGTTATTGTAATATTGTTATTATTATTATTATTTTCCTGCTATGCATTGTGTAATTAATTCGTTATTTCTTTTATGTTAGTTTTAGTTGCATTTAGATATGACTCTAAATCTAAGGTATTTGTGAATTTCAACGTAATACAATTCAAAATTACATTTGCATTTACTTAAAAACCATCTAAAAATTTGTAGTACTATTATCGGAACTACAAAATATATTACACTTATAGGTATTTTAGGATATAGGCGCTAAAATCATTAACAGTTTTGCAATTCGTTTATTGTTGTTGTTTGTTGAGTTTGGTTAAAATCGGTGTATAAAATATTGTGGTATTTGCCTTTAATTATTTTTTTATATTTATCTCACTTATTTATGAAACATGAAAAACACTTTTCGTAGTCCTAGGTCCAAGTACAATAATTTAATATGCCTCCAAAAACTGCTCACATAAATATGTGAATTATTTTATTTTCCGTTTCGTTATCTATGATATATGTATATATAATATTCTTTTATAATTTTATTTGTTATTATATATATATATATATATATATATATATATATATAGTATATTTTTTTAAGTTTTTGTTTTAGCCATCTCTGTGGACAGATATACCCTTTTAGCTTATACTAAGAATTACTTCTAATGCTAAGGCAGCTTTTAACATCGATATGGGTTAGTTACATACATATATGTATGTATATGTATATATATAATAATAATATTTGGTATTGGTAGCATTTCAAATCCCAAGGCTTGTCTGCATAAAGCATATACATATATAATATATATATATATATATATATATATATAAATGCAATTGTGTGTGAGTGAATGAGAATTGAGCAGACAAATTAGCAAAAACTTTTTCACTTTTGCTCAAGTTTTTGTTAATTTTTTTATGTTTTACCATTTGCTCACTCACTGCTGTTCAGCCAATGGTGCCCATGGTAGACACACAGCTGCTGCTAATCAAGGGCTCACGCGAATTGACAGACGTGTTGGATGGATCAATGGATAGTGTGAACTCTGTGGAGGCCTCAACCGAATCATGTTGGCTCTGTGTCTGCTCGTGCCGTCGCGGCTTCACCACCTGCGCAGGATCTTTGTGTGGGCCGCATACCTGGGCAGTGGCTGCTGGATAGCTGGACACACGTTTGAGTGTCTAAAGAATGAATGAAAGAGTGTAATCAGAATTTAGAGTTAACTATCATTCAAGCTAGCTTACCTTATCATTCAGTAGCTCCGCTGCATTGGCAGCTGCAATCGATTCGGTCACGGGACAAATATTTTTGCTTGATGAGAATTTTTTGCGTTTGCGTTTGAGAGCAGCAATGGCGGTTAGACCTGAGAAAATATATGGATATTCTTTACTATTCGAGTTGAATACAGTTGAAGGCTAATTTTGATGCACCTGTAGTTGTGTGAAAGAAGTGTGAGCCCACGCCCACATGCGTGTGTGACGATGAGCTAGTTGGCTGGGGCTGTGGCAGCGATGCTCCTACAGTTGGCGCATCTCCGCCGTGTTGCCTGTAGCTAACTGTGGGCTGGGCAGAGTTCTGCGCATAGCTGACACGCACCTGATCATGCACAGGTGTGGTATCGTGCGAGGAATTGCACACAGAATCCTCAGACTTGGAGCGTCCCAGCATTTTGCTCATGTTGCCCACCTTAGCGGCCTCAATCAGTGTGCCTATAAAGAGAGTATTTCGATTTCGATTCGACATGAAAGTATCTGAAGTAAACGTACCCCAACGTTTCTTGTGGCCTGCAATGCGCTTGTTGTACTTCAACGTGGTCTTATTGTACTTTGTGGCAGCTGTTGCGGGCGCTGCAGCTGCTGGGCTCTGAGTGGGCGTGGTGGGCGACTCAGCGCCAACTATGCCGCCTGTGGTATTCTGGCGTCTGTGTATGAAGTTGGGCGTGAAGAGTGTGGAGAGTGTTGAGCTCAGTATCTCGTGCTGATTATCATAGTTATCGAGCGATGTGGAGAACTCGGCGACTGGGGCCAGCGAGCTGGTCGAGCCAGGCGGTGCAATA